>MU182043.1:163772-253816 GCA_016904865.1 Pissodes strobi
TAATAATAATAATAATAATAATAATAATAATAATAATAATAATAATACGTTTATTAATAACCCCAAGAAAAATCACACATTCATGGATCTACAAGCTTTCGAAACAAAAGTTTTGAAGCTGTTAAGACCTAATCTCCCTGAGCTCATTTCCAAACGACATAACACTAGTTTTTGATACATTTAAAGAAAACCTAGTCTTACTTAAGAGTATAATTTTTTCTATCGTGGCGTCATCGGCAAACAAAGAAAATCTACTCTCCACGTCAAAATCCGCTCTGTGATACGTCATATTTCAACTCATAATGATCCGAAACACAGCCGCCAAATGGAAAATTTTGTCGCTGATCCACCAGATATGATTGAAACAAATCTGGTATCCTACTCCTATACAGGGTGCTACAAATTCGTTTATTTGTATGGGTATCTCAAAAACCGTAACAGATACGAGGTCGGTTAAATTGGGGCAAAGTTGCGCAATTTAAGGGTGATTGACATGCTGTCGAGAAATTTAGAAAATTCCGTCTACTTCCGGAGATATCCGTAAAAAAACGAACATCATCTATTTTATTTTTATTTTTTCCTACCTTTGTTTAAAGAGATAAAGTAAAATAAATGTCACATTCTTATTGCCACTTTTTCTCCTCTGCAAGCTGGCGGTATCAAATTTTATATCCGACGTTTCGCTTTCGGGCCCCCTTCATCAACTTCATATTTTTAAATACGGATCTGGAATTTTTATCTACTTTTTAAAAAGCCTTTGGTCTCCTAAAACCAACGATGTATCGCACTTATCAATAAATCAACAAATCTAGATTTTCTCCATAAGAGATAATGTGTTAGACAGAGATGGGGCGATCTTTTCTGACCCGATTTCACTTATGACAATATTTGTTACCACTATCGGACAAGTGTGATACATCACTGGTTTTGGGAGACCAAGGGCCTTTTAAAAATTAGATAAAAAATCCAGGTCCGTATTTAAAAAAAATAAGTTGATGAAGGGGGGCCCGAAAGCGAAACGTCGGATTTAAAATTTGATACCGCCAGCTTGTAGAGGAGAAAAAGTGGCAATAAAAATGTGACATTTATTTTACTTTATCTCTTCAAACAAAGGTAGGAAAAAATAAAAATAAAATAGATGATTTTCGTTTTTTTACGGATATCTCCGGAAGTAGACGGAATTTTCTAAATTTCTTGACAGCATGTCAATCACCCTTAAATTGCGCAACTTTGCCCCAATTAAACCGACCTCGTATCTCTTACGGTTTTCGAGATACCCATACAAAGAAACGAATTTGTAGCACCCTGTATAAGCTTTTGATAAATTATAGAAGACTACCGCAGCCACCTTCCCTTCATTAAGACCAATATACTTTTCCAGAAACCAAAATATTGCGTACTCCTTTCTGCCTGGAAGTCAAACTGTTCAGACCTCAAAACTACATGTCTTCTCAGAAATTCAACAAGTCGCTTTTTGACTAATTTTTCCACAATTTGTGATAAAGAGGGTAAGAGAGCAACGGGTGTATAGTTTCTTGCCTGGTTAGATCACTTTCCTTAAATAGGGGAATAGCTGTCGCAACTTTCTGAAAAATTGTCATTGCAAGAGGATTAGTTTATCCACTCCACCAAAACACCTAGTGCATCATCCGGCATCTCTAAGATTGTCCCACACGAGATTCCATCCCATTTTACCGCTCCGTTTCTTTTGATATCAGAGATGGTATTTTGCTCTTCGATATAGGTGAAGGATATAAAGAAATAAGCTGAGACATTAACATTCCCCATGAACTGTGAAAAACATACATTTGAGGGCATTACGCTAGACAGTGATGCAGCTAAAAACTGTTCATGTCCTCGGCGGGTAATTTGGATACCACATATGTAGTCCCACCACTTCTCCCCGCAACTCATTGACAATCCTCCAAGTTTCTCATTGTCTGTTGCTCGAGTATGCGATACTATGCCTATAGATTCGTCTATACTTGCACAAATTCGCCTTAAAATGTTCATTATCCAAAAAGTATTTCCTAATATAATGAAGAGATCGCATATTCCTAACAGAAACCTTTCTGGTCTTTTGTTTTAGAGACCTAACAGGAATAATAATCTACCAAACAATTATAAATATAATAATCAACTATTACCATAACTATGTATTATGGCTGTCTGCATCCTATATTCAATTTTGATGCCCGTATTTCCATCGGCGGCTTAGCACATTTTTAATTTTATTTAAGTTTTAATATCGCTTTGTTAAAGTTTTCACTTCTGTCGTGTCGTTTTAACAATACACCGTTATTTTTATCTATCTATTTTCGATTATTAATGCCAGTTTGTGCATAGACAGACAAGTCTTTAAGGTCGCCATTTGAGGATAGAAACGTTACGTTATGATACTACTGGAATCTTAAACTGTTCCTCGATATATCCCCGTAATTTTGATTTTCAACGCTATTCGCATTAAACTAAGGATAATTCCATTAAGTATATCTAATTTAGGACCTCGTTCGTCCATGTATTACGCTTAAAATGATTTGTTAAGGAGCTAAATTGCACCTAAACACGTTACAGAGCAAAGTTTTAAAACACAACGTACAAATTTAGCGCTAAAATTCCATTTAATAAAATGCCCCGGGTTATAAAGCATAGAACTAAAGCACATTCGTGAAATTTATTTCGTTTATTTTCCATGAGAAATGCGCCGTAATTCCTAAGGCTAAAGTGTAATTATTTAATTCGGATTAAATCTGCATTGTTTCTCGAAAATTATTGAGACCTTAAAGTAAATAAAAGAAACAAGCAAAAGTTGTAAATGTTATTAAATACAGTATTGCGATTTTCCCCTTTTACTGGTCGAATTGTGTTACCGATACTCTCGCTGCCTTACTTCTCGCGACCTTCCTTCCGGAGTAACTCCTTGCTCGATAGGTATATTCATTTGGAGCGCCACTTGACAGAGGTGGTATATAAAATTTGAGAAAATTGATAGCCCTTCTCACCTGAACACTCAAGGCGAGCACGTCGTTTTCCGTATCGGAATTTATCATTGGTATTTTTGACCTTCAGGTCTAACTACCGCCTGATTGTGTCGTTGCAGTATTAAGCAAATTAAGTAGCACGTACATTTTCTAAAATTATCGGCCATATCGTTTATAAACGTTGTGTGATGAACTAGTGTAATGTGAAAGCTATGTTCAACACGAGTGTTTCTATTTAAGAAGGCTAAAGTTATCATTTACCTAGGGTCCTTCTGTGGGACAGAATTCCTTTTGTAAGGTAGAATTTCACGCTGACCTAGCTAATCCCTCCGTCAGTTAGCTGTAGGTACTTTGCCTAAACTACCGTGTATTTCTTACCGTTATGTATCATTTTAATTAATGAATATATAAGCAAATGACTATTTGTCATTTGCCTTAATTACCCTATATAGCTTATCGTTATATATCATTTTAATTAATGAATTTTTAATTAAACAACTGTAGACCGTTTGACGTCTATCGCTTATATTCTCGTTAATACTCGTTTCAGTTATTGATCTAGCTATCTTCTTATCAAGCTTACCTTTAAAAAAGGTATTTAATTTTATCTTTAGTTAGTTAGGTAATTCATTTGGCTAGTATCCGAATAGCTGATTGAGTTCATTTTTACTGTATTTGGCTGTAAAGCTCGTGGCAGTAATTTATTTCACATAACTGAAATTTACTAATTTACTTTGTCGCCTTGATATCGGTATCGACTTGAGCTCAATTCGTTTACCTACAGATATTTAAAGGCGGTATAGGTACATAAACTGCTGGATACTCGAACTTACACAAAACGATTTTTAGGCAAATTTCAAAGTTCAATATCTTCACCAAAGAAAAAAGTTTTTTGAACGCGGCTTGCGGATTTTAAAAGGCAGGTTATTCCTGATTAAGCTGCATGACGTAAATTTTTCATAGGGCTATAGGATTATGATATACGGGATGCATTTTTACGTTCCCTATACCGTGTGTGCAACCGGATGTAGACATAGTATAGGGGACGTAATGCGCATTGAAGCACTCCGATCCCTATACCGTGTGGGCAACGCCAACTGTCATGTCTCTAGGGTCCAGCAAATTCGTTTCAAATACTCTGGTGGTTCAGTAGTTAAGATGCTCGACCTCTAGTTCGGCGGCCCGGGTTCGATCCCCGTTGGAGTTTTTGATATTTTTTAATTGCATGTTTGTAAAAAGTTTTTTTCTTCATTTTGGGTGTGCCTTGGGTTAGTTTTGGTTAGTTTTTGTTGGTTGAGCCCCTGTAGCGATTATAACTTTCTTTCTAAATTTTAGGTTAGTTTGGGTTAGCCTTGGGTTAGTTTTGGTTACCACTTGTTGATTGAGCCCCCGTAGCGAGCGGAGGGCCATGCAAAGCCATAATAATGCGCCCACTGTCTAGGGAACGGAGTGATGGCTAAATGCTAACAACTCAGTCATTTTATTTTGCACAAGTTGCACACACGGTATAGGGATCGGAGTGCTTCGGTGCGCATTACGTTTTCTAGACTGTGTCTGCAACCGGTTGCGCGCGCGGTATAGCGAACGTAAATATGCATACGGGATGATCAATACAGTCATGCAAAAAATCAAAAAGTTTGTGTGTGTGACATTTCGGCAAAAAAAATTTGTTCCTTGCAATATGGTTCGTTATTAAGGTAACATCAATATCTCTAGACGTTTTTGTCAGTTTTTGGATTTAGGCCCCTTAGCCTTGAATACACTATTAAATATCAAATTAGGGTAACAAGATTTTTAAAATCCTATAACTTGACATTGGATTGACAGATCTTGATGATTTCTGCAGATTTGGAATCCTTATTTCATGTAGATTTTCTATGGTTCCAGCATTTAATCTGAGTGTTGAAAGTTCCACATGATACCGGGTCAATAATAGAGAAAAACGAAGGGTACACGAAATTGTTTAAAATACCCTACGTTTTTGTTTATTATTGACCCGGTATAATGTGAAAATTTCAACCCTCAAATAAAATGCTGGAACCATAGAAAATCTACATAAAATAAGGTTTCCAAATCTGCAAAAATCATCAAGATCCGTCAGTCCAATGTCAAGTTATAGGATTTTAAAAATCTTGTTACCCTAATTTGATGTTTAATAGTTTATTCAAGGCTACAGGACCTAAATCCAAAAACTGACGAAAACTTCTAGAGATATTGATGTAACCTTACTAACGAACCATATTGTAACGACCAAAAAATTTTTAGCAGAAATGTCACAGACACAAACTTTTTGATTTTTTGCAGGACTTTATTGATCACCCCGTACATCATAACCCTATGGTCCTATGTGAAATCTACGTCATGCAGCTTAATCAGGAATAAACTAGCTTTTGAAATTCGCGAACCGCGTTCAAAAAGCTTTCGAGTGCCCAGCAGTTTATTTACATCACTGGTAATTTTACTGATTTGGTATTATTGAGGAGTGTTTATTAGTCTACTGATATTGTCGCTGCTACGGAATTGACTTGGGTTAAGTTTGGTTAACAGTCATTTCATTTATAATTAAAAGTCAGTTTTCAGCTTGTTTGGACTTTATTGTTAAGCTTTTAAATCAAATGCCAACGATTCGATGCATTTGATTTAAAAGCTTAACAATAAAGTCCAAACAAGCTGAAAACTGACTTTTAATTAAGATATTTCTGGACGAAAACCACATTACATAATTTCATTTATACCTTGCATATGTTTACTGGCTATACCCATAGAATAATATTTGGGCAATATTAAGGTTATAAGGCATAGTTTAACAAGTCGTATCTTATGTTGTTTTGATTTATGATTCTTGTAATAGCGATGAGATACCTTAGAAGAGAATCTTCTTATTAGTTTAAAAGCATAACCATAACCTCAAATTGATTTGAGATATGATTAATTGTCCTGAAAGAGTGATGTTTATTTTGGTATATTGCAGCCAAAATAATAACTAATCTGTGTATTAAAATGTTTTCAATGTTCTTTTACACAGTATTTTTCTAAATTTTATTACCTTAACATATATGGAAACCTAATTGCATTTATCTGCATGATAAAGTTCAGACCGAGAGTACCAAAACGTGGTAGGCAATCAAAATTATAAAAAACCTGAGATCCAAATATTACGGAACATTTACTGTTTGATTCGAGTCAGTATTAAATTCAACTAAACAGCATTAGCATTTAATCAACCTGATATTTTTTCATGAACGTTCGCAAATACCTCGGTTTAATGAGTGTTAAAATATATCACTCCTATGTCATTTTAAGACATTATCGTTTTTCGTAAACCGAGATAAAACATCAAGAAGTGCTTTAAAAAGACAACTCAAGTCCCTTTAAAGTCGAAAGCGGTCATGCATTAACAAGTTTTAGGGCATAAACTGATCCAAAGTTGGAAACTCAATTTTGTCTGCCCCCGGGGTCTAATATTTAGGATTAGGAAAGTTTCAGTTCGAAATCGAATAGTTAAGTATGTGACAGATCATCGTCGTTGGAAAAAACTTACGGTAAATTTTATCACGAAGTCAAGGGAAGAGAGTGTTTGGAGGGTTTGTTCGTGTCCATAGGCATGAGGCAAACCTAGCTCATCATTTACACTGAACATCACAACACGACATTATACGATTATTTCCAACATTATTCGATTATTGCTACAGATATCTTAACCAAGAAAATTTCAAAATTTTCTCTATAGTGCCATCATTCTGCGACATTGTCAAACTAATTAAGAAATTATCTCTGCATTGTTGTCTAGATGCCTGGCTAAGGGTTGAATTTGCCCCCATTGTGAACTAAAAAGCACCCTATTACACTACTTAAAGAGATGGGTAGAATTTATGCCATTTAATAAAGAAAACGCTGTGCGCATATTTTCCGACGATAAATATCAATTTATAAAAATATACAAAAGCCGACATGTCGACAAAAAAACGACTAAAAATTTTTAATATCGAATCAGCTCTATGAAGCTGTGATGGATGTCAATCAATATGGGCGTATTTTGTTGTCTGGCGCTTTTTTGTATAGTGGAGCGCACTGTCTCCATAACAAATTCAATCACACACTCATTACACAAATTATTTTTTTTTCACAATATAAATATTCTTTATTTTTAGTTGGATGTCGCTAAATGAAGCTAATCGAAATCATAAAACTGTAAAAATTGTGGAAAAACTAAAACAATACTGTCAGTTCAAAAGACCACTTTTTCAGTTTTAAAATCAGACTCTAACTACGATATTACTAATAAAAATTATAATAAAGAAAAAGGTAATTTTTTGCCCATCGTCTGATGGGCCTGGTAGAACATTATGTAAGCTAGTTTAACTCAATCGAAAACTTCGAGAGCACTGTTTAGACCATAATTTTTACGCGGAAAAGTTCTTAAAGCCTTTAGTTTCGGTTAGTTAAGCTCCCTCAGACGGTAACAAATTTTACCTTATAAAGTGCTACATAATGGTTGGAAACTGATATTTTATCTACTTAAGCGCTAGAAGTTTGCGACGTTGCAAGAACTATTATCAGCACAGTGTCATATCTTTTGTGTTGAACTCACTCAAACTCATATTAAAAGTTTCAACCAAAAGTAAATACTTCTAATCCAAAATGTAGATATACAAGAAGTAAGAAAACAGAAGTTGCCTATAACTACATTAATAAAAGCAAGGAGTTGATTTGGAGCACAAGCTAGGAATATTTGGTCCCAACAATCAAAAAGTAATACTTTACCCTCCACTAAACACCGTCCAAACTGTTAACGCGAGGCATATAAAGCATTGATATTTTCATCGTTCCCTTTCGTTCTTTTTTGGTCTCCAACAACACAACAGTTTTGTTAATCTCCGGTTCGACGGATAATTTATATCTGATACGTGATTTATCGATAATGGATCACGATGTTCCATTGGCCGGTGCAGAATGGAGCCGGCTTAACGGCAAATATTGGAAAAATTTGGAAATATAAATTAAGGCTAAATCGAAGGGTTTCAATTACAAGTAAAGCCTTGTGCTCGGACTATCAAATGGATATATTAAAATATATTATAACGGTCCAAAAATTAATATATTCTAATTACTAGTTAGAAGTTAAATTTCATTTACCATATCAATTTTGAATTAATTTTTAATTCCTTTAATTTCACCCTCGCCATTCTATTAAGAATTAATTAAAAAAAAATTAATAAGATGGTTTATATTACAAAATTTTAAAAGAATGCACACCCACAAGAAATACATATTAGACATTTTACATATTATGGAAATGCTTCTCCATTTAACTACGGTAAAATGCAGAAATGTTTATTGTTGCTTTCTTTTGATGGCTCGGCCATCTGTTTTGGTCAATTTCTTTTCATTTTAGCGTCCTAAAAAGAGGCAGACATACTTGTGCTTGCCATATCTAAAAGTAAATGGTAGCATCAGATGAATTTAAAGAAGTCAAACCTCAATTTTGTTTCGGGAACGTACTTGTCAACAAACGTGACTCCGTTTAATGTATTTACACTTGAATAATCTCGAGTTGATTGTTTTTTATAAAATATACCGTGTGTGAGTGTGGTGGACTCTAATTCCCGAGCATTCCATATATTTGCTTGGAGCAAGAGTACCTATTATTGAGTAGGTTGCTAGACGGTCGGATTTTGCTCTTTTTGCTCACGTTGGATTGCTATTAGATTGGCTTGAATTTTTTAACTTTCCTAGAAAAATAACTGGTATGATTAGGGCTTTTAAAAGTGTAAAAAGTGGATGTTGATAGGGTCTCCACAAATTAACCTTATTTGTTACTGACTAGTAAGGGTTATTTGTGACCATATATCATCATAAATGCTGTGTCGTTTCAGTTTTGATTCATTTTCTTTAATGCAGTATTAGTTTTTTTAATCATACTGAATAAGCCGTTCTATTGGTATTACGTATCGCCAACTAGGAATGCGTTACTCCGATCAGCTACTTATTGACTTCTGATTTATAGAAATTTGTTCTTGAGATCGCGTCCCGTGTGCTAATGTTGGAGATTACAGGTGTAGCATGCCCGTCGGAGTTGTAGCGCCACGTGGGCTAATAAAGGGAAATCACAAAACATAAATGGGTTCGGTTCTTGGATGACGTCATTTCTCGTAGGAATGGGTTGTTCGTGGTCCGTAGAAATTTCGTTAGATGTGCCTGTTGGATGTGTCTAGAGCAAGTTGCAATGCAGCAATTTTTATTCTTGCTTCCTTTTGATGGCTCGGCCATGTGTTTTGGTCGATTTTAGCGTCCTAAGAAAAAGGAGCCATACTTGTGCTTGGTATATCTAAAAGTAAACGGTAGTATTAGATGAACTTAAATAACTCAAACCTCAATTTTGTTTAGGGAACATACTTGCCAACAAACGTTACTCCCTTTAATGTTTTTACACATGAAAAGTCTCGAGTTAATTAATTTTATAAAATAAAAATATGTACCTTGTGTGAGTGTGGTGGACTCTAATTCCAATGCATTCCGTATGATTTTTTGGAGCAAGAGCACCTATTAGCGACTAGGTTGCTGTACGGTCGGTTTTTGTTCTTTTTGGTCCATGTTGGGTTTTAGGGCATTACATTATTTAAATTTTCTTAGAAAATGATGAATAGGTAAAAGCCCTAATCATCGCCGCAAAAAGGGGACCTAGATAAGCTCGCCACAAATTACTTTAAAATAGTTAACTTTACATTATTTTATTTGTTAGTCCCTAGTAAGAGTTATTTGTGACCATAAACCATTATAAATGCTGATTTTTTCTCAGTTTTGATTATTATTTCTTTAATGCAGCATTCGTTTTTTTAATTGTCATCTGAATTTGACATATTGCGCTGCACATGCCATCATAGTGAATAAGCGTCCTATTGGTACTAAGAAACTAGGAATGTGTTACTGCGATCAGCTACGTATCGACCTTTAATTTATAGAAATGTGTTCTTGATACCGCTTTCCGTATAGTAACGTTGGAGATTACAGTTGTAGCATTCCCGTCGAAGTTCCAGAGCAACGTGGGTCAATGAAGAAAAATCACAAAACATGAGTGGGGTCCGTTTTTGGGTGACGTCATTTCTCGTAGGAATGAGTTGTTGGTAGTATGTAGAAACTTCGTTAGAGTCTCTGTTGGATGTGCCTAGAGCAAGTTGCGTGGAGCCTTGGCAGTTCTGTGACATGAAGCATGTGGTTAGTAGGGATTGGTTGGTTTAAATTTTGGATGGGGTTTCCGGTAGAGTTTAGGAATGGCCTTCCCTTCAGCATCTTCATGGATAAAAATAAAAGAGGAGCTCATATCGGAATTCAGTCATATCGATAGCAGTGAGGTGTCAAAATGGAAATTTTTCTGGTGAAATATATTTGTGGGATTCTCCACTCGACCCATTTTTAGAGCCTCAGGCAGTATCTTTGCCTTGCCTTTGGTTCATTATTTGTTCCGTGCCTGGACTCATTACTGGAATTTACGTTGTTTTTGTCAGATGAATCGCATTTGTTTTTTTTTGTGTAGTCATCTTGTGATTGTTGTTCCCACGCGTACGGTTCTTAGTTTTTTTTCTGATTTTCTGTGCAGAGGATCTGTCTCATACACCTTTCGAGGCAGCTGATTTTGGCGTCGCATCAGCTTATTTTGGAAAAACCCTTCTCAAGTAAAAGATTGATTTTTCTTTGATAGTTTATTTTATTTTCTCTTGCCGGCAAATGTTCCTTGCCTTGAGTTATAAGTAAGAACCTTGAATATGTTGTTGCTTTTATTCACTGCTTCTTTCGACAACATGAAGAGTCCTTCTTCGACTTAAGAAGTTCCTTGTATTTCTGCATGCAGAGTCCTTCGTGTTCATTGACTGTGGATGTTTCTTTCTGGGAATGGCCTAGAGAGCTGCCCACGAGCTCCTTAGACAAGGTCAACGAATCAAACCGTCGCTGGTTAATTTATAAGACTTCAGTGAACATTTATTATTATTTTACAAAAATAATTTAAATTTTATCGATACAATAATATTCGAGTAACTTCGTTGACTTAAAATTGGTTATTTTAATAACGCTTGAGTAGTACTATTTTTTTATTCCACGGTTGCTTTTTACGCAGTGTACCTAGAATATACCTACTTAGTGTTGCGTCCTATAGGAGATGAAGTGTGAACATATTTTTTTTAATGTTTGGCACACACACAAAAGGTAACTACTATGCCACTCAACGAGCGGTGCGTGTGCGGAGAAGATGGTGGACGTTGGACTTGAAGCACTGTAGGTTGTAGTTTTCGGGAAAAACGTTACTCGGAAGTCCATTCCAGAGCGAGGCAGTGCTCCAGACAAAGGAGTCCCACAACAGGGACGTTCTAGGTATTCGCAACTGAATCGTATATTTATGAGCCGCTTGTGTCTGACGGGTGTTTCTGCTTGGCGTAACTCTGGGTGGAATCATAAATGCCAGCTCGTTCGAACACCTTCCGTAGTAGTATCGACAGTAAAGAGATAGATCCGCCACTTTTCTTCGATGTTCAAGGCTATCAAGGTCTTTAGTCAACTCTGGGTCATCCACAAGACGGAATGCTCTCCTCTGTATGGAGTCCAATATCTTGAGAAAGTGTTTGGGTGCCGAGCTCCACACATGGGAACAGTATTCCAGAGATGGTCTTATCTGGACCTTATAGAGCAGTAACAGCTGATGAGGTGTATACAACTTTTTTGCTCTATAGAGTGCTCCTAGCTCTTGTGCTGCTGCCTTGGCGGTTTATATGATATGATTACCCCAAGACAAGTTGTTTTCTACGTTGATGCCCAGCAAGCTTATCGATGAGGCCAGAGTCAGTGTTTGTCCTGTCATTGATAAATCAGGTCCTGCGGTGTTTGCTTTTTTTGAGAAGACAGCTGCTTGAGTCTTTCCTGCGTTAAATTTCACATTATTTTCCTCACCTCATTCCACGATGACGTTCATATCTTCATTGATGGCAGTAATCTGATTTTCTCGCTCGCGTTGTGTTCGAGCATCGGTCATTGGAGTCCGCGACATGAATGAGGATATAAGGGTGCTGTCGTCTGCAAAGCTGTAAATAGAATTGTTTGTCCGGTTTAAGAGATTGTTGATATAGAGCAGAAACAGTGTGGGAGATAATATGCACCTTTGAGGAACTCTGGCATTTAAATTCCTCCGAGAGATGACCATCATGCTTCGATTCCTTAAGAAATTGAAAAGCCATGGAAGCAGTGCTGGTGGTAGTCCATATGACGTCAATTTGCTTAACAATCCCTCATGCTACACCCTATCAAATGCTTTGGATATGTCGAGAGCCACTGCACGAGATTCGCCGTAGTTCCACATGGCTTTGGTCCACAGGTAGGTCACGTAAGCCAGGAGATCTCCCGTTGATCTGTGCTTGCGCTTATGATGCCTGCCGATTCGAGATATTTTAAGAGCTGCTCGTTGCTCAGTTTCTCTATGACTTTGGACATGATGAGAACTAAGGCAATTGAACGTTAGTTTGGAACCCTTTGTTTACCTTTCTTCAGGATTGGTTGCACTTGAGCGCATCTCCAGCTAGAAGAAAAGCATGCAGTTATGTATGATATGGAGAAAAGTCTGCATAGTGGAGTTGTTAGTTCAGCAGCACATTTTAAGCACTATTGCTGGAAATGCCATCCGGTCCTGTAGCTTTGTTAGTGACTAGTATTTTGAGTATTCGTTTTACTTCGCGTTGGCGAAATACCAGACCCGGTATCGATGAAATCACTCTCGGGATAGTTGGGGAAGTGTTTCCTTGATGATCTAAGGCAGAATTTGATGCAAATATTTCGGCAAGAATGTTTGTTTTTTCTTTGGGCGTTTCCGCTATTGAGCCATCGTCTTTGGTCAGTGGCGGGATTGATGTCTTGGGCTGGGGATTTTTGTAACTGATTACTTAGTGGTTATTGTAATTCGTTTTAACAGGTAATTATTAGTAATTATATCTCGCCTATTTTACTTGCGTTTCTAATCGGTGTTTATTGGTAATTATATAACGTATAATAGATACATATTTCGCATAAAAGTTAGCGAACATTTTCTTTAATCTTAGTTGATTAGATATTTAAATCTATTTTCTTTTTTTAACTTTGCCTTTTAATATAATCAATGTTTTGTTATGCGTCAGGTAAAGTAACTTTCTTTTTCGAGTACAATCAAGGGCTGTTTTACTTGTTTTGTAACAGGTAATTATTAGTAATTATATCTCGCCTATTTTACTTGCGTTTCTAATCGGTGTTTATTGGTAATTATATATATCATTATTTGACTTGTTGCATGCAGTGAATAAGAGAATTATTTTTCCTTCTACGATTCGTTAAGGTAGGTATACTTTCGTTTAATCAGTCAGTTTCCCCGTAACGTATAATAGATACATATTTCGCATAAAAGTTAGCGAACATTTTCTTTAATCTTAGTTGATTAGTTATTTAAATCTATTTTCTTTTTTTAACTTTGCCTTTTAATATAATCAATGTTTTGTTATGCGTCAGGTAAAGTAACTTTCTTTTTCGAGTATAATCAAATATAACTTTAGTTAACATAATTTCAATTGACTTGACGTCAAATATCTTTTTTCGACCTTTTTTGTGTAACAAACCATCTTATGGTAATCAGCTGATTTTCTATTCATCTATCCATCTGTTTTATTTGTTATCTTTAGCATTAGCACTCCAAAATTGAAGTAAGTAAAATTGTTTTCAATTATTTGGGCTCAATAATTGAACCGTTTAGATTATCATTATTTTCAATTTACTTAACTTCTGATTTTATTTTTAATACATTTTTTATTAGTAAATTTCTAGCGTTTAGTGCCAATTTTATTATTTATTTTTTGTTGTGAAGCCTAAGCCAGTACAATTACAATTAAAACTTGGTGATTTTCTGACTTGTGCCGCCTACAAGTTTGTGGTCTCTTGCATGCTCCGAAGACAGCTCGTTCTGACCTATACGCTCGTAAATTTTCTTAACCTAACTTGAAATTTTTATTTTCTTTGTTCACTCCAGTTTCTTCTACTCTGAGGTGAAAGTAATAAAATAAAATTAGAAAATAATAAAGTGCGTGGCAGATTTGTGACTCCAAATGCTCCCGCAGTTACTCCGAAGGGCAATCGAATCTGAAAACTCCTCTCTGAGGGTTTTAAATATCAATGAGGAAATATTTCAGCTAGTGCTCACACTGGTCATCACATTTGTACGTCATAAATAAAGAAGTTACATTTAAATTGTGAGCAGAAAATAAAGATACCTATCTTTTCCATTAAAAGTAAGATTTTCATAATGATTCATAAATCGCGAATGCGAAAAGGGCAACCAAGAGAAATAGTGTCTAGTCTCCCTTATAATCATGGCAATCAACCCCATAGTAAATGTCGAAAAATAGTAATTTCAAAGGTTACATTTACAAAATTATATACAAAAACCCAGTAAATCCTATCACAACGCCACAATATTTCAGAGAATCTCTACGAGTAAGGATGAGATTTTCATAACCACACAATAAAATGGAATTCCATTCCAAAGCAAACTTTAATATATTAAACAAAGCTTGATTTAGACAGGCAATAGGAAAACAAAATAAAGCAAGAACAAGGGATCCAAACAAACGGATCAAATAAGGCATCAACTTTTACAGCCTTCCCCTAAGGCGGAAAACTCTATTGCGTCCTCGAAGGAAAAATCCTGTCTAATATGACTGAAATAGGGCGAAATTTGAACAGGGGGAGAAATATGACTGACACATAACAACGATATAATCTTATCAGCTCCCAAACATTCTGGATCATTTCAGGGTTGGAATAGCAACCGGTTTTAATAAGCTTACGGCGTGGGCTTTCCGAATTGATGCCGGCATTAAACGTAAGCGGATAGGCTTAGCACGCTCTAGTTGGGTAGTTCAAATATCATGTCGAAATAAGCTGAAGAATTAATCGGGGACTCGTACAAGAAAATACACTAGAGAAACTATCAAAATTAAAGAGCTCTCGAGGTTGCGAATGCGTCTTATAAAACAGCTTCAAAGGACGAAGCACTAGCGTCAACTAGAATCTGCGTCTGAGACGAAAAACAGTTGGGGTTGCAGTTACTGAGCATCTCCCTACGTGTTTATGTGATATTCCAGTGTAGTGTGGCCGAATCCGTTTTCGAGATATTAAATAGCTGGGTATGAAAAAAAGAAATTTTTTACTCGATTTCTCAACAAGTAGAAGGAACGATTGAGATTACAGGGACCCTTTCTACTTGGATGGCATATCACAAAAATCTAAATGAATGATAGAAAATCAATTTAAAACCAAAATAATACGGTAATTCATGATAGTACAAGCTACAAATGACTCTCACCATGAAGTACCAATTACAAGTTAAGGTAAGATTGATTGTCCCAAAATAACATTTTGTAAGCTTGCTTTCATTTTTGTTTTCATTTCTCTTTACACTTTAAAAGCTCTAGGTAAACCCGTTTCTTATAGGAAAGTTTAAAAACCAAGAAAACTAAATGGAATGGAAAAAGTTTTGAATTACCAAAGGAAAGTCGAAAGACACCCAAAAGCCAACGTAAACAAAGGAAAGCAAAGGCAGACCGTCTAGGAGTTTGATTTATAAAGTTACTTGCCACCAGAAATAGATACCGAATGAACATTCACTACACCCATACAAGGTAAGCATTTTATAAAATTAAGAAATTATGAGACTAATTAAGTGGAAATCTTGAGGTAACTTGTTGTTAACAAGCATGTTCTCGAGACAAATTGGAGTTCAAGCTTCTGAAACCCACTTAAAACTAAATAATTACCTGTATTTAAGGCAATCGCATGTGTGGTCCCCTTGACCTTTTCCGGAGGACTAGAAATGAAAGGATATTGTGAAAACAGATGACCAAATCACTACAAGGAGATGTGCATGTAAATTATTGGATTTCAACTGTAATTAAATGAATAAGTATTAATATACTATGTAATGTAACTCTTATGCGTGCCTTATTTTCAAGTCTAATCAATATTTAAACAAATACCAATGACAAAAAATTCGTTCTATTCTTGACAGAATGTTTGAATATAAAATTTAATAATATGTTGGCGGAGAAAATTTTTCGTTAATTAATAATCATGGAAACTGTTATATCTGACCGTTTCATTTTCCATAGACTGTTAGGCAATACCTTAAATGAATAAATGATCATATTTTTTTCTTACGTTGGCGTTGGCTTACTGATATTCTATTCGTTATTTAAAAAAATAGCATATCATTATTCTTAGTTCTATACATTCTCATATTTTTATCGTTATACAACTTATTTTTTAAATGGCCTCAGCGAAAAATCGTTCGGTGAATGATTTGGACACCTGGCTAGCCAACTTATTATTGATTTAATCCAATAGCATCGGTATTAAACGCGGTATTTAGATATTCGTGGACAGCCACGTTATTACGTGTTGGGCAGTCATTGATTCATTCTAAGCCAAACCCTCTAATTTTCACGGACAGCCGTCACTTGAAGTAGGTCAAATTTGGTCTTTTAAGAGCTCCTAAAAATATTTTGCAGCTAAATTTCAATGAAGCAAAAACGGTCCAATAATTTATTTCCCAAACATCTCGACCCAAATATTTAGTTTTTGTGAATTTTGAATCCTTGTCTTAACAAATCTATTCTGGTTTTCTTGGCGTCATTGTCAGCAATTTTAAATATTGGGTTCATTATGTAATGTACATGCATTCATTCATACATACATGCACGGATGAAACAAATATTTTGTATAAAATTTCTATCCGTATTTGCCCTTTCCGTTACATGAAAACAACATTCCTGCCGTCGTATTTCGTCTCCATTTCTAAACTCTTGTTGTCTTTCATATTTGTAGGAATAGTATATATGTCCCTTTGAAATCGGAATGTAGTTGTATGGTCTTTGCCTGTAATATCCTCAAGTTGCCTCGTGCCAATATTCCCTTTATCCTCTTCTATGTGAATCTAGTTCCCTATCATTTATGTATTCCCTTTGATTTTCCTTTATTTTACAGCTGAATTTATTAATGACAGTGCCCCTGGTATCAAATTTGTTTACAGTTCTTTCTACGGTTCTGATGTCATGTAAGTAATATTGGGTTCAGTGAAAGGATTATATCAAATTGAACAGGTTAATGCAAAAAACTTACATATTTTTGCAAAATAAATTATAAATAAAAAACAAAAATTAAGATACACTTTCTGCTAATAAACTCAATTTCAGTACATTTTATCACAAGGTACGATGGCAGAAGGTTAATAAAATAAGATAATATAAGAAGGTCTTTTGAAAATCGCCAATAAGACTGTATTTTGCACTTTAAAATGATAACGTAATGTTTTCAAGGCAAGTTGCTATTTATCCACTTATTGCAGAAAAAGTAAACTTAATCTAAAAGCCAAAACTATTTTATATGAAACTTTCATAAAATCTGAGCTAATATATTATGATGTTGTGACATGGAGTACCTGCTTCAGGGCGCAACATTATAGTTTTCAAAGACTTCAAAATAAAGTAGCTCGTATGATTGCAAATTCTCCATATTATGTTCGTAACTTAGTCATCCATAACGACCTCAAACTAGAAATTCTTTCTGAAAAGAGCTGACGCTTCAGATATCTAAGTCCTTAATAAAACTTTCACACCTTTCAGCTAATCATAAATACAAGTACACTTATCCACGTAAGTAGCTAGATCGTATCTAACCTTCTAGTTTCATTCTCTCACTTTCTTGTCTTCCCTCCAAACACAAAGTTATAAACAAAATTACTATCAGCATAAGATAAACCGATCAGAGGAAAGTGGAGAAAAGCTCCAAGCTAAGTATATCAACACCCTCTGAACTAGAAGGCCTGATATCAAAATCTAAGATGGCGTCGCGGGTAGGGAGCAGGCTCTGACAATGGAAAATATATTAATTCATATATAAACTGATTTTTTTAACTTTTGGACTTCCAAAAAATAAATGGCTCAATTATTTTTCGTAGTTAATTACACGTCATTTACCAAAATATCAATAAAACGTCGTTTGGGAGCCATACCCACCACAGAAAGAAATATAATAATTTTTATAATAAGTAGTATAACAATAATTATAATATGCTAGGATTTATAAATATACAGTGGTTTGTTTTAGAATATATTTCGAAGTATATATAAACTAAAACAAGAACACATAGTGACTTTGATATTTTTTAAAGACTGTTTTCAGAACTGCATAAAATTATATGCATGTGATATCGAAGATAAAATGCTATAAAAGAGGGTGGTCGTATTTAGAAGTGGTTTTTAATAAACATATTTGTTCTTTTAAAAAAGTAATAAATTATTTTTTAGATGTCATTTGATCTATTATCGATGTTGAAATATCACTTACAATGTTTAAATTGTCTTCTACAGAACGTTGTTCGGTAAGTTGTTTTAGAAAATAGGCAGCCTGAATAAGAACTTTCTGTACAATATTAACATCATGTATTTCAAGAGGTATGTTGAGTTGGCTTTTGTCTTGATATACAATTTTCTTGATAGCAGCACTCATTTGCTCTAAGATATAAACAGATTTTCAGAAATGAAGACAATACAGTTTAAGTGAGCTTGAGGAGCTTTATCAATACTAATAAAACATACATTATGTTTGCCCTTTGCTATCAACTAGCATTTATTAAGCTGGGTTTTTATTATTTTGCTGTATGCTTCATTGAGTGATGAGAATGATTTATCAATTTGATAAGCTTTGACAACCACAACACTCAACTAACTTTTTCAATTTACTGGTACTCTAATTTTTACCTTTTTGCTTGAGGGCATCCCACGGCTCGTGGATCGGCGAACCTGGCTTGTGGATTGGGTTTGTGAAAGCTCGCAGAGGCTCGGGTCGTTAATCAAGACTTGACAAGTGGATGCGATCCCACCACGTGTGTGAGTTCGTACTGTAAGCTCGTAGCGGCTTCACAAAACTTGTTTTTAGATATGCCAGTGGTGTTGACAGTGAAGGTGAATAATAAGCGAAGATGAGCTGCAACTGTTGCTGCGGCTACGTACATTATGTTAGGTAGTTCTATAAATATTAAACAAGAGCCGCACAAAAGAAGATGGTGGGAAATATCTTTATATCAGAGCCTACATATGCATATTAATTTTCTGAATGTTTAAGTTATTGTTATTTAGTTTGACCGCTGTGTGTTACAATAGGGAACTTACACATTACCGGTACATAAATTTGAATGCAAACCAATGAGGTTTAAAGACATCCTGCGATCCAGACCCAGTTTTAGCTGATGCATTAATTTTTTGTAATAGCTTTCGAAAAAAAGCCATCAGGAAATCCCCTTTTTTTTTTAATTCTGCGATTGAAAATTTCACAGATATTTTTGCTTGAATTCGTTTCTAGGCATCATGGACCAGCCGATAAAAATTCCATGACTAAGTCATTGGACCAATCCATTTTAAAAAATAGTTGGTTTTATTTTCCGTTCTTATTAAGTTACATAGCCGCACATCACTGAAACCTCCCGAGTCGCGTCGCTGACTGTTGGATTGGATGTAAACAAGGCGATCCTGACCCGTCGACGCTCGGTTAGTCGCGCCTTTCCTTTGGCTCGCGTCAAGTTTGCCAACAAAACGTGAGAAAGTCCAAGCCGCGCCAAAAATGACGAGCCACCCCATTCCCACCAGCGCTGGAGTGGCGCGGAGCTTGGTGATCGCGGTTCGTGGATCGCCGATCCACGCGCCGTGAGATTCCGGCTTTAGATGTCTGGGGTTTTGATAGGTAGCTGGGATAATTAGGCAAGATACTTGGTACTGCACCGAAGTATTAAAATCATTATCAAAAAAATTAAAAGTTCTAGTTGTATTCCATAATGTGGAGTTCACGCACCTAAAATATATATTTACTTTAATTCCCTGCGTTAGACCAAGACCTCGGTCAAGACAGTCATTGAATCCAATACAACCACCCTGGGAGTAAAGTATTGAGGGATTGCAAAGCATTTTTTAGGTAAAAAATCGAAAAATCACACAATTAATGAATATCATATGTTGTGCACGTAGTGTTAGGCACAGCCTCTAAAAATACAGTGTTCATGACTAGTCACTATCTATAAAAATAGAAAAACAAAACTTAATCCAAGTATTCTTGGTTGGAATAAATGATTATTCGCTCTTAATTGAATTTACCCACTGCTGTCTTAGTTCACCCTCTTTTGGAAATGAAAAAATTGCCACTTTTCTACATTTGGGAACACAACAGGTTAAGGCCATGTTTTCAATTCACTCAACAATATTATACACAATTATTAAAAAGTCATTGTTCTCAACTAAGCGACTCAACTTAAACCAAAACTTAAACGCACGTTAATTATTACAACCCGTACCTGAAACTACCCTATAACCCTTAATCAATATTTAATAATGCTGCAAACAGTGTTTAGGTATCCTAATCAAAAGTAAGGTATTAAAATCAAACATCTGATGTTGTTCGGCTTTAGCCTAAAAATATCTCGTTATCTAAAACTTATTATATGTAGAGTTAAAAGGCAGTCAAAGTAAATAGATAAGTAGGCATTATTATTATAAAGCCACAAAATTAAAACCTTAAGGGCTTACTTCAAGCCGACACTATATGAATATTAAAATTTCGGTTATTTTAGATATTACTAGGTATTATCTATCAGCTTTGAAAATATAATGGATATTTTTGGAAACACACCTTGTACCAGAGCAAGGACATTACCCTGTGCTCCTGAAAATAGACTCTTAACCCTACTACACAACACTATACTTCCTAAATTATTCTACATTATACCATTAAATACTTATAGTTTATAGTTAGGGACTAAACTATTATAAACTATAAGTATTTAATTGTATAATGTAGAATAATTAGAAAGTATAGTGTTGTGTAGTAGGGTTAAGAGTCTATTTTCAGGAGCACAGGGCAATGTCCTTGCCATTAACACAATAAATTACCTGCTTTGTGTAAACTGTGCACTGCAAATGCACAAATTGCACAATTTTAAACATATTTTATATTAAAAACTTAAAATATACCCTTCATAGCATTTAATTTTGGTCCCAACTCGGGTAGCCATATTGGCTACTGCTTTTCTTAGTTCCACGGGCTTCTAGTCCAGAGGGTGCTGAATGTATATAATATTTTCGGCACAATGTTAACAAGACATTATTTCTTAAGTTATGATTATAGGTTAATTTAGCTGTCGTACGCGCAGGTGATGTCAAGTGTAATAATTCCTATTTTATTCTCAATTATAATGGCCTTTTGTTGGATGCAGTTATTATTCAACACGTTATAGAAGATGATTTCAAATTACTTTGAGAAGCCCGAGTAAATGATTACTGGAGTTATTTTAAGCAATATTCTTATAAATAATGATCATTAATGGCGTTACAAAGATACAGGGGCTTTCGAATATCAAAGTAATAACTTGAACAAAAAAATTACTAAAATTAGACGTCATGATAGAAAGAGGTTCACTTTAAACAATAATTTGTATAAAACAATTTATTAATTTAATTAAGTTAGATACAAATTTAAAATAAGATTTTCATATAATGAGAATTTTAATAGTTTAGTTAAAAAATATATTTACACTTACGCTCAACAACAACACAAAATAACAGACCATGATTTTAGCAAATTGTTCTGGATACACAAAATTCAAAAAATTATAATGTAATTTACATAATATCGCGTTATGCATGAATAAATCAAGTAAAATTTGGACTGTATAGTAATAAATATTATATGTTTAGAAATTGCAAATTTACATACAAAAATACACAATCTGTCAAAGTTCTACAGCGCTTCCATAATTCCATAATATTTTAATATAAATTAGGGCCAGGTGGTGCCACACTTAGAAGTAACTCTCGCCAAAAGGAGTGAATATATATATTGTTTCGTACTAAATATTTACCTTTTATATCACCAGCTATTCTAAACATTCTAATTGCAATGTTAATCATTTTCATTTGTAGATATTATCGCTTTTGAAAACGGTGGCAGATTTGTCCTTGAGACGTAAAGTTTTTTGGTTTCACTAGGGTTCCTTAACTGGCACGTGTGCTAATAACACTCTGGGGTCTGGCCCAAATAGGTTTTTTGTCACGCAAGATTCAAGTGATATAAAAGGATGATTCAGTCACAATAATATAGTACATGGTACATGCCTATCTACAAGATATATTGTATCGGCACTTACCAAATCGAATCTGGAAGGAATCATTCCAGCTTGTATTTTAAACGACCTGCTTATCACTTGGTTTTATTACCGGAGTTGTAATCACTAGATATACTGTATGCTTCTTTTCTATCCTTGATTAAACGTATCAATAGATGTTTTAGCTAGTTGAAAGCTCAGGAAAAACAATTTTGCGATTTTTCGTCGAGTATTCTTTGGCCTTTCAATAATAACCACATCAGAATCAACGATTTTGAGATGGCGATTATATTTGTAAGTTACCGATGATCAAACTTTTATAATTTATTAACGGTTGAGGCAGATTTAATCAGACACTTTCAGTAAAGATAGCAATAGCAATAGTCTTCTGGGGCGAAAAGGTGTGTGGCTCATAAAATGTATGACACCCAACTCTTTCATCTGCAGTGTGTTGGGTAATAAATAATTAAAGAAGCTTGTAAGAGTTCAAAAACTAATATATATCTAATTACTAGTTAGAAGTTAAATCTCATTTACGATTTGAATCTTGAGTTAATTTGTAATTCATTTTACTTTCGCCATTCGATCAAGAATAAATTAAAAGAAAACTTATATAAGGCTGATTAAATATTCCGTAAATTTCAAAAGAAGTGTCCGCATAGGAATAACATCACATATTGTGTAACACGATTAGTTAATTGCTTAACAACCGGTTTATATGCCTGGTTTACTCAGCGGCAATAATATTTATAGGTGTGGGTCGCAGATAAGTATCGTCCGAACTATAAGATTATCAAGTCTTAATCTTAAGTCCTAAATCATTAAACTGCCTAGGAATATTTCTAATTAAACTCGGAAGTCTTAAAGTTATGATTAAACACACTTAATCACAGAAAACCTTAAATAAGAATTACTTTGCTAAATCAAAAACTATTGTAAATAACGCCAGAGGTCAAAGAAACAGTTAACAAAATCAAATCAAATCACTTCAGCTGTAAAAAAACTGATCAAAGAAGATCTATAGGGTAAATCGAGGTGAGCTCAATTCGATGACCTGCATTAAGACGAAATAATAAGGTAGTAGTTAGGTAAGACGGTTTACTGTCATAAGGCTTACAGCAAATTACAGTAAAAGCGTACGTAGGTATAGGTAATATAAAAATAAATCATATACTTACGAGATATTGGCTAACTAAGATATTATCAGATAAAGTAGTGATGAAACTCAATATTAGTTAATCAAGTAATGATAAGAAACGGTAATAGACACAATAAAAGATAATAATCAAATAAAGATCATTTAACGGTAAGTTCAATAAAATTAGGACGAGTAATTATATGACCTACAGTAAGGGTGTACTACTAAGTTTACATAATACATAAAAATAAATCAGATAATTACTATGGTGTTAGCGAGACATTTATACTAACTAAGATAATATTATATACGGTAGTAAAGAAAGTCGATATTAGATAACAACGATAAGCAACGGTAATAGATACGATATAAGATAATGAACGACGTAAAGTCATTTAACGGTAAGTTCGATAAGACTACTCTAAGTAAAATAGGTAATTATAGGGCCTACTTGTCTTCTGATGGTATACAGAAGTGGAATCCACTGGCAGTGGTTGCTGGCTAGTCCTTAACTGATACGATTACATAGCTGGCCCCGATTAGGGCTTTGGCGCTTCCTATGAAGCTACACTTGACACCATGCGGTCAACATCACCTCGACAAAACGTCTCAAACGGGCTGAATGAAACTGGAACTATCTAGGTTAGTGGAAAACCGGGCGGATGATTGAGATTCAGCCCCGTGGAAGGAAATTATGGCACGAAGAAGTACCTTACTTAAATTATAAATAATTTTAACTATCTAATGTAGAAACACTAGGATTTAACACACCATTTTAAAAAAAGAGTACCCTCACTTTACGTGAAATACATTTACGATACGATATTGCCGATAACATGAGACAATATAAAAATCATGGTATTTGCCAATTTATCTCATGATTAATTAATAGGGATATTAGACCTTACGGTCAAAATTACCACTAATGTTTCGAGTTTGTAAAACTTCTCTTTTCCTTTCCTACACATACCTCGTTTTGAAGGGAAACTCCACGCCAATTGCCAAACATATCTTAGACTTCCGTCAAGAGAATGTTCGAAAATGCGGGGCGACCACGACTCGACCCTTCGGAACTGTATTCGTTGATACCGGTTGGGGTGCGTTCCAATGTTCCAGAATATAAAATAGTTGTTTTAAATAATTTTAAGATATGCATTCTAAGTTCAGAATAAATATGTTAAGTTCCAATGTAAGGTAACGAGAATATCAACCACATAAATCTGCCAGTGAAAAGGAAGAAACTGTATTACTGGGTTTGGTGCCATTTACAATGCTACAATAATTGTCATAGTAAATAGCATAGAAATCCTTCTCCCTTTAATTACGGTGAAAATGCAGCAAATTTTAGTTCTCGTCGCTTTGTAGCAATTTGACCACCAAGCCTTTATTTCATGACCTTTCAGAAAGGGAAAAGGAAGCCACACATGTGATTGCCTTATATAAAAATATACTATTATGTGAGTTTCAGGAACTCAAACCGCAATTTTATTTCGGGAACATACTTCTTGTCAACAAACTTGACTCTTTTACTTAACTCGAGTTAGTTAATTTTATGCAAAATATACCTTGTGTGAGTGTGGTGGATTCTAATTCTAGTGCATTCCATATATTTTCCTTGGGGCAAGAGCGCCTATAATTAAATAGGGTGCTAGACGGTCTGATTTGGTCCTTTTGGATTGTGTTCGATTTTAGAACAATATTTCCATTTATTAGTTTGTTCCTCTATTTGAGAAAGAACGGGGTTGACTATAGCTTTTAAAAGTGTAAAAGGAGGATGTAAATAAGCTCACTGAAGTTACTTTAGAACAGTTAACGTTACCTTACCTTTTGTTACTGCCTAGTAAGGGATATTTGAGACCATATACCATCATAAATGCTTTATTATTTTTATTATTATCCTTCAATTAAAATTTTTCGTGTGTTAGTCAGTAAACGAACTAATTAGGAGCACGTTTATCATGATATATTGGGTAAACTAATTAAATATCTATTCTCTTTGTGGTCAGTGTATTTAATTAAATAAGGTTGGACTCGTCATGGTAAAAGCTTAGGTGGATGCTTTAAAAATTGACGGAAAAAGAGTCGTCAGTGAGCATGTGAGTGAGTTTAGAACGGATTTAAGTACTTGTTCTGTAACAGATAATTAATAAAAATTATATCTTGCTTTTCTAATCGGTGGATATTGGTAATTATATCTGACTTGTTGTAACAAGTGAATTATTTTCTTTGCTTACCACGATTGGTCAACGTAGGTTCTATGTGCAGATGTATATTATGTATGCTCCTCTTACTAATCACCCTAAATTTGGTTTTCTTGCTGTTGATCTTCAGTCCGAATTGGTTGCTTATTGTAACGAATATTTTTCAACTTTAATTGAGAAGTTACTTAAATCTATTTCCTTTTATAACCTTGCTTTTTAATAATGATCTGCTGTGGTAATAAAACGAATTTCTGTTCACCCACCTATGTACCTGATTCATTTATTACATTTAGTATTAGTGCTCAAAAAAGAGAAGTAAGTAATAAGTAATATTGATTTGAATTATTTGGGCTCAATAATTGAGTCGTTTTGATTTATTGTTATTTTGAATTGCCTTAACATTTGATTTTATTGGTAAATTTCAGACGTCCACCGCTGATCTTATTATTTATATTTTCTGTTGGGACGTCTAAGCCAAGCCAAGTTCCATATTACAATGAGGGGATTTTCTGACTTGTGCCGTTTACAAGTTGGTGGCGCCTTTATATAAACAACCCCCCATCCCCTACTCTTCGGGTTTTAAGCTAGGGCCTAATTTGCAAACTTCGACGACAGCTCATTCTGGCCTACGCATCATTAATCACAAATTTTCCTAACTTAACCTTCATTTTTTTTCCTTTAACTTCGTTCACTCTCAGTTTCTTCTAATCTGAAGCAAAGAGCGTGGCAAGCTAGTGGGTAGTGATATACTGTCGTCATGAGTCATTCTTCTGCAAGGCATCTTCATTGACTGGCGCACCTTAAAAAAAGTTAATGATGTAGTCCGTGCTACTATTATTTGAAAACACAAGAATACGCAATAAATCACACTATTATAAAGAGCCTGGAAACTGATGCTACCCTGAAGACTGCACCGTAATTATGTCAGCATAACATATTAAGACACACACATATCTAATGCATCATCCTCAGTTACGTCGCTACATCGGGGGGCAAAACTAAAGCAAATAAGCACTACCGGAAATGTTAGCGATGAGTTATTATTTCGGTCCGGAAAATTAATTGCAAATAATAATTTTGCACTTTCGCAGGAACACGTAAAATATGAGTGGCCGTAACAGTAACAGCCGTTAGTTGTAAACTGGAATTTATGGCAATATGCAAGAGTTAAAAATTAGTAGTTCCATTTCGGCCCCCGGATAACAGCGGTATTGTTTACTTTAGTTGGAAATTAATTGCTTTTGTTTAGTCCGTATATATTTATTTATTTAGATTTAGGGCGATTTGAAGCCACACGAAGAGGGGTATAAGGTACAAAATATTAAACCTCTGTTCTTCTCCAAGATGCTTGAAATAAGTGAACTATACACGAACATGTTTGTATACTTTTGGAGTGAGTGGCATGATCATTTCGACGCAATAGAACTAAAAAAAAATATATTAATGCACTGCACGTTTGCTGGTAAGGAATCAGTAAACAAAGTTCTCGATATAACCGTTCCGAGAAATCGTTGAAGCATACTGATTTCTACCGATGTGAAAATTAGAAATAACAACAAACATCGCAGTGTTGCCAAGGTTTCTCCAATATCTTCGGATAAATTCAGGTCTCTGTTCACACCGTCGATTTCCCTGTCCCCCATGTTCGCTATATATCTCCGATTATGTTTTTCCCCGACTTTTTACTGGATCCTTACGGGTAGAGACTTGTTTCATAAATAAAATGACCGAAGAAATAAAATTAGTCTTGCGATAAAATTCATGCGGAAACTGCAAATCAAAACCAAATTAATTAAACAACTAAGACTAAATTCGACTATAGCGATTTGGGCATTCGATGCAGCTGAATATAAACTAAGTCATTAATGAGTTTAAATCGAGACGGTCTGAACTGGTCTCTGCTGGAATTTAACGTCCGTTCTTGATATTGAATAAGGACAACTCGGTTTGCAGATATAATTAAAACGTTATCGACTCAGCTTTACGTGTTCCTGACAAGCAGTTCACTTCTAGTGTTTTAGCGTGGTTTTATTGGCAGCTAAATGTACTTTTGTAGTTTAATTGCGAAATAAACACTCGTTTCGATGTTGAAGAAGTCACTTTTATTGCCGATACGAGTCATAATAGAAAGCAACTCGGATAGTCGATCAATTAAATAGCCCTCTTTTATTCTTCCTTTCTAAGAAAGTTTCTAACTCGCCATTTCTTTCATGATATCTTAATGGGGAGAGACCGGGATGCCTGACAACGAGGAAGTTTCTCGACCACCCTATGACGTTAAATTGCTTAATAAATATGGAATTAAAATCAATCTTTGAAGTTAATGCAGATCGATCTAATTGCGACCGGCTTGCAATGATATGGTGAATGAACTTTGCCGATAATGTCACGTTCTCTATTTGGTCGATAGCCGAGCGGAACTCGGTCGAAGTTTTGCAGAGTTTCACTGAAGAAACGAATCCACTCAGTGAGGCTTTCATTTTATCAGAGTTTTAAGCAGGGAACAACCAATTCAAGTTCCGTCTTGTATAGTATAATCACGTAGTCAGTCGACAAGTTCAGACCACATGATCATAAACGATAATAATGGAGGGTATAATGATTGAAGACGTCATATGGGTCATGGTGCAATGAAATTTAGGCGGGCCCAACTGATCCCACGTCGGAAGAATTGAGACATTGTGCTTCTGTTGACTACAATCTCGCTCTGCAGTGCTCCGAGGTCCTGATGAACTAAGTAATGTGCTTTATTTAGATATTGTTTACATCAATATTCAAAGCTTTTTAGCGCATAGGGATGAACCCATTTTTAAAATAATAGGGTACAATCTCAATATAATTTTCTAAGGGCCAAACTAGGACTACAAATGATATTTTAAATTCAGAGCTAAGTAAGGGTAGACTCGAAGTCGGATGGGCGGAGTTTTGATTTATGTAAAGAATAGAACAAGTTTTATTATTGCCAGGAACTCTGCGCTTGAGATGGATTATTGGACGAGTGTTTGGTCAGTTGAAATGGGAGTATATTTTTTATTGGGTGTGCATATCTCTCTCCTAGGTCCAGTCATGATGCATTCTTGAATTACATGAAGACTCTTTGAGAGCAAAAATGTCTTGTCGTGGGTGAAACATTTTATGGGAAATAATTAATACTGTAATAAAATATATTTTAAACATATTAGGCTTGAGGAAGATTTTTGAATCTTGTACAGATGTACAAATGCCAGTAGTACACTTATTGATCTCGCTATTTCTAATTTCTATATAGAATCTCGGACTACTCAGTTATTTCTCTTCGAATTGGGACTGAGGCACTGATGGTTTGACGAGTTTCTCGTAGAAGGTATCGTAATTTAAATGAAGTATAAAATATTGACTGGTCTGTGGCTTTGACCTTTACTGATGTTGATGTGACATACAGGAATATTTCAGGTGTCTAAGGTTATTGATTTAATTTCACCTGTTAGAA
The DNA here is from genome assembly GCA_016904865.1 of Pissodes strobi. Classification (NCBI taxonomy): domain Eukaryota; kingdom Metazoa; phylum Arthropoda; class Insecta; order Coleoptera; family Curculionidae; genus Pissodes; species Pissodes strobi. The sequence goes on from MU182043.1 coordinate 192,769, forward strand.
CTGTTGGTGTAGGAGGGAATGCGTTGCCCTGGTTTGATAGGTAACTTCAAGATAAAGCAAAGAATCGGAATCGTATAGTTATAGGGAATTTAAAAGATCTATAAACCCTAATGAAAGACAGCACTTGTGGATGACTTATAAAAGGAACATAAATGATTTTGCTAATTTATTTATCTCTATCTCTCTCCGTCAACCTCTGTCCGTCCATTCCCAGATGTAGGTCTCTCCTAATTGTTTCAATCTTTTTCTAGCTTTCGCCAATCTCATCCACTGCCTGGCACTGTCCTTATGTCGTCCACCCATCTTTTTTGAGGTCTTCCCATGCTTCTCGTTGTCTCCCTTGGTCTTTATTCTAGAATTTTTCGTGTCCATCTGTTGTTATCGTATCTGGCTATGTGGTCAGCCCATCGCCATTTCATATTTGCTACCTCCTCCACGATGTCTTTGGCTTTCTTTTTACGTCTTATCTCGGTGCTTCTAATTTTGTGATATTCCAAACATGTTTCGCTCCATCACCCTTCGGGTTGCTTCTATTTTTGGTACTAAAGTGTCTTCTGAATCCAGCCTGTTCGATAGGTTGGGAGAAGTCGAGTTTATTCATTATGCGGTTTGTTATGATTTTGGTGGTTATGATTTGGTCCTTTCTTGAATATTAAGATAACTTCGGAGTTGTACCAATCTTGTGTAAGCTTTTCCTCGTCAATTATTTTATTAAATAGAATCTTCAATATTTGTTCTATTTTTCTGCCCTCAATTTTCAGCATCTCTGCTGTAATTTTGTCCTCTCCTGCGCATTTATTGTTTTTTAGTTGGTTGAGTGCCATACTTATTTCGGAGTTCGTTATTTTTGGTATCTCTTCTGAGCCTATGTTAAGTATAATTCTTTTAGTTCGTTGTTGATGTTGTGCGTGTGGCGAGTATAGCTTTGTGTAAAATTCTTCTATGGCCTTGCTTATTTCCTTTCTGTCCTGGACGGTTACGTTTTTCTCGTTTTTTATTTTTATTATTCTTGTGCTGCCTCTTGAGTTTTTTGTTTTTAGTACTTTCTGTTGCATTTTTCTCTTATTGTGTCTTTTGTGAGTTTATTAGTATAGTTTTTATTATCTTTTCTAATCTTCTTTTTTACTTCCTTGTTTAGAGTTTTAAAACTGTCTGATGTTCGATCTGTCATTTCCTGTCTTTCTTTGAGAAGTTTCAATGCATTGAATTGGAGCATACTTTTTTGACGGATGTGTTTGGTTTCTTTTATTTTGGCGGCTGGTTCATCTACTTGCATTTGCTTTATTGTCTCTATTAGTATTAGTCTTGTTTCTAATTCAATTTCGGTATTCGATTTGTTTTTGTGTCAGAGTTTGATACCGTTCTTGCTTGATGAGTTTGTTGCGTTCTGTTCTTATGTGTATCTTGATCTTCGCTCGTACTAACTGTGGTCGCTTCCGGTAAAAAAAAGTATTCAGTACTACCACGTCGGCGTCGGTGCATATGTTATTTACATTGGAGAGAATGTAATCTATTTCGTTTTTTTTTTGTTGATTTGTCTCGGCTGGTCCAGGTCCATTTGCGTTGTTCAAATAGCTGTATAGCATCTCCTCTCTATAGTTTCTGTTTACTAGCCCGAAGTGGCCTAAAAGGTCATTATTATTATAACAAGATTGCAATGCCCCAGTGGCTCCAGGAATTTCTGGTCGGTAGCAAAGGCCGTAAGTTATAACTTTACAAAAACATCTCTCCCACCTTTGACAGACGAACGGGGCATCACGGCGACTACAGCCAAGGGAAAAGCAAACATGCTCGCCAAAATGTTTTCATCGCACTCTACGTACCCCAAGGCAAGGCTCTCCCCACCATATCGAACATCAACACTGCCCTGGCAGAAGTCAAGTTTCATCACTGTGATATTCGTAAAATCCTTAAAGAACTAGATGCGCAAAAGGCATCAGGACCGGACGGAATACCTGCCATCGTGTTAAAGAACTGCGCCAACGAACTAACACCCGTTTTTTCCAAGCTTTTTTCTCTGTCTTACCGGAAAGGGATTTACCCATCTTCTTGGAAAGTCGCTCGAGTGCAACATACTGCAAAAAAAAGCAAGGAAACCACGCCCTCAAACTATCGCCCAATTGCCTTGCTTCCAATAATCTCCAAAGTCATGGAACGTGTAGTCAATCAGCAACTACTCAAGTACCTCGAGAATGACAGAATAATCAACGATAACCAATACGGCTTTCGCAAAGAGAGATCGACAGGAGATATATTGGCCTATGTCACTCATATATGGAGAAGGGTAATTGAAAACTATGGAGAGTATCGAGCGATTGCGTTGGATAATTCGAAGGCATTCGACAGAGTTTGGCATGACGGATTGCTCAACAAACTGCCGTTCTTCGGACTGCCAGCTTTTTTCTGCAGCTGGCTTGCCAGTTTCCTTAAAAACCGATCTCTGCACGCTGCAGTTGATGGACACATCTGAGACACATTCACCATTGTTCCTCATATATTAATGAGCTGCTGACCGAAACGAATAATCCTGTTTACAGTTTTGCAGATGACAGTACCCTTGTCTCCCAATTTAGATCAGAAAAAGAACCTTTATCAGCGACTGAGACTTATCACCGCAGACAGAAACAGATTACAGCAATTAATCAAGTCCTGGAGAAATTTCAAACTTGGAGCAGAAATTTGGTCCAGTTCAATGCAGCAAAGACCCAAGCAGACACGTTTACCGGCGGGCCCTGATATCATTATGGCAGGATCGACCATTCTTTCATCCTCGTCAATCGGACCACTGGGTGTCTCGGTCAACAGCAATATGTCCTGGCATGACCTCGTTGCCACTACATTTTTGGACTCTCTAGAAAAATCTAAACACATTTTGTGTATAATATCCTATACCTAGGATGTTTACCAAATATTGACAGTTGAAAGTCGGGTATTTTGACACTTTGGCAGGCTCTAAAATCTAAACCGCACAAGATCAAAGAAAACGGTTTGCACATTCCTATCTTAAGTTTTCATAAACTATCGAATGACAGTGTCTTCGAATTTAACCTGCGGATAAAATTAACCGGAACTTTTAAACCTCCAGTTAAATTCAAAGTTACTATCATTCGATAGCTTATGAAAACCCAAGATAGGAATGTGCAAACCGTTTTCTTTGATCTCGTGCGGTTTAGATTTTAGAGTCTGTCAAATTGTCAAAATGCCCGACCTTCAACTGTCAATATTTGGTAAACAGCTAAAGATAGGTATAGGATATTATACACAAAATGTGTTTAGATTTTTCTAGAGAGTCCAAAAATGAAGTAATATACAGGGTGTTCCATTTAAAAAAATATCAAAGTGACCCCTAGCACTTTTATTTGATGTTCAATTGTTTTTTGCTGAACATATCCGAATTCGCGGGAGAAAATTACATAAGATGGCTATTTCAGTTTTTTTTTTATAAAAGTACAGGGAAAGTCAAAAAATCGCCTTGTCTAGTCCTCGTTGGATAACCCTGTACAGGGTGTCCGGTTATAAATGTAACCCCCCTTTAACTTTTTTATTTGCCCTCGTATAAAAAAATGTTAAATACAAAAGTTGTAAGGATTTTCATACAGTTTTCTGCGGTGTTACTAGAAAAACAATTGAACACCGAAATTCTGCTGTACAGTTTGAATTAATGTTTTTTTTTAATGGGACACCCTGTATATTCTTCTGTAAATCGATAGAGCTCTTTAAGGCGAGTTCAGTAATATAAGATTTGTTGGGTCTAGCTATAATAGTTACCACGTAAATTGCAAGAATGTCGGGTATCTGATTATTACTGAACCCCTCTCCTAAATTATTTATTTGGTGAGCTAGAAAAAAATTCTTCCTTCACAAGCTTCTCTGATGTTCAATTGTTTTTCTAGTAACACCGCAGAAAAGCTCCTGAAGGAACCTACAACTTTTGTATACAACATTTTTTTCTAGGTCACCAAATAAAGAATTTAGGAGAGGGTTTCAGTAATAATCAGATACCCGACATTCTTGCAATTTACGTGGTAACTATTATAGCTAGACCCAACAAACCTTATATTACTGAATTCGTCTTAAAGAGCTCTACCGATATCCGGAAGAATATACAGGATCTCCCATTTAAAAAAACATTAATTTAACCTGCACAGTAGAATTTCGATGTTCAATTGTTTTTCTAGTAACACCGCAGAAAACTATATGAAGATCCTTACAACTTTTGTAATTAACATTTTTTTATATGAGGGTAAATAAAAAAGTTAAAGGGGGTTACATTTATAACCGGACACCCTGTACATAGTAGTTTATTGTGGAGATTAAAATAATATTTATATTTTTATTATTGCTGATATACTACTGTATTTCATCTCAGCGTTATCTCAGTTAATCAAGCTCACACTGAGTGGTTTCATAGGAACTTTTATCAACTATTTAACCGTGTTTAGCTGCAAGGTTGTATTTATAACCGTATGCTTTGTTAAGATTATAATTGTTTATGTAGTTCTTTAGTCTTTATAAGTATTGTTATTCTGTTATGGTGTGAAGTCGATACCTAGCACCAACACCAAATTGTCTACATTCTAGCACCGTCAGATTTAAATACTTTAAATGTTTATGTTTGTTTATTTATGAGCTTTAAGTTGTTTTCAAGTAAAATAACATATTAAAATATTCATATAATGCTATAGGTTTTTGTTTTATTTTCAAATTCACTTTAGAACTAGCCCCTATGGTAATTTATACTGCCCATGTGCAGTCTCTGTTTGTTTAGAAAATGGACCAAGATCAAATCTACAACAGTAACATACATATTTGCACGACAGATTTAATTTTTTATCATAACTTCGAAAACGTACATAAATATAAATGATTGTGGTAGTTTCATGGGCGCCGGCAGGTGAAATTCCAGGGGGGGGCAAGTCGATGTGAGGGAAAAACTCGACATAGGTGTCGGCGAGAGTAAAATTCGCCGAAGGCGGAAAATTTTGGGGGTGCCACGCCCAATAATTGTTACCCAAAAGTCATTAAAATCGTTAAAAAAAACACGCCTTCCACGAGCGGTCGAAGCGGATTTTACCAAGCATTATTGACACATTTCCCAAGTCAATTAAACGTAAAAAAAAGTAGGGCTGGGCAACAGGCAATAATTGTAATCTGGAATTGGACCTCGCTCTTGATGATATAATATAACAATCGAATCTGCCATTGTTAAAACTCTTTTTCTTTTTCTTAGGTTAGGTTTAATTCACCCTCACAGATGCGCCCAGGGCCTATTTTCCAAGGAGTTGGGTCCTAGGCCCTAGCAAATTTTCGGGCCCCAATATGACTTCGGCTCCAACTTGATTTTTTTTTTCGATTTCGAACTGAAAATATTAATTATAATGTAGTTTTTATTCAGATTTAAATTAAGTATAAATTTGCATTCATTTTAATAAAAAATAACAGATTTTAGAAAAACTAGAAAAGAAACACGAAATAAGATTTAAAAAAATTTATTGAACCAAAGCATAAATTAGTAAAAATAAAATAATATTTAAAATAACAGAAATACACTGAGGTTAACGTTAACACTTTTCTTCGAAAAAAGTTTGGATACATAAGAGTACACAGCCAGATTTGAGACTATACACTAACTACTCATTTTTTCGCCTTTACTATAACTTTGTAAAATGATGAACTTTGTAAGTGCCTGTTTTTTTTTACCGTAAAGTTTCGCATACCCACTTACTTTGTTTGTATTTTGTTCTGGTATATTTTTAATAAAATGTTTTTTTTATCAGCCTACGTTTTGTCGAGTTGTTATTTTTGTTTAATGAATATTAGTTTTGTTTTTGAATTCAGATTATAAAGATGGCGAAACAGTATCCTGTTTTTTTTATCGAGGAAATGTATATTTAAAAAAATATTGGGGACTTTCGGGTAAGAGTACGCACTTAAGACATAAACATTTATTAAAAAAGTATGAACAAAACAAATTCCAAAAAAATGTTACATACAGAAAGGTTCACACTTTTAATATAAAATGGCACAGTAGAAATCACAAATCAAAAATAGTTTTTCTCGAAAAAACAAATTAAGAAAAAAATAGAAATGCGCCCTCTTATCCGCCTAGTCGTACAAGAGTACGATTGAGATTCGGCTAAGAGTACGCAATATTTAATCAGCACAGAAATCGCATAAAAAGGGTCCATAATCTTCGTAACTCGAACAGTGTACGTGCCACCAATAGTCACACTGTGAACACTTGACCCAGTCGTCTCCGTTCTCAGCCATATGGCAATTAGGGCATCGCACGATCGAACTTTTCTCCTTTTTCTGTCTATTCATATTGTTGTCTTTGTTTTTATTTGTTGCTGTTTTATTTACAAAAACCTTTCTTTTGACGCTTGCTGTTACCTTCGAAGTTTCTTTTTTTACTAATAGGGCATTTTTAAATGGGGACTCCGTCATAAGTTCCGATTTCTGAGAGCGCCTTCGTCGTTTCTGTGTTTCAGTAGGAGCTTTAGGCAGTGGATAAATGATTGACGGTGAGACAATAATTGTCGTGAATGAAGAATTTGAAATAGTTTTACGGGGCGACAAAACATTGGCACTAGTGCTTGTTGTCGGTTCTTCCTCATTAGATAAATAATTGTTGCTGGTGCTTGTTGAGGCTTCTGGCTCAGCTGGAAAAACATTGATACTTGTGTTTATTAAGGCATCCTGCCTAGCCAACAAATCATTGACACTAGTGCTTGTTGAGGGTTCTGCCTCATCAGATAAACAATTGTTACTGGTGCTTGTTGAGGCTACTGGCTCAGCAGGCAAAACATTGATACTTGTGTTTGTTGAGGCATCCTGGTCAGCCACCGAAATATTGACACTATTGATTATTTGTGCCTTTACTTGCTTGTTGCCATTGCTTTTATCTTGAAATAACTTTTGCTGAACTAAATGTAGCGGAGTATCACTATCGTCCGACATGTCATCAGGTGGCATTGTCAACACTCTGTCTGTAACCTCTGAAGGTCTAAAATCATCCTCAGAAAAGATATCATCTGCATATGGAAAAATTCCTGTGCTTTTAAATCCATTTTGAGCTATCGAAATAGTCGCCACTCTTGCGTAAGCTTCTCCAAAGAGCGCGGATATTTGTCTTTGGTTTATAACTTGCCCGGGATTGGTTGTCATCCACTTGTCTGCTTCAACTGAATAGGCTGTCTTCAGCGGTCCGAAGAAGCTTCGATCAAGTGGTTGCAGACGATGGCTTGCATGAGGAGGCAAGGAAAGCAAGATAATATGGTGTTCTCGGCAGTACAGTACTGCCTCCAAAGAACGATGTGAGACGTGATTGTCAAGGATCAGTAAGATGGGGTCTTCCTCTGAGGATTTAACGAAACTTTGAAAATGTGTTAACCAGTTGATAAAAATATCAGACTTCATGTAGCCTGAGTCAGAAATCATCGGCAATGTTCCAACTGGTGCTCCATAATATAGTTCAGGCTTTAATCGTTTTCGAGGGAAAATAATGCCCGGTGGTACAAATATCCCAGTCGGGGACATGCAGCAGACAACTGAAACTGTTTGGCCCCTGTCTGCAGAAACAATTTTTCCAACTAGTCTCTTCCCTTTTGTTGCAAACACTTTAGGAATTTTATTAGGGACGGTGGAAAGTCCCGACTCATCCATATTGAATATACGATGAGGAGGGACTTTTTTTTCAACAAACACCTTTTTCAGGTTTCTAAAAAATAGGCCGACTTGTTCTTTATTAAATCTCATGCTCTTCCTACGCTGAACTTTTCAGGACAGCGCAAAGAAAGTTTCTGCCTTTTACAAAAAGCATAAACCCAGTCTTTGCCAGCCATCTTTTTATCTTTGTTGAAACGATGACCAAGTCCGTTGAGATCAGCATATTGAAAAGCCAGACATCGAAGATTCTTGGTTTCTATTCCGTAAAATCTGCAATCTAAGTCACGACAATGCTCTGCCAATTCTCTTTCCATTTGTTCTGTAAAACTGGCTTAAACCGTCCAAGGCTACTCGGTACAGTCCCCTGTAAAAAAATGTTGTAAGTATGCTTGAATTTCCTTCTTTATTTAATTCTTACCGCCTTAAGTCTTTTTCTAAGAGTAGATTCCTTTGTACCCATAGATATTGCTACTTGTGTCTGGCTTTCTCCATTTGCAATTCTGTTCCTTGCTCTCCTGAGGTTTTCCTCGGTAAATATCAACTTTCTTTCAGTCTTCCTGGTATATTTTCCCATTTCGCTACTAGGTATACCTAATAAATGCCTAAAAAGTATATGAAATTTAAATTAGCGCCTAAGAGTACGCAAGTTCGGGTAAGAGCGCGCGCGCGCTCTTAGCCATTTATGTAATGCGTACTCTTAGCAGATATCATAACAAAAAGTTGGCAACGCTGCTCGACCTGTTCTAGAGCGCACATGTGCATCCAACCTATTGAAAATTCTAACCTATAAACTGCTTGAAAGAAACATAGTTCCAATATTTAGAATAAAACAACAGCCCACCGATATTTTTATGGAAAAATCTCGAAATTATTATAAGAACTTTGTTAAAAATGAATTCGTACCTGTATTTTTTTTTGTTTCGGCACCGATTACTTCACAAATACAGTAAACAAGTCACTGACTCGGACACTATTACACGACATAATATTATGTTTCTATCTCACACCAATGCATAGATGTTGTCTCTGCGTACTCTTGTCAGATGCGTGCTCTTACCCGTCTTTACCCTTCTTATAATTATGTAGTTTTTTATGTTGCACATTTGGGCCCTACTTGTCATTGGGCCCTAGGCCCCGGCCTAATGGTAAAACAGGCCCTGGATGCGCCTCTGGGGCAAAGGAATCATAGATTGAAACTTAAATATTTTTATTGTCAAAAATACATATATACGGTTTTGGTTTGCTTGAATATACCTATATTTTCCTAATCGGAGAAAAGTAATAGCAGATTCCTTCTCTTTTGTGACAACCGATTTATTGCGTTTTCAATAACTCTGTCTTTATTATTATTCTCAAATTCTCTGTGAATGCTAAGCATACAGAGACCAGAGTGTCTTTCCTCAGACATAGTTAATCTCAACTACGTTTTTACACGCGCGTCGGCGTCGGAGGGTACTGAAAGATCTTTCAATTGTTGTTGTGGTATTGTAAGAAAATAGTCAATGTAATTTTCAGATACCTATGCATGTTTCACTGAATAATATGAAATGTACTTTTATACTAAGCGTTTTTTAATATTCCAGGGGGGGGGGGGGAACTGCCCCCCCTGCCGGCGCCCATGGGTAGTTTGTCATATATCTCTGCAATTTGAATTAAGTAATCTATCCCCCTCGAATACCCACTTTTAAAATAAATAAAATTGTAGCAAAACATTTAAAATTTCGGTTACTAAAAACCCTACACTGTTATTCCCCCTATTCTATTACCCGGCATTTTCCGAATATGACAGTAAAAAAGCAGTAAAAAATTCGGAAATTTAATTTTGAATCAACTAAAATCCAATAACTCCACTTTAATGCCCTTTAAATTTAAAACCTGTTAAAATATCGCAAAAAGTAATGTTGCCAATATAAATTCTATTTCGATTTTCAAATTAAATTTTATGAAATTTGTTTGGAGAATACCGATATTTCAATATCATAATATTATTACTGGCGCAATAACGTTTTTCAATAGAAATAATATACAGTGACGATATCTAATTTTCAATTCGTTCAATAAATAAGGATTTAGGTAAGTACGAAGTGAAGGTGGAAGATAGCAAAGCAACTCAAAATCATGACATATAACAAACGATAGGTCATTGTGCACCGCTTTTGCCTCAAACTCTAAAACACATCATCTGTAACAACAAAATTGCTTTATGACTTTTTGAAGAAGTAGTTTCCCTAAAAACATACAACACTGTAAAATTCTACTTATATAAGTATGTTAAAATGAAATACTTACACCTGCCACCTCATTCTAGTACTAACCCATACATTTATAATTTGATTATCATTATCTATTAGCTTCTTTTAATCTAAATGCATCAAAATAACGTCTACAAATTAAACAAATTTACCTCTTTTGCAACTCTTCTGAAAAGCCGTGTAAACAAAATTTGTGATCACAAGTATTTGTGGTCCATTTTTTGTATTTGTATAGGAAACGAACGAAACGAATAGGGTATTCTTCTAGTATCACCCTTCAACTTTAATTTATAACTTTATTTCTTGTTCATTGTAAACCAAAGTTTAAATTGAAGCAAAGCGTACATATCTGCTTGTTAAGCTAAGAAGGGAGAAGTAGTAAACTTCAGATATACAAGAGTTATGACATGTAAGCTTCGATAGGAGAAATATTAAATCCCTATTAGGATGCTTAAAATATCGTCCTAGATTGAGAGGAGGTCGTGGTAAATAGGAAAGTGGTGCTCTCATAATTACACTACTTATGGCAACCACTAATTCAAATAGAACGATCCTGGAGTTTTCAACATCATTGGCAAACTTTTCATGATAACTCGCACTTCATTCCTAAGGTCCAGTGTCAAGAACGATAAATTTAGACTGATTATATATCTTCTTCTCTAAATTTTCTTCAGATCGCCACACGGCTAAATATTCGATGCTTCAAGTTGTTCTACCCACGCATTAATGCAACAATAACATTCCAGCGGCAGAACGATCTACAATAATTGTTTAAATTCCGACAACGGGCAGAAAATATCGGAAGCGAACGATGTCGAGATTCTTGATTTAACCTCATTAACGAGTCAGTTCAAGTAAAGCTATTTTGAGTTCCCAAAAGGCCGTAGATAATTGAATGAGAACAATCTATTCGGTTTCGAGTTTATTGATCTCAATTTTGGAGTAGTAGTGTTTCGTATCAGGACCGAACTAAATATCAAAGTGATCCGAGGTAAACATTTATGTTGCTTAATGTTTGCCTGAATCATTGCAAGGGTTCATTCACATGGACTTCTGGTACTGTGGAGCATGCTTCCTTTCTCTGTATCAGTTTTGATATTAGAACAGGAACTGGAAAGATAACATTTTTCCACAATACTAGACTAGAGGACCTGATTTGTCCAACAAGCGTCATCGAAACAAAACTGTAAATGTATGCATGCCGTTGTATAATTATTATTAACGTATTTAATAATATCGATCTAAAGTTTGAAAATTCTCGCCGTAATCACTTTGGCAAATGTCTTTTTTGCACTTTATAGTTGAACTTTTTTTTTTTTTATGGCAATGGCACACACACTAAAGGTAGACCCTATGGCGCTCGACGAGCGGTGTGTGTGCGAAGATGTTGATTGACACGGCTCTTGAATATTTGTAAGTTGTAATTAGTGGGAAACAGATGTCCTGGGAGTGAGTTCCACAGTGATGCAGTGCGCCAGACAAAGGAGTTCTTGTAAAGCGATGTTCTAGGTGTTTCCAGTTGTACGGCGAACTGGTGCGCTCTTGCCGTCTGTCGGGACTGACAGGAGTTGCCAGGGGCGGGATGAGGTGGATCAAATCCTGGGAACATCTGCCGTGAAAGTATCTGTAAAACAGAGATATCTCGGCTACATGTCTGCGGTGTTCCAGACTATCTAGATTCCGGGTCAACTCCGGGTCGCCGACGAGACGCACAGCTCTCTTCTGAATGGAATCCAGCAGCTTTAGGGTGTGCTTTGGTGCGGCACCCCAGATATGTGAGCAATATTCTAAGCACGGTCTTATTTGCGCTTTGTAGAGCAAGAGCAACTGCTGCGGTGTATAGAGTTTTTTGTTGCGAAATAGCGCACCAAGCTTCTGGGAGGCTGATTTTGCGATGTTAGCAACGTGGTCATGCCAGTACATATTGCTGTTGACCGAGACACCCAGCAGTCCGATTGACGAGGATGAAGGAATGGTCGATCCTGCCATAACGATGTCAGGGCCCGCTGTATTGGCCCTCTTGGTAAACGTTGCTGCTTGGGTCTTTGCTGCATTGAACAAATTTCGGTCGCCCCAAGTTTGAACTTTCTCCAGGTCTTGATTTATTGCCGTAATCTGCTCCTGTCTGCGGTGATGAGTCTCAGTCGCTGGCAAGGGTTTTTCCGATCTAAAGTGGGAGACAAGGGTACTGTCATCTGCAAAACTGTAAACAGGATTATTTGTTTCGGTCAGCAGGTCATTAATATAGATGAGGAACAGAGTTGGTGAAAGTATTGCACCCTGAGGCACGCCCGCGTTGATGGTGAATGTGTCCGAGATGTGTCCATCGACTGCAACGTGCAGAGATCGGCTCTTAAGGAAACTGGCAAGCCAGCTGCAGAGAGAGGCCGGCAGTCCGAAGGACGGTAGTTTGTTGAGCAGTCCGTCATGCCAAACTCTGTCGAATGCCTTTGAAATATCCAACGCAATCGCTCGAGACTCTCCATAGTTCTCACTAGTAAATATAGTTGAAAATAGTAAATATATCAAGCTTCGAACATGTTTGAAACATATTTTTGTTATTAACTATATTTGCTAAAATATAAATTATAATACTAAACTAAACTAGACACCAAAAATAGAGACAAGTGATTTTGTTACCAATATGTCTAGACGTTGTTGGCAATTTTTTGAGAAGTGCCCTTTAGCAGAAGATAGACCAGAGAAAAAAAAAACAGAGAGAAAATAACTAAAAGTTTTTTCCTCTCTGGATACACTACTAATCAAAAATATATCAAATTCTTGGTAGCAGAATATTTAAGAAGCTGCAGCTTGAAAATGCTTGACCAATTTCGATCATAGAAAGATTCTCTATAATACAATAGCTTTTCTTCTAGGTGTTCATTTTTACATTCTGCAGGTATCGAGAAAAACATTCACCTCAAATTGCGCAAACTATGGTTAATGTTCTTTTCAAAGTATTATCAATTAGGCTGCATTTGCCTCCATTCAAAATTGGTCAATTAATATTTTAGGTCAACATCTGCAGACAATTTTTTTCGTTTCTGATTGAGAGCTTCTTGAGTGCCCCCTTGGCACGACCATTTTAACCCGTTGGAGCTTTTCGATTTTGAGAACCCATTTTGTTGAAGAATTTTTAAAGTTGAATTGCTTTTGTTGAAAATTAAAATTCTTACATTATTCAGAGGTTAGTAAAAAATTAAACATTAAGTTATTCAACTGAACAGTTTTTTGTTTCAGAAATGGTACTACTTAGTTGGATGCAGATACTGCAGGTGTCGATGTAGCTAAAATCTAGTTTGCGGTATTTGCATTTTAAGTGACAGGTAATGGATTTGTGGGTAATTAGGTTTTCCAGTTTATTGTAAAAATTGGTATAACCATTTGTATCCAATGATCCGGTTAATTTTTTTTGACAACTGACTATTAATTCTTCTCGTTGATAACTTTATAACTTTTAGTCGTGTTTTTTTAAATATAAAGTTATATATAAACCTTATATACAGATTGGTAGTAGGCGGGTCAAGTACGCTGTACTCGTAAACGCTTAGATCATTGTCGACTTGCAAAAAACCGAATTTCTATCAGTTTCGATTCTGGAATTGGTTACGTCGTCACTTTTTGGTAAGTCCTCCATTGGAGCAGAGGATGTGGTTGTGACGGAAAAATGTTTAGTACCTTTTTGAGCAGATCTTCTGTCTAGCCTGTACTATTCATATTAATAATTCAGTCAGTTGCTACCTTAATATATACTGCTAAAGTATTACTATTTGCTGGTTGGTTAATAATTTTTATTTACACTTCTTGGTAAATTCGATGCCTTTTATCTTAAATGAGTAGTTACAGTGAATGGGGTTAATATTTTATTAAGTTTTCTCTGATTCTTCGAGCATTTGGTAGTCGCTCGCATCCTAATTTTCTGTTGATATTTGCCTCTATTATCCGTATCTAAAACAATAATTTTATGCATAATTTTATATATACAGAGAATAGCCTCTCCCTAAGCCTTACTGTTCTTTATAAGATCTCGAGTTCATGCAACCCAGCTATATTTTGTATCTGAATACTCTGAATCTTAAGTAAAATCACACTTAAATGACAATTTTTTTGCTTAATATGAATATTTAATTACCTTAAGTTTGTGGTTGGTCGTATTCACATTTATTTCTGGTCATAAATTTTGCCTCGCTTCCATATCGCCATTAAATATAAGGACTATAGCTTTCCTCTAAGTTCATAACTTTATTGCGTTGCTCCAGTAGCTAAAAGTTAGTTATTATTAGTGATTACTTAATTTAACCATTAGTTTCTATTTTCTAAGTTGATATCTGTCAGCCCTGACAATGTTCCTTTCATTCGTTGGCTATAATCTGGCTTATTCCTTATTCAGGTGGGACCATATACAGTTCGCTCACATTGTTATACCATCCTAATCTCGTTGTTTTCCATTACCATATAAAATTTATTAAATATTATTCACCAATCAATCTGTTGGATTTGTTTACATCCATACAGCAGTCTGTCGAGGTTATGGTTTACTTTCAATCCCTTTATGTACTTGCTCTCCTACAAATCACGCCAGTAGATAAATATTTTGCAGTTTAAGATCAGTTATTTTGCTTACCTGAGTATATTTTAATTTTTGTTGAAAACATTACATACATTTTTCGGCCTAATTTTGATTTTGTCTCGATGACATTTATTGAAAGCGCGATTCGTTACTGTAGTACTTTCGAGTACGGCGCCGGCAGGCAAGCGCAAGATTATTGATTTTTTAGGATTGTTAGTTCCTTTTTCTACCGTGGGGTACGCGGTGATCGTCTCCAACATATAGATTGGGGTTTATATCGATATTTGGCTGCCTGAACTTATTATGAAATGTTCTTAATTGATTAGAGTTGTGTTAATTAAGTAGTTTATTTCGAATACTATGTGCTGGACGCCTTAAATCCTCTAAGAGTCTTTCAATATCTGAACTATTCTCGTAATTTGCAGTGAGGTTTGTACTATTTCATTTATCGACCATGCTTTATATCGATAATTATATATCTTCTTTTTTTTTTTGCACCAGTATTCAGAATTGTGTTTTTTACTTGGTACCTGCGGTTTTTAATGCTTGGTCTTTCTCACCACGACTTTGAGGCCGTGTAAAGCTATCCAGTCCGGTTAGTTTTTGAGTTTTCTAACACTACGAGTGGACGATATTTGGTGGTATATTTAATTGTTGTTGATTTTGGTTTTTATGGGCATCACCAAATATCCATTTTTGGGGATGTAAGGATTCTTTTCATTGGTAAGACACTTTGCTAGCACGTTTTTTTTTCTATTGAGTAACCGCATGTTCAGGTGGAAACTTAATGCTATGTAAAATATTTTAGTGCGAAAGGACATACCCCCAGCTCAGGCTTCCTGCTGTGACGTCCATATAGACTAACCCCAACACCAAGGGAGCACACCCTCAATCCACCGTGGAAAAAATTTATTGTCTAAATTTATGCATCGGCTATAATATTGAATGATCTTAGCAGTGCCTTTTATTATGCAGTCTCGTATCTACAAGGCAGATACCTAATTACCTATTTTTAATAAATACAGGTATGATTAGTGCAACTGGTCATATTTTTGATTTTAATCATATAGTGCTATTAGATTTATGGATCAGTTACCGTGCAACATTCTTATTCCTTTAAATGTTACATTATTTATGGAAGCTGAAAGCAAGATCTCATTTTTAATAGTTAATCAGCGGGTTAAGGGGACCAACTTATATATGTATATTGGTTTAAATCGATGAATGCTTTCAAGCAAGTAACTGCATCAGGGGAATAGTGTTCATCAGACCTGCTACTTCCTGATTGATTGACACATTGCTTTTTAGGATTCTTGTACAGAGCGAAACTTGTGCCTGTGCTGGGCAAAACTAACTAGTACCTAGAGTTCCTATTGGGGTGACATACTTAATCTTTACGGGGCCCATCACAGAGACACAAGCGTCCTAGGGAGTGACATATATCGCGGTGGAACCGAATTCAGGCAGTTAAGGCCAAGAACATGCCTGCATAACAACAGATAAGCTGCTACCTATTAGTTTTTTATTCCGACTTAATCGACTGACTTTATTTTTATTTATTTCTAAATTTAACTGGGTTAGTGCATATCACCTGATAAGTTGATAACCGAAGTGATCACTACGGGATATTATTGTATAGGTATATATTTATAGTTAAATTAAGTTGTGTTATATTGTACTGTCCGGCTTTCACCAACTTTTGAAGAAACAAATCGAGCGTCAGCGGATTTGGATTGGTGTCACAGAAACGCAACTTTTTCGCGGTAGCCCGGTTTGTCATAACTATCGTATTTTTTGAGTTAAGGATCATTTTCAATAAAATCTAGAGAATTCATCTAAAAACGATGGTTTTTTATCTCTTATTTCGTATCCGACGAAAAATGTTATACCAAACTTTTTATTCCATCTTAAGAGCCGATTCATCGACTTTCAAAATTTGTTTCCATAGATCTCCTATAATTTACGTAAAAGCTAAAAACGGCGTTTTCCCTGATTAAGATCCAAAATATAATTGTCAAAAATACCGAAAGGCTGTATGTCGCGGTAGCTTCCTGTCTACATGCTTCGAGTTTAGTGTATCAACAGTGTTAGCGAAGCGTGTATATTTATTCCGTTAGAGACAAAGTTGGTCCGTGAGACCGAGGTTAGTAAACTTGTAATAAATATTTAAAATATATATATTTCGTTTTTTATTATTATTCATGTTAGAATAATGGAAACTTTTTGTTCCAGCATATTTATCATGGCCAAGGGGTATTATGAGAGGATCAAGAGAAACTTCAAGCTGTATGGGATGAGCTAGAGGATGAGGCTGATTATCAACAAGAAGAATTGTATGACGATAATGAGAGTCTTCTCGATGACCAGTTAGAAAATCAAGAGCATACTACGGACTCTAGATGAAGATGGTCCAGTTCAAACAATTCCATATTTTATTGGAAGAGATAAAATCACCAGATGGAAGAAACATGTTTATTCTAGAAGTGCGGTACGGATTCGACTCCAAAATCTGGTAACACAATTACTCGGTGTCAGAGGACAGGCACGCGAAAAAACGGAGCCTATTGAAATTTGGAGTTTATTTTTCACGCCTGATTTATTAGAAATTATAGTGCAAAATACTAATAAATACATTATGGCAAAACAATATAATCCAAGTTATAAAACTGCTCGCCAGACAGATACAACTGAAATTAAGGCTCTTCTGGGCTTACTATATATATCAGCCGCAAACAAAAGTAACAAACAAAATGAAGCTGATCTTTTTAGAACCAACGGGATGTCTATGGAGATATATCGGTTAACGATGTCCCTAGAAAGATTTCGGTTTTTACTGAGAAATTTGCAGTTTGAGGATAAAAATACGCGGGATGCTCGACAGAAGCTCGATAGATTAGCAGCAATACGAGAGTTTTGGAACATTTTTACTGCCAAGCTACCAAAGCATTATTCGATGTCCCATTATACCACAGTAGATGAAATGCTTTTGGGTTTTCGCGCCAAATGGTGTTTTCGGGTCTACTTACATGCCGAACAAGCCGCGAAAGTAGGGTCTCAAAGTATATGCGCTGGTAGATGCCAAGATGTTCTATACCACCTCAATGGAAGTGTATGTTGGCAAGCAGCCAACCGGTCCCTATTCAGACGATACTGCCAATATCGCATTGCTTCTTCGGTTGTGCGAACCTATGAGGGGTACACGTCATGTTACAATGGATAATTTTGTTACCTCTATGATTGTAGCAACCAAACTTTCAAATGATTATCAGTTAACTGTTTTAGGCACAATCCGAAAAAATAAAAAGGAGATTCCATTACAAAATATTCACCGGCCGGAAAATTTTACACTGGTATCCTATACTCCGCGACGTAATAAAAATGTATTATTGCTTTCAACTATGCAGTTTTCTTCTGAAAAACCAGAAATTATTATAGATTATAATAAAACTAAGGGACGAGTTGATGTTGTCGATAAACTGTCTGCGACTTACAATTGCTCTAGATTAAACTGCCGCTGGCCAATGGTATTGTTTTATGGTGCAATGAATGTAGCGGGCATAAACTCCTTTATTATTTACAAGAGCAATAACTAACGGTTTTTATAATCAAGATGAAATTCTTATTGGCAAAATCTATTGTAAAACACTAAGAATATATTGTACAAATGTTTTTAATTTTGCTAAAAAATATCTTAATGAAATTTTCAACTTCAAAGTTTTTTTTTTATATTTTAAAACAAGGTAATAGAAAACTAAAAAATTATAAATGTTCGACCTAAATCGGTTTGATAAATCTGCTGGATATAATAATTACTCCTTAGTTAGCTTCGTATAATTTTCTTATATATTTTATAGTTGGGCATGTTGTTGTAAAATAACGGCAATATTTGATCAATTTCAAAGATTACTATGACCATAACAGACTTAAAATTAAAAAAAAAATACTGGGTGATCCAGATTACTTTTTAAATGGAAATATCTCTATTATTTTTGAAATTAGAAAAATAAATTCCGAAGAAAAGTTGTTTCATTTCATGTGCTTTTACACATATTTTTTCTCTAATGTATACACGGGGATTCAAAAAAGCAAGGCGCATATTAAATTCTGCATATTTTTTGTATATATCATGTATCAAAACTTAACGGTTTTCGAAATATTGAAGGTTTTATAATTACGAAATACTATGATTTTTTCGACAAAATATAACCTGTTGCTACCTACAGATCAAGGTTTATTTTTCAAATCTCATCGCATTGTTTGAAGTCTGATTTACTAATTCATCTTTATTTTCTGCTAATATTTTACAAAATAAGCTATTCGATTATTGAGAGGTTGAAAATTAATGTAGATATTTCATCTGGACAAGTAGAGTAGTAGTGTATCCACCGATTTTTTTTGGCTTAAACTACACTATAGGATATCCCCTTTTTAGTGAAAAATGAAAATATGCAAAATCAGAGATACCGATGTGCTATAAGACCCAAAACAAAGAAAGAAACGAAGAAAGGGATCTTATGATATTGCTTTATTTTCAAGAAAATCTATCAGAGACTGTGCCAAAGTTATAAGGTATGGATCACGAAACATGAGAGTTAGTTATGGAACAATTCCGAGAACTTTAATTCAATACGGAAACCACGATTTTAAAATTAGGTCAGTTCAAGAATTAAACGACGAACAAAAGAAAAAACGACGACCAAAAAAGAAGAATATATGAATTTGGTCAAAATATAAGGGGAGGTTTTAATCAAGATCCAAATTATTTCAATATTTTATGAATACAAGAGGCGATATTTACCACTGCCGGTGTTTATAATAGGAAAAACTGTCGTATGTGGTGTGATGAATATCCACAAGCTGTTGAGCCAATTGCTTTTCAAGGACGTTCCTAAATACAAGTTTAAAGCGGCATTTTGGGCATAAGGTCTTAGGTCCGGTTTTTATCCCAGGCACAAAATGGGTTAAGATATCTGGAACTTTTGGAAAATGAACTTGAACAGTTTATCGGCAGAATATAATTTGGCAACAAGACGGAACACCTCCCCATAATATTCTGATAGTAAGAGACTTTTTCATATGAATGATCAGGTGTGAATGGCTAGATATAGAACAATCAAATAACGTCCTTTGGGGTTACTTGAAAAAAACACTTTGTAGAGAAAGAAGTAACAGTATTGAAGAAATTCAGAGCAAAATTGTCGAATAAACACGAAATTTAAATGAAAATGAAAATGAAGCAATTATAAATGCACTGGAACGCTAGAAAAGAATTTATAAATAATGTGGTGAGGTCGATGGGTGATATGCAGATCATTTAATTTGGTCCAGAATTATACGTTTTATTTACTTTCTTGTTTATGACTGATTATAAGTTTTAATTATTCCAAATTTAGTAAACAAAATTTAAAAACTATATATTATAGCTCATTTTATAAAATATTAGCAGAAAACAAAGATGATTCAGTAAATCAGACTTCAAAATCATCAAAAAAGTGGTATATTACATTTAACAAAACAAAATTAGCATGTCCTTTGAACACGAAACATGTATACATTAAAACGAAGCATGTGTAAAAGCAGATGAAATCAAACAACTTTCGTTCGGATTTTTTTTTTAATTCTAAAATAATAGATATTTCCATTTAAAGACTTATCTGGATCACCCTGTACATATTATCAATTAGTGTTACTGGCCGTAGAAATAATATTCTATCATTAATTTCTCATTGCATCATATACTATTATTATTTGATCCAATACAGTTAATAATCGCAAAAATTCTCGCCCTAAATCGGTTTAATGAATCTGCTTGATATCATGTTTTACTCCTCAGATGTAAAAGGGTACACGGGAAAATAGGCTGTCATATTTTCTGTTTTCGAGTTATTGCAGTTTTAAAAAATAAATTGTTATTGGTTCAAGTTCGAAGCATGTCGAAGAGATAAAAAAATCATAGCAGCTCGTTTTTCACATGTTTCTTCAGGAAATTGTAATTTGTGAAATGTTTATTTTTATGAAACATGACCTTACAATCTATCTAACTTTATTTATATTAACTATTGCATAATCAAGCGAAACCAAGCAGAAATGAATAGGATGCCTATTGTCATATTGTGTTATTATTCAGAGCAGCTGTACTCAAATATACAACATATACCGTAATTCAGAACACGATTCTGCTTTAACGGTCTGAGACGCAGTATATGTGTTAGTTTAGGCTAGTTTGGATTATAAAGAATACGTCGACAAGCTCACTAACTATAATAAAAGAAGACAGAAACGAAGTAGTGTTACTAGGGGTCTTCAGGCCCCAGAATGGGTATCACCTTATTCTGACGTGAAGGGCCAAATACTGGTCGAAGCTAGGGCGAAACTTGGACTAATAGTACTAAACACCTTTGTGAGAGGAAGCTCAAAAACAGATAGATGTCACACTAGCAACACAAAACTTAGCAAGAAAAATAAATATACAGTTTTTGAAAATGAACCAATGTCACCATATAGACACATCGTCTTTAAGATAGTGAAAAAAAATAAACCAAGAATATGTCTAAGAAACAAAATAAATATAAATAAACCCCGACTAACAAGAGCTCTAAAGGAAGCTGCGGAAAATCCAAGCATCTCGAGAATAGGAACAGTGGAAGAAATAATGAAGATAGCCTACCTAATCAAGGCAGATGGAAAAATACGAAATCGAAAATAATTTACCATACTGGTGGAATGAAAATATCAAGGAAAAACGAGATCAATGCATCACCAAAAGAAGGATTTACTCAAAACAAGCCGCAAGAAGAATACAAAATCAACAAGAAAGTGAGGCACTGCATGAGCAACTCAAACAAGAAAGAGAGGGGCTTAGGAAACTTATTAAACAAGAAAAGAAAAAACAATGGAAAACGATATGTGATGAATTGGAAAATGGGGCCAAGGTTTCAAGTTACAAATATTATCAGGGACTACCTAGTCAATAGAAAACTAATAGTAGGGAAAGAACAGTATAGGGAACAAACGGCTGGGATACCGCAGGGATCAGTCATAGGGCTACTGCTGTGGAACAGATTGGACTCTGATAACAGAGTGGAACCAATAGCTTTCGCAGACGACTTAGCCTTAGTGGTGGCGGCACCAACCAGGAATGACCTGACTGAGTTACTAAATCGGCAAATTATTAAAGTAAACAATTAGACGAAGGAAACAAACTAGCTATAGCACCCGAAAAGACCGAAGAAGTAATCCTAAATGGGAAAAGAAACAAAAGCCAGCTCACCTCTGAGGTAAACGTCATAAACATCAGACCGGCTAAGACAGTGAAGTACTCAGGAGTCATTATAGGAGAAAATAATTATTTTGGCAAACACGTAGAATATGTAACCCGGAAGGCAGAGGAAAGAGTGGCAACGTTGAGTCAAATAATGCCAAACATGGGAGGACCAAGATATGGAAAACAAATGCTGCTGTACCATGTCGTCCAATCGATAATAATGAAAGCAGTACCAATTTTAGAAAGCCTCCCAAGGAAAACCCTAATTGAGGCAATATGTGCTTATAGAACTACATCAAGCGAAGTCACACAAATAATAGCAGGAGTCCCACCAATATAGCTGATAATTAAAGAAATAATCAGACTAGACGAGACGGGAGAAGGACACACGCAACAAACCAAAGACACAGAGAGATAAGAAACATTAAGAAAATGGGAGCAACTATGGGACGGACACACTATCACAACGGAATGGACAAAAACATTAATACCGAACATACAAGAATGCGTAAAGTATACACACAGAACGACAGATTACTTCTTAATGCAAGTGCTTTCTGGACATGGATGTTTTATGACATACCTAAAGAGAATCGGAAAAAAACCATATGTGTATTTATTGCAAGAACACCGACACTGTAAAACATACGCTGTTTAAATGCCCTAGATCGGATATCAAAAGGTGACACTGAAATTAAGCATAGACATGGCGTTCCGGGTATAAGCTAAAGAGATCAGGGGGGGGGGGTAGTTTTTAATCGGTAGGCGGACCTCTTGAAAGAGGCTGAATCCGACACTGGCCAATCTACAGAACACCAACAGGTCGGCGCATCTTCTTGAACATTTTTACCCCTCTGGAAAAAAAGTTTAGGTTAGTTTGGGTCAACCCAAGTAATTTAAACATATATACTGCGTTTCAGACTGTTAAAACAGAGTCGTGGTCTGAATCGCGGTATATATTGAATTTTGATATTACGCGTAACACAAAGTCATAGTGTCACGACTTGTATTTTTTAGACACCACGCCTTACTTAGCGTGCAGGAGAGTAGTCCAGGTTTGGGATCACACTACGTCAAGTTGAGAAGAGATGATAAAGGAGACACATTGATAAAAACAATAACAAGAGTATTTACAAGCAAACTTAACAACGGTTAGACTGTATATTAATAAAGGCGTGTTTAAGTTTATAGATGAATTAAGAGTTTACACTATACCCAATTAAAATTAAATGCATGTCTTCTCGAGGGAGGCTTAATTCAAAGTTTTTCTAGGGCGTTGGGCACTGTTTTATTTATAACGTTTATGTGAGCGGGGTTGTCTTTTATTTATGTATTCGTTTTGATATTTATATGGTAAGTCTTTTAGAGTTTTCTAATTTAAGTTTGATTTCTAAGGCACTTGCACTATTTTTAAGAATTCCCAAAAATCCCTTTACTGGAAATTTTAATACCTTCACTCGTAGATTCGACTCTCACTACTTTTTAGAATCCTCCGGGTGCCGTATATCTGTGCATACGTCCATCCAGGTTAGGTAAGGACCTGATCACCCTGGACATATGTCCAGGTGTTCACGGATCGTCCATCCAGGTTAGGTAAGGACCCAATCACCCTGGACCTATGTCCAGGTGTTCACGGATATGGGGGTTGTGGGATAGAAGAACTAGAAGCGGACGCACCTGTGTGCTGCCCGCAACTAAATTGAGCGGAGTTGAGTGACCCGTAAGCCTGATGAATTTGGCGTTTGCCTGCATACTTATATGTTACAAAATGCTGATGGCTGCATTATTAAGGATTAAAATCGCTCCCGTCGACCGCTCTAGTTTATAATTAACTGTGAATGTTTATATAACATTTGTCAAGTTCAAATTCAAACTTAGGACAGGGTGATATTTAATTAGTAGATCTATGCTTTTTAGTAGTTCACACATTCTCCCTCCCTATTATCTTAAACAGTTTTAAAGTTATACCACTTTGTCCAGAATACTAAATTTTTCCTCAACTTACACAAACGTTCAGAACCTACTCACCTACTTATACGTAGGTATGAACAAGCAAATTTACCAAAAAACTAGGTCAGTTCTTTAATTATCTTGTTTATTCAGAAATATTTTAATTACATTAAGCACATACTTAAATTATCGTATCACAAACAATATAATATATAACCTAAGAATAAAAATATTAAACTGAAAATACAAAAATTAAACCAAACTTCCACTTTGAAATGACTAAATGATTTTCTGACATAATCTTTGTTTGACACAAACATTTACACACTGGTTTTCATATTGTAAATTAATCCATCCATCCATAAATCGTGGCAGAATGTAATGCTCTGAAAAACGTGGTATAATTTTAAAACTGTTAAAGATAAAAGGATAAGCTAAAAAAGAAAGTGTAGAGAAAAACTAACCTTTATCCACGGCAGTATGTGATTAATTAAATATACCTGAAAAGACCCGGGTCGCAGTTTAAACTTTTGTAAAAAAATATCACTTTTTATTATTTATTATTTATGCCGTATATTGAACTGAATAAACGGAAAATAAAATTTTACTACGCCAATGTGTAGGTAGTTAAATAATCGAGCCATCCGCCAGTGCGAAAAGCTTATTAGAATCCATCAAGCGGATTAAAAGTACCTAAAATCCTCGTGACTCGTTTCGCATATCCGTCACTGTCCGTTTGATTTTTGAGCTAATATAGTTAATAACGATATCAACCTAAAATTTGAAAACTCGCGCCCTAAATACGTAGCATAAAAAAGAGGTTTCACAACGAGCTAAATATTTTATCAAGATCGAAAGAGAACATTTTACATCTCCACCGGGCATTTCTGATTACACTCCATAAATCTAGTAAAAATGCCCCCATCCAAGATCGAATAAATCATGTTTCCCTATAAATCAATTTCAGCTTGTTATCGAATATTTGAATAACGTATCCGTTAACATTTCTGCTCGCTCCCAGACAGACATGCGATCTTTTGTGATGGAAAGTCGAGTTTACAAAATATTTTCGATCGCAACGCAACGAGGCCGTTGTCGAGTCTATTTCCTGGGGGGGTAAATAGGATGAGTATATTTCAATAAGTGGGCTTTTCAGAATATATTCACGATGTTCAATCCTAAAAGATGACAGGTGGGATTTGATCGGGATCGAGGAAACTCGTAATATTTATTACAAGAAATGAACCACGTCAAAACCGCTGAACTAATATATTAATATATTTTTAATCATCCGAATAAAATGTAATTATACTTTAAAAGCTGTGTTATCACAAAAAGCACAAAAACGAACTTCTAATCAAAATTCTGATGGTTTGGGTGGCACTAGTTTTCGGGTAAGATGATAACGGGAAGAATATCCAATAATCTTCTTTGAAATAATTACGTCGGATGTTCTAATAGATTGAGGTTTAAACTATCTGCCGATCATCATTCCATTCCCAATGTACAGTAACTCGCTCATAAGAGTAAGTCAATTTCCTCACTCCTACAATAAAATAACTTAGTCATGACATGTCTATACACGCGAACGACGCGTCTTCCCCAATTAATAGTATCTGAATTCTATTCTTATATACCCTAGAGTATTCTTTTTTAAATATTACTGAAAATTTAAATTTATATTCAAAACAAGTTTATTTGTTTTATAAAACGACCAATAAAACGATAAACAATATAAAAATGACATTTTAAACAAAAAGAACTACACTGCGACTATAACAGCATGCACACAAGTTATACGAAAGTGTGGCATTATATAGATTATTGGTAACATAACTAAATAAAGTTTAATGAAATGCAGGTAGGTACTCAAAAAAAGGCAAAAGGCGATGCCGGCAGTGTGCCGAACGAACCAGGAGCACGGGGCGGAGAGGAATCTCGAGAGGAGTTAAGAGAAATTATATAAAAATTGCTTTTCCGTTCCCGTTGCGAACTGCCTTTGAACATTGACTAATACCTCCTCTTATACACTTTCCCACGAACATCGTCATATCAATATCAGTGAGAAGAACTATGGCAAACAACAAATATATGCCCAGTTATGACTCCAGAAAAATCGACACATATTTACTATAACTTGACATCAATAACCAATACGGTTGGGCCCAGTCACAACCTCTTCCATACACAGGTTTTAAATGGGTTGATACAAACATTGATGTTTGCGAAATTCCCGATGATTTCCAACCTATGATATTTCCTAGAAGTGGACTTAGAAAACCCAGAATATCTACACGACCTTCATAAAGATCTCCCTTTCTGCCTCGAACACGATAAAGACAATCAGAATTAATGGCTACACTGTACCAAAAAGAAAAGTATGTAGTTCACTACAGAACTCTCAAACAGGTATGAATATCGGGCTAGTATTGAGGAAAATCTATAAAGTGTTAGAATTTAAACAGTCTGCATGTCTCAAGTATTAAGACCGCTCTGCGAACTGCCGCAACCAACCATTACCTCCCATAACTGACGGCTTACGCGTGACGTCATCCACAGTGGTCTCAACTTATTTACAGGCGTATATTGAAATGTGCAATTTCTTTTAAAATTTCACAGTTAAGTAGACATTTTAGATGCAAAAATCTCGAAAAAATATAACAAAAACTTGTGTTTTGTAAATTTAACTTTTTTTATATGTAGTTTGAAACGTAATTGGCCTAATACAATACCTCCTACAAGCTGATATTACTTTAAGCACGACTATTATGACTGATAGTGTGTATTACTCATTTTTTTTAAATCAAAAATAAAATTGCAGTTTACTTACCTTTTTCTGCATACATAAATAATATTAAAGGGCTTCCGGTTAAAACAAGGCTGAGAGTCATGAACTCAGCCTTTAGACGTGCCTCATTCGATTTTTGTTAGGAAAACGAAATTTCAAAGCAAAAACCCATGAATATCCAGTTTATCAAAATAGAATCTATTTTGATAAACTGAAACTAGATACCACCAATCTATTTAATAGATAGGTGGTAAAATGTCACTATAGGTATAAAGGTGTCATAATAGGTAATAGTAATGTCAAATTTGGTAGTGTGTTTTCTCCTCGGGTTTCTCCATCCAAAGAACCTTGCAATCTTCAAATATTTATGATAAAACATGAAAGCTTTATACAGGTTTCAGATTACTACTTTTTGATGTTAGATTTGGTATATTACTCGGTATATTATTGGGGTCTAATATTCATTTATTAAAAGTGTCAAATTTCCTTTTTTTCTTTTTACCCAAAAGATTATGATTATGTTTAAAACAATAATTATTAAGAAAGAAGTGTATTTGAAATGCTGCAAAGAAAAATTTTTGAAACATCAATTTTTAGGTGATTTTTACAATTTTCAAAAGGAGTCAAAAGGCTGTTTTGATTTAGATAGTTTAACAACAGCTCACGAAGAAAAGACTTTTTATTGTAAATATCTAAAAATGTGTTTTCGAACTCATTAATCAGTTTTTTAAATATAATATAGGCTGTTGAAACTATGTCCACTACTTGTTCACGAGGATATAAAAGAGCCCCACGACTTAAGGAATTAATTAAATTGTAATAATCTTCTACAACACAAGGTTCATTTAAAGTTAAATTTTCTTTGGAAAATTCACAACCTATTAAGAAAACCTTTCACACTCTATGATAAAAGGATTAAATATTTTGAGAGCTAATTTAACATTTTGCCTTTCTACAGATGATGGAAAAAGAGCCTTTAAACTAAGGGAATACCCATGTTTTAATATTTTCTCGTTTTAGTTCATGAAGTTTTTTGACCACTGAGGGCAAATAGCAAACATTGCATTACAGCCTTTATGAGGCATAATTACACTAAATATCACTTGCCCCAAAATTAGCTAACAGAAACAAATTTTATAAACTTGCTGTACACAATAAACCGGCGAGCACAAAACAAACTCTTATTACACGAAAGCAACAGGTCTTAAGTCCAAACATTTTGGAAAGCTAAAAACATAAACTTTAAGTCTTTTTGGCTAGTTTCCACCGCAGCCTGGTGCACAGCATTTGGACGACATTGTTCACATAAATTTAAACACACTAAAGTACTGATAATATAAAGAAATAAACAGAAAACCAATCGAAATCGAAGAGTAATTAGGAAACCGGTCGGTCGAACGTCGATCGAAAGTACGCCAACTGATAGGACGCAGTGTTGCCAGATTTTTAAGAACCGTCTCGTCATCCTCGAACTGCAGCCCAAATATTAAATCGTTTGCGTTAGTAGTTGCGCAATGGTAAAAAATAAATATTGTTACGAATTTGCAGAATTGCCTCGTTCTGGCCATCAGGATTTGGCTCGTCTGGGTCGGTAGAGTTAGTTTCATACATTATTTGGGATGTAAACTATTTAACGTATATTTAGTTGGCCTTTAAGTTTTACAGCATTTGTTGAATGACATTTGAAATTATGTTTTTAAATTGAACTAACTAAATATTTATACAAAATAATTAGGTTATTGCTAAGCAACGTTTATTTCCTTAAAGGTTTTGATTTCGGCTTCACTTTCCGGTTTTTATATATTTACTTTTCAGATTTTAAATATTTATTTATATTTATTTATATTTATACTATAATATACCAAAGCAAACTTTTACATTAAGTATCTAATATATTGTTAATTGTAATCTAAGACAAATATTTTACGTTTCTTTGAAAAATAATTTGTGGCAAACTACAGTGAGAAGTAGCCCAAATTGTGATAAAGCGCCCTATCTGGCAGCACTGGATACAGAATATATCGAAGATGGCGGATGGAAATTGACATTCCAGTGGCCCAGCGTGGCAATCAACTTAAATACACAAGTAGGCGCGATAAAATAATCAATACTTTTACTGGGCTCCTCTTGACTCCTCTGTATGCTTTTCTTATGGGAAAAAAGTATTGACCGCTTAAGATGACGTCACTGCTAATCTTAATATTAGCTAGTTGGCCTAGTTATAGGAGGTAATGAACCAACGCATTTGAAAAGGACTTGTACAAGTTGCTAAATACTGTTGTCTTCGGAAAGACAATAGAAAATATACGTAAACACTCAATCGTAAAACTCGTAAATAAGTGGTCTGGCAGATATAAATATATTTCGACAAACCCATATATGTAGGCAAGAGTATCCTGGACCTAGCCAAAACAGCTCTTTACGATTTCCATTATAGCCATATGGTCCTCGAGCTTGACCAAAATTGCGCAGTGTTATATATTGTTACTATTTAAAAGTAACTTAGTTACTTTTAAACAGTAACTTACAGTTACCAAGTTACTTCTTATTTAAATCACATAAAAGAGATGAAAAATAAAAATAAATCAGAATTGTCTTTGCATCGCCGAAATATGCTAAAATAAACAAAAAATGCGGATTATATAGTAAAATAAAACAACGAACAATAGATCATACACAAAAAATAAAACAATATAATCATTCATATTCACGACAAACGGAAACTCCAATAATAATTTAACACCTTAGTTTTCAACTGATCAGTACTAATAAGTATCAAACAAATCAGCCAATAAATAAAATCATGATTATACATAATTATGTTGTAAAAAGGTGAAACCTATTTGATTTTAACAACACTAAATTTTCAAAATTACTGCCTGAAAGGGTTTCTTCTTGGCGAATCGATAAATGTCGCAAAAGAATACATGCGCTCTACGGGCGCTGAAGATGGCAAAGGGGTGTTGAGCTTTAAAAATAGTTTTTTAACTAAATCGAATTTTTTAAACATTTTGAGGTTTGTGTGTGAATCTTGTAAATACTGTAATATTTGAAGATGTATATGGCCTTTGTATTCATGGGAAGAAATAAAGCAAGGATTGTCTACTTTATTTAGGCAATCAAATTCGAAAAATTCAGACGACAGACAAGACACAGTGGTTATGGCACCAGTCTGTTTATTTTCTTCGTTTCTATTTTGATGTAGTATCTGAAGTTCCTTACGTAGTAACTTTTGAACTTTATCACTATTACACCCTGTATGTTTAAACAAATTTCACCATTTGAGTTTAAACATTGTGTTTAAAAACCATTTGAACATTGTTTTCAAATTTAGCGATTTAATTCGTATTATATTAATATTACACGCCACTGTGTATCGCATTCCAAGAATGCCGCTTAAAAACTCTCGGCAATACCCTTAGCGCCACCTCTTGTCACAACGTTTATCCACTGCATCAGTTTAGCTTAATAGCTAAAAGCAGAGCGGCTTCGACAATAAAATCCACGTATTTCGAAACACAAGCTAGGGTCAGCTACAAGCAGAAATGCATCCAACCAATCACAGTGCTTCCTACAGGATAGCCAACTAACCCAACCTAAAATTTTTATCTATAGATTAAGGGGTCCCTAAATTCCGATTTATACTAATCGAATTTTATAAAAACTAGTCTGCAGATTTCGACCAGGTTTGTGTTAAAATTCATAATTTCAATTTAGACAACCGGTGATGTTAAGTTTTTGTACAACTTCTCTATATTTACGTTATTTGCCCTTTACGGAAGTGATATGTCAGTAGTGGGGATAAGTTCTCTGGCCAAGGGAGAAAGACAACGCTTCTTCACGTTCTAGAAAACACTTCTTCCCCGACTCTCAACCAAGTAAGTCGCTATAGTTCTCGCTCCCCGTGACACTCGGCCATGGAAGTTGTTCCCTAATTCTCTCACAAGTAAGACGCTATAGTAAGCGTTCCATGTGGAACTCGGCCATGTAAGTAAACTCACTCGTTTACAGCCACTCTCTCAAAGGCCGAAAAGTAAACGGAGTTCTTGGCACTCGCTCGGCCAATATTTTATCTGCTTTATTATAATATAAAGTTTCCCGTAAGTGCTATTTCCATTTCACCTATGAGACCAGCATAGCGTGTTTTAATAAATTTTGTTTTTTTATGACAGTAGTACACACACTCGTGTATTAAAACCGCATTTCCACAAAAGCATCCCTGCCATGCTCTCTTCTTAAATTGAAGGTTTCTCTTAGACACTCATACAGTGTGATGTTTGCCAGTGCAAATTACTCTGCAAGGTAAAATAAACACTCGACGCCATTGCGCTACCAAGAGAAGTTATTTATGCATATTACTGCATATTTTCAATTCACTCCAACTTGAGTCATTCCTATTTGCAAGAAGTTGAAGTACAGTGTATATAGAATCTAAGAAGAGACTTAGTAAGTGTTTAAGTGACTTTCCCTGTGTTGGAAGATAAACTGCTCAACGATTGAATGTTGCTCGTCAATTGGTGAATATATTGTAAATTAAGGTAATAGTTATCCTTTTATTATTACTTATATATTACTGTATTTCATCAAAGCGTTATCTCAGTCAATCAAGCTCACACTGAGTGGTTCCGTAGGATCTGTAATAAACATTTAACTATGTTTAGCTGCAAGGTTATATTTATAACCGTATATTTTGTAAGGATTATAATTGTTTATACAGTTCTTTAGTCTTATAAGTATTGTTAGTCTGATATTGTGTGAAGTCGATACTTAGCACCCACAGAAATTGTCTAAGAATTGTAAGAATCAAATACTTTAAATGTTTATATTTGATAATTATGAGCTTTAAGTTGTTTTCAAGTAAAATAACATATTCATATAATGCTAAAGGTTTTTTTGTTTTATTTTCAAATTCACTTTAGAACTAGCCCCTATGGTAATTTATACGCCCATGTGCAGTCTCTGTCGTAAAAGTAACTAGCTACAAGTTACTTTTGCGGTATTTAAGAATGCAACTAAGTTACAGTAAATAAGTTACATTTAAGTAACTTAGTTACTTTCAAGTACCTTAGTCACTAGTTCCTTCCAGTTCTGGTTACCATACTCTCCTATGGGGCTATTATTCTTACATTTTATGCATATTTAGATATATCTTTACATAGTGTTAAATTATATTATTGCACTTAAGATATTTTAATTTGTTTCGTTTTAATGTATATATTCAATTTAATGTGGTGGTTTCATATCGATAACCTAACAGTCAGGCACCAAATATCATTCGTCATTTGTCATCTGTCAATCAGCTGATATCTGTCACCTAATGCGCATGCGTCTGTGATCATTTACGGGATCCCACCGAGCCTAATACCCACAGCCAACCAAATGACCTTGAAACGCTCACTTTTTCTCTTATGGGCGTTTAACATAGGATTGATGGTCCAGAACTCTTAAAGTATATCTAATTTATTGCTATCAAAATAAGGTGTAATATGATTTTTAAAAAGAGGGTTAAAGGAGAAAATACGACTGTCACATAGGTATTATTATGTTTTAGATGGTAAGCGTTTTTTAAGATTGTAGAGCTTTCTTAATCACATGTAAGCTAATGTAAAGAGATTATTCTAGTCAATCGTATCATAGTACATGTACCTAAAATTAGGATCCACTTTCTTTGTGGAGCTAACGGATGGCTCGCCATTGGGTTCAATGTTGGAACAGTGCAATAAAATTATAGCTGTTTTCAACCTCTGCCAGGGAGATAAGGTCACTGTTTACTTCCTGAGACGTCTGAAGCAGTACCTGAGATTGTTATGGTTGGTCTCGTACTGTTGTCATTATTTTATCATTATGATTTTATGTTTTTTCCTCTCTTATGTGTGAGTAGTGTTAGATGTTAAGTTTTACCAACTTGTACATATAATTACACATTGGGTGTGTTTGTAAGAAAATCTTTAATAAATGAATAAAACGTTGAGCTGGAATTGAGCAAACTGATTTATTTTTTTTTGCCTAAGTGCCATCGACAAAAATAAAATGTGATTATTGAAAGGAACAATAAAAACATAGACTATGGAAAGGTGTTTTATTTTGTTTCGAATAATTTAGTTATGTGCCTAGAGGCATTACAATACAATTTCCGGCGACGGACGCTGCAGAAAGGGCTCGCATATTTTCAGACGCGTTTTTCCACAAATGATTTATGATACTGAAGTGTTCTAGTAGCGACTTGCAACGGACTTTCTATGTGAACATGTCACATTAGCACAAGCCCGAATTAACTGGCGAATAGTTATATACATAAATTAAACGTTACAAATTGCGGTTGAAACCTAATTTAGCCCCGTCATGACCAGCAAAAGAATGGCTTTAACAACCTCTTTTATTATTTGACTGACGTGTAATTGCAGCCGTATAAAATAAGCACTGAATATAAAATACGTCATTATCGTGACATTATGCCTATTTCCGGCTAATTCTCTGGCAATGGCCATGCCGAAACTTGGACCATAAGACACATAATTAGTAACAGTCACTGAATGTAAACCGTAGCATGTGACTTATATTTGCTCCAAAGATGAAGAGTAATATGCCTAGAGAATCTTTCTTAAAATTAGAAGATTAAGCAATCCACTGCAAATTTCAAAACCCCATTTGTTCAATTTTATTCGACTACTGGGTATATTCTGAAGCAGTAATATTATTGACCGTAATTTTTCATGTCCGTACTCGAACATTACTCATCTGATTTTGCTAGCATAATTATTATAGTGTTTTATTTATAAAACAGAGTAATTTGCCATCAGGTGTTTTTAATTTGCCATCAGTTATTTTAAACCATCCGTATGAGGTTTAAAATGAGATGACATTTATTTGATATGAATATAATCAAAAATTACTAATATTATTGACAAAACATATTTATGCTAGAATAAAATTCAAATTGAATATGAATAGCAAAGACACTAAATTAAAGTACTTCGTTTTCAAACCCCGTCTGGTGCGCAGTGGCATTGCAACTAACTTTATCGGATTTAAATCAAGAGTTTCCTAAGATGCCATCCGTTTATAGAACATAATGGAATCAGAATTCCACTTAGAATGTATTAAGCGTATTAGGTTACTTCTTAATGTATTCGCAACATACACGTTATTTGAAGAGGATTCATCTAGAGTGCATCTCATTCGCTCTGCAAATTTAGTTAGCAAGTGCCAGATCACTTCAAATCGATTTTGATCCCGCCTTTAACAGATTTCCAGGGGCGAAGGTCACATATCCTGATCTTCAGCTTAACCGATTTGATATTTAATAATACCTTTGAAAGTTGAAGTATCAGGTTAACCCAGACTATTATTCAATTTATTTTAGAGGTAAAAGTTGGAACGACTATTTTAACGTTGAAAATGTTTCTGTTATCTTAGTATAGGGCCTCAAATCGTGGAAAATTGCATGCTACATTTGCCACATGACGTCATACAGGCGAGAGTCCTGTTAGTTTGTTTATTTAAACTTAAATTTGATCATAAGGAATCGGAATCGGTTCAAATGACTAAACTAAATTGGAACTAACTGAAACTAACCGAATCTTGATTGAACGACTAACCAAACCTAGCGAAAAGTAACCAAAAGCACCAAAACGGGCTAAAACGTATCGGAACAGATTACAAAAATTAAAATAAGTTAAAACTAACTGATACCATCCGAATTTTAGCGACTAACCAAAAACATTAAATTTGATTATAACGTATTGAAACCGATTCAAATGAATAAAACAAATTGGAAATAACTGAAAGTAACCGAAAGTTGATTGAATGACTAACCAAAAGTTACTAAAAACACCAAAACGGGCTAAAACATGTCGCAACAGATTCAAAATATTAGAGTAAGTTAAAACTTATCCAAATTAACCAATTTTTGGCGACTAACTAAAACTAACCAAAAACATTAAAATTGGTTATAACGTATCGGAACAGGTTCAAAGAACTAAAATAAATTAAAACTAACTGAAATTAACCGAAAGTTGGTTGAACGACTAACCAAAACTAACCAAAAGCACCAAAGAAGGCTAAAACGTATCGTAACAGATTAAAACAAGTTGAAACTAACCCAAACTAAAATAAACCAAAATCATTTAAATTGGTTATAACGTATCGGAACCGGTTGAAATGACTAAAATAAATTGACACTAACAGATAGTAATCGAAAGATGACTGAATGACTAACCGAAACAAACCAAAAGAAACTAAAATCACCAAAACGGGCTAATACGTATCGGAACAGTTTAAAGATATTAAAAACGAAAATTAACCAAAAACACGTAAATTGGTATTAATGTATCGGAACCGGTTCAAATGACTAAAATAAATTAAAACTAATTGAAACTAACCGATAGCTGATTGAATGACTAACCAAAACTAATCCAAAAAAATTGAGCGAGTGTGCTACTACTCGAGACACTGATGTGTAAACATATCTTATATCGACACCATCGACATGAAAATCTAATGCCACCTTAGGCCGCGTGACCCCTGAATATAGGCAAACACTTATTTGGAATTGGTTGTTTGGCGTTAGAAAGAACACGTTTTACACTAACGGTTACAAAACACATTCCCGTCACAGATACCGCCCGACGTGCGCTACATTTGTAACGTTTACATTAGACTGTCTAATATTACACTTCACGCATAGCCCTCCGCTCGCTTCGCTCGCTACAGGGGCGCAACGAACAAAAACCCAAGGCATGTCCAAAATCAAGAAAAAACTTTTTACAAATATAACCTCAAGAAAATAAAAAATAGGATTAAAACTAACCCTAAAAATCAACGCGAGCGAAGTTGCGGGTAAAAGCCAAAAGTATCCTATGTTCTTTACTATACTCTTGAAAATATCTGTACAAAATTTTATGATGATCGTTTGAGTAGTTTATGCGTGAAAGCGTAAGAAACAAACAAACACATTCGCATTTATAATATTAGTTATTCGCATGTATAATATTAGTTAGGATTATTTAATAATACTTACTGGCAGCTTCAATCGGAGTGGAAGGAAAGTCAATAAGCAAATTTTGCAAATTTTAGAAGAGGGCTATGACTCAATATTGTTTTAAACGTCTGGGCATCTAAATAATATTTTTTGACAGCTCGTTTAATTTAAAATATGCTTTTTTATCACCTAAAATCCGTTTAAAAACGATTTTAAATGGGAAAATTGTATAAAAATCCGAAATTTTCGGACTTTTTTAGGACGATAGCCGTGGCTTCGGACGAATTTGTCGTGGGTTTTGAAGCGAAAATTCATTTTAAATTCAACCGCCTATTCAAAATAAACTGTGCTATGAATCCAACCTACACTGCGAGTATAATATAATGAAAATCTAATACCGCCCTAGCGGCTAGCTTTTTGGAATTGTCATTTGAGTCGTTGCAATTGTGGCCGTCCTGGATTAGCTTGCTCCCCAATGCGCACTGGTTATCATGTCACATCGCGTTTACCCATTCCGTCCCCACATTTCCGTCCCTACATTTCCGACCCCACCAAAAGTAACCCAAAACATTAAATTTCATATAATATATCGGAGTTGGTTAAAATGTCTAACATAAATTGAAACTAGCTGAATGAAACTAACCGAAAATTGATTAAACAAGTAACCAAAACTAACCAAAAGCACCAAAACAGCCTAAAACGAATCGGAACAGGTTTAAAATATTACAGCAACGTTGTGGCTAATTTATGTATTAATAGATTTTCCTATCTACAAGTGGAGGGTAATTTTTTAGGTCTTCATATCCGCACCATTTTTTATTTATTTTTTTTTATTATGATAATATTTAATATTAATGTTAAAAATGCATGTTTTTAAGTAAATATATTAATATAATATAATAATTTATTTCAAATAGAAAAATCCTAATATACAAACAACATTACTAATAGATATAAAATAATTTCATCACAAAGCCAATCTTACAGGTTAGAAAGTGTAAACATACAATATATATCAATAGACATGGACATCCCATCCAGAATAAAAAGATATTATACTAAATACCGATATGTCATACAACAAAAAAAACAATAAATTACTAAAAATAAAAAATGCAACACACCAAATGTGCAATAAGGTTCTTACCCTTTAATATACAATATTAACAATCTCTTAAAACTTTGAATAGATTCAGCATTCTTAATGCTAGTTGGTAAGTTATTAAACTCATTCATTCCTCTATAAAAATTGATATAGTCGCACCATGTTTTTTTTGTTCTTAGTATGGTAAAATCATCAACATTTCGAGTACCATGTGAGTGGATTTGTCCCCTTAGCAAAATATACTCATTGAAATATGCTGGCAACATGCCCCTTTTAAGTTTATAAATAAATAACTTTGTGAGGTAGCTCAATCTTTCCTTTACCGTAAGCCATCCAAGAGTAGTCTGCATTAATTCTATTGGAGTGTACCTGTTGCATCTTAGAATAGTTCTCATTCCCCTATTGTATAGAACCTGCAAAGATTGAACTGAACCCATATCTCCCAAATAAAGTATACTAGCACAGTAATCAAAATGGGGCTGCACAATAGTTTTAAAAATAGTCATTCGGGAGAATAAGGATAAACATTTACTTATTCTATGAAAAAAGAAAAGTTTCTTGGAAATTTTTTTGTGGATCTATTCAAAATGACATTTTAATGATAGTGTGCATTCCATTATAAATCCAAGATATTTAATCTGGCTTACAGAAGTTGAATTGCAAAAACCTTTCAATGTTCCCCAGTAATATCTGCATCCGATCAACTACTCCCTGGATACTAGAGCCACTACATGCAATGAGTGTATCATCTATTATTGAACTCCAGACTCTCCACATAGTTAATATCGTTGATAAAAATTATGAACAAAAGAGCAGCAAGTACACTTCCCTGTGCAACTCCAAATCCATTAGCAGTTTTTCTAGAGATCTATACTATTACTACTCTCACTGTGATTTACAAAATATTTATATGATTTATCACGCCTAAAGCTGCCTCTCTAACCTCATAGACATACCAAGGAACTACATGATTTTTACATGTGATTTCTTTAATTGGATAATGCGTATTTATCACAGCCTTACAATTTTCATGCAAATCTCGAAATACAACATCCACATTTACACTATTGACATTCTAATCATAGTCGTTAAAGCATCTAGTTAAAATTGTATTAAAATTACCTACTGTATTTACTTCATTACTCCTTATACCACTAGCAATTCCTATCCTAATCCCTATAATTAGGTGATCACTAATCTTTGGTGTTTTAAAAACTTGCCTAGCCTAGCCTAGCCTATCACTATTTGTTAAAACATATAAACATATTATAAACACTCGTGTTTGTATTTTTACTTTTTTAAACTCTGCTTTTAAAAACTATTTGCGTTACAACACAAATCACATTTTTGCGTTTTTATTCATCATTTTCAATCTCTTTTTGCATCTTTTGCGAAGGACTGTGAATTATTGATTTTTATTTGTCCTTCTTATTATATAATTCATTCATAACCAATATTGCTTTGGCTTGTCTCAATAAAACATAGTTTATGCTTTTACCTGGATCACGCCTAGAAATTATCTTGATTCTGGGTTAGATCACTATCAATACAAATATTCACTTACGGGCCATTAAATATTGCCACGGAATTGTACAACATACACACATATTACTTTGAATAATTGCCGCAGGTAATTTTTTTTATAAATTAATTTTCGCCATGTCTACATCATTTGTCCTACAAAATGGCGGCGTAAAAGTATAATTTATTATAGGAAAAGTAAAATAAACTGTCGGAAATTCTAGCGGCAAGTTATAATGTCGACCAGCGAAATGAATGGTGAATAATAATTCCGCGGGAAACGTAAATTTAATGCAAATGACCAAAACACTCGTATCGGCTAGTCGGTTATTGTAGACATGATTTATGAACGTGCAGGCTGATTAGTAACATTAATTGAAAAATTACTGAATTACGGTGGGTCAAGAAGGACAAAATCTACCTGAAGCTGATGTACATATAATTAAAACGTGTGCAGCGTCTCTTTATTCTTACAAGTGCGCCTAAAAACAGCTAAATATTATCACAAGTTATTAAACGATACGCTTTTCACTCAAACGGCAAAATACAGCAACACATGATTAAACTTCGTTAAAGAGTCAGTTTCCGTTCAGCTAAACAACGTGCCCCAAGGGCAATAGTTAACTAAAGCGGTTCACCCAGGGGCCAGCTTCAGTCTGCTGATTGATCTCGGCATGACCCTCGCTGCCAGATAATTTGCAAATTAGTAGAGGCAATACAAAGCAAAAAATGGCCTTTCGAGGTTTGTTTAAAAATTGTTTTGAAACTCTTTGTTCATTGCTAATTCCAGAACAGTAGTTTCTCTGTTCCGTCTATTAAAATGAAAAAGTTAAATAATAATAATGATAATGAGACGCTTGCCAGGCCTAAACTGCAGGATGCGTGTAATGAGAGAAGTTTTCAGCCATTATTGGGGAAGAAATTTAAAATACAACTTATTTCCAATACATGTCTGATATTGTGGCCTGCTCACTCTCCAGATGTATTACTCTTGATCTAGTTTGGCCTAATTTAATATGGTGTTATCAGAAGGTATCGCAAGTGGCGGTGGACGCCGAACGCAGCATCTTCCTCTACTTCCACACAACACAAGGCAGAAAATAAGCATTAACAGCCAGCGGTAATTAGCTGCTGGTGCGAGCAAAGCGAAGTGAGGGCTGCCAGTGAGTGTTTCTGCGTGTATGTCACACGGGTATTTTCGCCTAGCATTAAAAACAAAAAACTTTTGCTGTTTCTTTTGATCCCAAACTCTGATTTAAACTGGCGTTTAGTGAATGTCTAGGTCGTGAAAAACTGCAGAGGCGTGTTGTTGAATGGCGCAAGGAACCATAAAATTACTTCCTAATATGATTCATCTTCATATATGCTAGGCGAAACTTAAAACAACATGATTTTTGCGTGCTATATGTTCGCCGGTGGCATCTTATCACAGACGCTACAGTTCCGCCGTATACGGATGTGATTGATTACAATATCTTACTGCTGTTTCCCGGCGGGAATTAAGTTCAAATACTAGATGAATTATTGACTGTTTTGTAAGGTACGCGTTACCTTAAATCGTGTGTGTTTCAATTCACGCCCTATGAATAAAACCCCCACCAACCTATTTTGATACAGGCCACTAATGAAAGTGGTTAATTATAAAGTTAATTACTTCCCCCTGCTTTATGGTGATAAATGATTTAAGAATTCATTGTGTATACCGACCATGACAATAAACAAGCAAAGTATTTAAGGTGTAGTAAAGGGTAGGAGTCCAGATATGTATTCATTTAGTACAGATTTGAGGTTCTAAGGAAAACAAGTAATGATTCCTATATGACATATTTATCCTAAAACCTATTCGCATTGTCCATTTCTATTAGGCTATTCTGAGAAATTTTCGGTAAATTCTTGAACCATTGTTCAAAAAATGCTGCCGGTGTATCCACAGAGGAGTCTTTACTTTGGTTACGTATTTCCCGTGGGTTCTGACGCAAACACAACTCTGGCTAATTCCTTAGCATTCTATTCAGAGGACTCCAAAATAATGCAAAAAAACGGAGGCGTTTTTAATTACTAGAAAATAAAACACTGCAACATAATTGTCATCAAGTGGCATGATACCAGTATCGGTACGTTCTTTTCTAACATATGTGGCGTTATTTCTGTTCCTTCCGTGGAACGCTAAGCGCAGAAAGAAGAAAATACAATATGCATTTGAGAGGCGTGAATCGTTCCGATCAAAACATTAGTTTGAATAGAATCGTATGGTATTTTCCACTTTTCAATCAATGTATTGATATAGCAATTCAAAATACTTACATATTCACAAAAAATCAGGTGGAACTTTAGATCAACTGAATTTTAGGAGGGCGATGGCTGAAACAATTTTGATGCATAATAAAAAAATATATTTGCCAGAAAGGAAAATCTGCCCAACATATTTTGCGTTATGATCGACTTGTCAATTATGTCACGCTGCAAGAAAAATGAACTAGATGTCCTTGGGGAGTATCATAAAAAACAACTAGGTGTCATAAAAGTGGGGTCGAATGTTTTATTAAATACCACTTAAAGTAAAGTTCTCAATATAGCTATTTTTCTAAAGTGATACTTTTCCGCACGTAAAACAGGTAGACGAACAACGTGAAGCATAGTTCGTATATGTTGCGTATGTGCGGAAAAAATTTTTTCCACGTGTTAAAGACATTATACTTCTACGATCATCAAATAAAAACAAAAAGAAAAACAATTATTATTTTTTGAGGAACTTTAATGAAGCCTGAAAGAACTACAACAAGTTTACAAGTTGATGAAAAAGCTATTCGGCGTTTCACGGCGCTTGTAGTTTCTTGCACGGAAACAGAGGAACAATCTGATATTAAGTTAAGGTGCGCCAACGGTGCACCAATTGTTGCTTGACATATAATTATAATTTATTATTATAAAGGACAAATAAAAAATATGTTTTTAAATTGAAATATCGGGAAATACGCAAAAATTTAGGCGCAGGGAATAAACTAGGAATTGCAACGGTTTCCACGTTACATAAAATAGTCTACAAATATGAAAATAAATAAAAACTTTCCTTACCTATGAGATTTTTGAGGGTGCGTATATCTGGAAAATACCAGAAAAGAGACGTTATCTGAAACACATTGTAGAAAAAACTCCAAAGGCTATTGATGCAACAACTTATTTGAGTTTCGTCATAAATGAATCGTTGCTTCAGAGTACGCGTTGCTCTTACATAAATGGTGTAAACTTTTAGCCTTATCAAGACCTTGCCGCCTTCATCGAAACATTTGGTGGAATCGGTATCTCTACGCGTCTTTCTTGATTTACTGGACTTGACATCGGCTGGTTTGGGTATACGTTTAGCGCACTGATTGTCGCGAGCCCTAAGAATATTCTTTGCAAAAAGCCGCAAGGTATTGTCATATATTAATATCTGGGCTTAAATGAGATAATATTAATTTCTATAAAAGGTCAGTTGCCTTAATTTTTGCGTAATAGAACCAGAAATCGTCTATATAAATAATGTATTCAGGTTAAAAGTAAACATCAGAAAAGTAGACGCAAGGAGTTTGATCGGGGGCATTGAACGTTATTTGGAAGAGTCAGCAAGAAAGTGTAAGTTCGGTAGTAATTAACCCGGACTGACATATTGGGCAAAATTAATAACGCAGTAAGTGGGAGGAGCAATAGTTGCGAAAATTGATGAATGAACAGGATATCGGTGTTTTTGGGAAGAAGGAGGAACGAATGACGTCTAAGTATGAATGGTTAGTTAGTAAATGAAACACAGTTGAGAGTATGATAAAAAGAGAAAGAGATAATTTTAAGGAATGTGAAAATAACAGTGAGCAATAGAAAAAGGCGTGAATGAATGATAGAAAAAAAAGTGGAACGGGGAAAGGAGAAAGCAGCTAGAGAGGAGTGAGTCGAGAGGACAGCACTCGAGTGTTGACGGCCGTTACGGGTAGTCGAGAGTTGGGGAAAGTCCAAGTCGAGAGTTGACGAAAGTCCACGTCGGGAGTCCGATGAAAAAATAGTTGGCGTAAGTCTAACTCGCGGTTCTAACTGGGAGTGTAAACAGAGGGTCGATAATAAGTGGAAGCCCAAGTCGATCCAGATCTAGTGGAAATCCGAAGTAGCCAAAGGCGTTCAGAAGGAGAGTCTTCGTTGCGAGCCGAAGCCGATTGAGGATTGGGGACTTGACGCGAGGACCATCCTAACATGATTGTATTATAAATTGTGCATCTATTAAGTTAACACCCCTAACGCATTAAAATACCTCCGCAGCCGAGTGAGTAATTTATTAGTATTTAGGTAGTAGTCCAAAAAATTAGTGTTTTGGGAATAACAGCGTTTTAATCGCAGGGTAAGATCCCCTTTATAGTTAACACCCCCGCAGCGGGACATAGTGGCGCAATAGTATTGGCCCCCCCCCCCCCCCTAGCGTGACAATATTTCGGACCCAACAGTTTTCCAACCCGGTATGTGAAATGGCTATCACTTTGCCTTAATTTGAAGGAGCTTTTGTTTTACACCACCGGAAGAATCGCGCTATTTTTTTGATGGTGTTTCATCCATATCAAATCATGTCTTGTCGAGGTAAATTAAGATGTTAATATACTCATGACGCCATTTTCCTAATCGCTGGGAATCGATAATTATCAATTCTACGATATCTAAAACACATTGTTGCTCCAAACGCAATTGATGCAACAACTTATTTGGGCTTTATCATAAGTGAGTCGTTGCTTCAGACTACGCGTTGCTCTTCGTAAATGATGTAAATTTTTCGCATTATCAAGGCCTTGTCACCTTCATGGAAACATTTGGTGGAATCGGTATCTTTACGCGTCTTTCTTGATTTGACTGGATTTGACACGTTTTATTTCACTGCAGTCAAAGATATCTTAGTCAAATGACATGTTTCATTTGTATTAATACTAGCGTTAAGTCAGTCCTCTGTTAAGTAAAGAACTATAGACAGATTTTACAATTTCCCTAGCATCGACAGACAAATACCTTTTCTTCACCGGAACGCTAGAGGAACCATCATCAATGTTTTTCCATGGACGCCACAGGCGTATAACTTTAGGTAAAATGATATCGCAATACAACTAAAGACTTCCCGTAGGAAATAAAAGCTAACAAATTTTACCACAAAAATGTATTTATATGTTTTAGGGGGATTTCTAGGTAACATCACTTCTACAACAGAGAAACTCTATTTATACCTAGACATTATTACAATTCGGCCCTCTCAACTAACATTGCAAAATCGAAGGTATTTATGATCGCATTGGGCATACACTTTTATTGCAGTCAACCATTTAACTTAACAGGTACTTTAAAGAACCCAATAGTGTGAGACACATAGTTATATCAGCTAATATTGTCAAAGAGGATTTGGGCGCTTCCCATTACTTGTCACAGAGTATAGTTGCTTGCGGCGATCCTCTTTGCTCTTTCAGGTTGCGTAGCTCAGGTGGTGGTGTATAGAATTACCATTCGCTGACTTTGAAACAAATGTACGTATATTGGTTCCCAGGTTTAGTATAAATTGACGTATGCACTTATGTTGATAACCATGTTCAATTATAATTTACAAGAATAGCGTAAATCGCATTCGTTGAGGACTGACCGGGCTCGACCTATTTGGTTCCCTTGAAACAACTTGAGGTTCCCTTGAAAGTATTTTTAATTTATGCTAGTTTTTTAAGAGAGTTAATTCGATCAGCATTTGCCGTTGAGGTACTACTAACCAGATGACGAAGTTCTCGTTTACTCGATTTGCACGTTCTTTTATACTAATATTTGTTGAAAGTTTAATGATTGTTATTAAAGCTTGTTTAGAAATAAGCATATTTTATCTTTCAAGATCAAGTATCAAGTTCAAACTTAAGACTGAGTATTCTTTTTTCGTGAATAAGATTTCTAGTTTACACATGCCCCCTCCTTCTTGCATTCGCCCACAATGCAAAAACATCTTTTTATACATTGATAGCATGTCCTTTATTATTATTGTTTTTTTCATATTTATCGCCAGTTCAGGACGTCTCCAAAAAGTCGGTAATTATGCTTTAAAAAATTAATAGTTGTTACAAAATCCTTTACGATTAAAAAGCTCAAAAAGAAAAGAACCTCCTTAATGATTAAAGATTTGTTAGGAACTTTCAAAAAACTTTCTTATCGTAGAGACGATCAAAAACTCATTTTGGATGAGTATGTCTAAAAGAGGGGAACTTCCTTAAATATTAACGGATGGTCCTCAATATTTCAATAGTCATATCGTTCGGTACATACTTAAATTTAAGTTATATGTGAGCTCTTTAAACTTTCTGGCCTATAGCTTAGTTCGGTCCTGGATTTCAGCCAATGGGTTTCCACCTTCTTCCTACTCAATTCAGAATCTTTGCCGTGGGTCCCCATTTGGCTGTATCAGAACTCCATCTGATTGCGTTGTAAGCTGATATTGAATAGTGCTCCATGTACATTGTACATGTAACAAATATAAATAAAATACGAGTACTAAATATTGATATTTTCTTCTTATTCTAATGTTATATTAATATAAGTATGCGTGTATATGTTTCCTCTTACCAAAAAATTTTCTCTGCAA
Organism: Pissodes strobi; assembly: GCA_016904865.1. Classification (NCBI taxonomy): domain Eukaryota; kingdom Metazoa; phylum Arthropoda; class Insecta; order Coleoptera; family Curculionidae; genus Pissodes; species Pissodes strobi. Next base: position 237,483 of record MU182043.1, read on the forward strand.
ATATTTGTCATTTTGTTTTTATCACTCGGTAATTTTGATTGATAGTTATAGTTCTTATTTGAGTCAAACAACATACCTATAGTAAATAATTATATGGTTGTTTCATAGGTGCGTTGAACATATGCAAGTATTATGTTATACGTTAGTTGGTCCACTGTGTACGTAAAACCGAAATGAAATATTGTTGTAAATATTATTAAAGAACATATTGCTGCTAAAACAATTGAGAAATATTTCCTTATTCATTTATTCCCATCTGATAAACTATAATGTATATTATCCATAATAGATATCGTAGTCATAATATTTAAACTACAATACAACTTATGCTAAAATATGTATAAAATTGCATATTGATACTTTAACCATTACATTTTGCCGTCAGCATTTTCTACGTTGAGTTTTGGATTCTCCTCAATATTTCCTTTTTGTAACGTGTGACACCATGATTTATCCATGGGAAATAGCAGTTAGAATTTCCCAGTTGTTTTGGTATGTGTGTGGCTCTGACCTTGTTCTTGGACGTGTTACTATTTAAATTTAATAATATTAATTAGTACGGCCTGGTTTAGTTGCGATTATATAACATCGGAAAAGTAAATATTGCCGAGATTGTTTGGAATAACATTGGATATCAAAAATTATGTGCGTTATTTACACCTCTTCACTGACGTCAATTATATTGCCTTAAATGATGATTTGAATTGTATATTAGTATTTTTAATTATTATTATCCCTCTTAGAGTGTGCACATTTTCTAAGAATGATAAAGATTGGTTTTTGGTGTAAATTACCTCACACAAGTTACAAGTTTTTCGCTTAGTATTTATAACATGATAGATACACTTTTAAGACTTATGTTTTACTTATCAGTACTATTAGGTGCCTTTTGTGAGATTGATGCTGATGACTGCCGGGTTGTGTGGATTTGGAATTCTATGTACTGTACGACTGTAATTTTCCTTATTCCGTCCATGATTATTGATTCTATCTTTATGTTGGCTTATTCTTATATATATTTACTTAATCTAGGTTTTCTTCTATCAAAGTATATTCTATTTATTCCGATATTTCTATGTTTCTATACTTTAAGGCGCCTTATTTTATTTCTTTATCTTTTCTATAATCCCTTATTAATAAATTGTGATTTTCTCCATATGATACTTATCACTGCTACATGTGCCATACTATTTTTAACTTATTTTCCTTTATTTCTTTTACCATATTCTCGTATACTGACGTATTTTCCTTATGACTTTATATATACATATATACATATGTATCCTTTTGTGGATTCTAATTTCATCTCCTTGGTCGTCATGTTGTCCAAGTGTCTGACTTATGATCTTCCCTATAAGGTACTTATCTGCGACAGTTGGCTACAACATTCCCTATGCGACCTGTATTTAATTTTGCTTTCTAGCTTCACCTTTATATTTCAATATTATAACTCTCGTACTCTCAATATTATAACTCTTTAATTTCTCTTCTAATTAAATGCCTATGTGTTTTTTCTGTGACTTTCCCAATATTTTAAACACTTCCATTTAAAATTATAACTTTTTCTAGTTATATATACTTCTATTTTTCTCTATATCAACCTTCTTTGGACGCCTACATGTTTGCATTATGATTTTCTCTATTATCTCAGATACTTATCATCAACATTCGCGTTCCAAATTCTATTTCCATATTTCTAACATATTTGTCCTATTTTTTACTATTTCTATCCCCTAATTTCCTATACGTAGTTGCTTAATTTCTGATTTCTTCGGTGTCTGGTCTCGTTGTATTTGCTTAGTTTTTGGTTACTTTTTCCTTTATTTTTGGTCTCTTTGTGTTTACTTAGTTTCTGGTTGCTTCTTAATTACTTACTTACGGTTTTTTAGTTGTTTTTATTTGTTTTTCTTGATTTCCTCCTTCCCTGGTCCAGTTCGTCGTCTTCCCCTAGTGCCCTAGTGTATTGTTTCTTTATAGTTGCTGGTTTCATCTTATATCTAAGCTGCTTTCTTCTAGTTACTGTTACTGTATGTATCTTAGATAATAGTTTTATATGACTTCAAATATGCTTTATGTCCAAGCCTTTGTATTTCACCTATACGATTTTCCCAGTAGGGTACTTATCGTTAACACTTGCTTTTACAATGTTAACTCTATTTCCTAGTTACTCATTTCTCCATTTTACTCTTCAATTTTTCACTTATTCCAACGCCCACGTGCGTTTACTATGATTTTCCCAATAGGGTACTTATCTCTCACACTTGGCGTTTAAAATTGTAGCTCTATACTTTAGCTACAGTTCTCAATAAGGGTGATTTTTTCTATTATCTAAGGTATGATACTTGTGTTTTAAAATTATAATTGCTGAAAATTTACTTTTTCATTATGATCCGCTTGCTTTTTGATATTGACTGGTGATGCCTTGGTCCACGGGTCCATCGTAGGAGGGTCCTTGAGTTTAATTTATTTTGTTGATTTCTCTTATTTATTTTGCCAGGGGATGGAGATTTTTTTTTTATAAATCCGAGAGCAGTCAAGTTACTCCTCGAAGGAACGAAATTCCACCCGCAGAAAAGATTCACTCCTCTGGAAGATATGTGATGAACAACTCGAAGTCACCAATCTCTGTAATATCCGTAATATTCATGGTATCCTAAATCTGAAGAGAAGCTGGTACAGAAATTAACCGTGTGGATCCCAATGGCTATGAATTGTGTTTGGAGATTTATTTAATTCTGACGATAGAAAAAAATGTTGACTGACCCTGTATGTCAGGGTGCCTAGCAATTAAAACAGCACTTGTCAAAAATGGCTTAGGAAAAAAATTAAGATACACTTGTTATTTGATTTTACTGCATATAAATAACTGAAACACCTCTGTGGTTAGGGGTCAGAACGGCGGCTCCCAATAAACGGCACTAGAGATCAGAAGAGCAGCCATGAAAGGGTTATCTCCTTGACTCCTATGTCCTAGTATGGGGGTCAGAACGGCAGCATCCACCATACCAAAGAGGCTTCTCCCTTGAAACAATTTGGTGTTTCCGCCCGGGAGTATTATTAGTATAGGTGTAATTTTAAGGGATTTAATTCGTTTAATTTATATCGGTATGCTTAATTTAGTTTCACTTTAATTTAGGTTCACTTTTTACTTTTTCACTGACGTAACTTTAGGGAGGTTTGAACCTGTTACCAGAAAGCGTTTGCCGTTGAGGTACTACTAACCGGATGAGCAGGTGTGGAGGGTTTGAACTTGCTACCAGAAAGCGTTTGCCGTTGAGGTACTACTAACCAGACCACCAGTTGTCGTTTACTCGATTTGCACGTTCTTTTATACTAAAATTTGTTGAAAGTTTATTGATTGTTTTTAAAACATGTTTAGATAATAAGTATAATATTTTATCTTTCAAGATCAAGTTCAAACTTTAGACAGAGTGTTCCTTTTTCGTGAATAAGATTTCTAGTTTACAATATCATTGTATTCCTGCAAATGTAATGTCTTTGTTTTAGGCTCATAGGCAAACAATTTTGCTTGAAAATCATGGCTATCGTCACATCTCAGCAAAACAGTTCTCAGCTCGGGCTTGACACTTCAATATGTCGGCAAAGCAAAAACTAGCGGCGAAGCGGATCTGAATGACCGCTAATTTCAAAGTTGTAGCCGCCTGGCACATAATCCCCCCATTTTAAAGCAAATGCGAGGACAAAATAAATTTGGGCGCTTATAAACTAATCCTCTTAGGGATTTTTTTGGAGCCGTGCTCTAATTATGTCGCGTCTATTTGAGTCCAAGCGGATATACATAAGTCTAATGGTCAACCAATTGCGAGTAAGTTTAAGAGACTTACCGGTCACTTTCAAAAGCTTCCAAAAACAGTGCGTAATGCAATATCGCCTTATCTCTTCAAAGAAATTCGCTTAACGTTTATTAAAAGCAAGATTACCATTTCAAATCATCTTTAAATTTTACAAAATATCATTTTAATATACTAAGGGCCATGCCATGAATAAGGAATGTGATAACATCTTATTAAATTTTGTTATGTTGTAGTCTACAAACTACCTTGTTATATGTAAGTGGAAATTTTATTTATTTAGTGCCTGCAATATCTATTTTTTGTAATAGAGAACCCTCACAACATAATATAAAGGTATACGACCCACATCCCGTAAAATATGAAATTTAATCCTGGCCATACTCACGTTCCTAAAGTCGATAAGCTGGGTAACTAGGGTGCCATCGGATCTCTGAAACTCGAGGGTGACGGTGTCGTCGCTCGCATTGGCGGATATCGTTTCTTGGACCACGTCACCTCCCTGAAAAAATTACCACTAATTATAGTAGGAATCAGAGAGAAAAATTAAAATATATTATAACATCACAAAATAGAGGGATAGTGTTCTAATAAAATATGTAGATCTGCATGGGACGCAACATGATAGTAAAACTCTATCAGCACAAGCGAGACCAGTATACTAACTATGATGATCGGGTCAGTCAAGGCGTTCAATTATAATATAATATGAAACGTGAGCAGAAATATTTTTAAAGCAGTGCATTTCCAAGACTAGTCATTTAAATACGAACTCCGTGCCGATAACAATGGTGAGGACAACAACGCATTACTATTGTGGGTGCCAGCCGTTATTATTGTGCTCACATATATAGGTGCTACTAGCCCTTTCAACAATCAATACTTTTTTATTTTTTTATTATTACTCCTTGCTGATTAGTCGCCAACGTATGCATTCAATGCATGTTTATAATTCTTGGAGTAACAACTGACGAAAACAGTAGACTATTAAAAATAGCATCTTATTCCAACGGTAAATTAGGAGTAAACGTTAACAAATGGCCGGTTACGACCACCGTAATTTATTTAACCCCATTTGGGAGACGAACGTGGTCAACCCGGTGGAAAAGCCACAGGAAGCAGGGTGATGTTAGTTCGGTGTCTTGTTATTTGCGCTGAGAGAATTGGGAATTTTTAGTCTTATCGTTAAGTTAAACAGGGAGGTATAATAAATGACTGTATGGGGTACAAAAACATCTACGCTTTGAGTGGCAACCGAAGTTTGTAACTAAATTTACGACCACAAGATGAAAGTCAAAAGCAAACTAAGTGCCATTTAGCTTTACAACACTCTGCCAAGTGAAATAATTCCTTGCAAAAAATCACATCGGATTTCACCCCTTATAAGATAGCTTAGTTCTCTACTCTTCTAATCCAACATGCAACCCTGCGTTTTCAATTAACGACATGTCGACACTGTCGACATGCTGGGAAAACATTTTTGAAGGACTTGTGATAAGCACCACTAACTCATCTTTTGGTGGAACATTTCTACCTTTGACGCCACTTAATTTTCCAATAGACACGATCGCTTTAATCCAGGTACCCTTGGACTTGGATCGAAGGGGTTTTAATCATTACAGCATTAAAATATTTTTTTACCATCGTAAGTAAGTTTAATTAAAACTAGCTTAAGAATACTGCAAAGATGATTTTTAGAAAGTTCAACTAAATGATTTCGTAAAGATTTCCAATGTGAGGCACACTGGTTCGCTTCTGCTTGCATCGGTATCAGACGGTTAATTTTAACCATTAGTTATATTATCCAATGGTTATTTCTCGGGCGCCACCCTTTGGATTAACGTAGTAAAACTCCCCCAGTGCATCGGACAGCTTGTTACAGTGGAGAAACGGCAAGCCAGGGGTCAATTGCGCATGTCAGTACTAGTTGTCGGCTGCCTTCGAAACTTTCTTAATTCTATTCATTCTATTGCCAACTTGAACACAAATCATGATTTATTCAATGCCCTAATAAAACCCAACAACCAGAGTATTATCATGAATGCTCTTTTGAAACTGATGCTAACCTAAAGTACCAAATAAACAGTTACCAAAGTATTATCATGAATGCATAATAAAACTGATGCTAACCTAAAGTATCAAAACTTAACTCAAGTATTACGATAGTAGTATCATGAATGCCCGTATGAAACTTAAACTAACCTAAAACCTCGACTAAAGAATTAGCAAATAAAATATTACCAGAGAGGGGGGGGATAGTATGCGCAAAGTAACGGTTAGAAATATGAATATATAATACGTTTAACGCCGCGGTATCAAACGGTAAGAAACGGTATTGCAACGACGACGACGAAGCTACTTTGATCACGGTCTACGGGAGTCCAAGCTGCAGGATCTTGCTTTCTAAATGGTTCAACAACGGTACAAAACAGCTCCTCCTGACATGATACTTACGGTTATGGATACACGTGGCCTGATGCGTGGAAGGTTTGCGGAAACTTGAAGCGATGGCGGTAAGGATTGAACGATAACGGTATTATATGATGATAACGGTACAAAGGATACGGTGCGATAATAGTAAATGACCTGACGAGACTTCCTGCACGGACGAAATGAAAATCCCGTAATGCGCGTGCGCGAATACGTCACTGCCTTCTGGTCGTACTTCGCTACTACGATTTTACGCCTTTGTGGTGGCCGTAGGCAAGGTAAGAACCGGTGGTAGGTAGGTTATGTGTGTGTGAGAGAGAAACCTCCACCAAACAAACTCAATGTTTGTTTGGTGGAGGTTTCTCACGCGCATTAGCAAACGTTCGCAATCATTGTCGGTACACCAAAGGGATTTGTTGTTTGTGTGTGCGCTTAAGGTGCGTATCCACCAAGCGTGCAAAATGTTTGCGATTGTTTGCAAATGTTTGCAAACTGAATGTTTGTTTGGTGGAGACGTGTATCACGCGTATTAGCAAACGTTTGCGATCATTTGGTCGTGTTCCGAGCGATGCAGGTACATCAAAGGGATTTGTTGTTTGTGTGTGCGCCTTTGCTTTGTTAGTGGAGACGTTGCCACGATTAGCGACTGATTTAGTCAGAGAGAACCGACGTTCAGAGCCTATTAAAATTTTTCTTTTCGCATAATAGAATGGGACAATGAGAAATGTTTCCAATTAATTGAATTATACAAAATGAAACCAGAAATATAGCAAACTACACATAAGTTTTATTACCATAAAACTAAAAAGCATTGATGTTGTAAAGAGCAAACTAAATTATCTGCTCTCCTCTTTCCGAAGGGAAAAAGTGAAACAAGAAAACTCCATGAAGACTGGGATTTGTATGTACATTTTTTCAATTTTTTTTGCGTTTTCCATTCCATTCTTAATATTAAAGTATACAGGGTGTCCCATAAAAGTATGCAATCCATTAACCATCATAGATTCCTTGCGGCTTATGAATAAAAGGCATAAACTAGTAAATGCTTTTACTGTTTTTCTATCTCTGTTTGTTGTTAGACTACTGCATAAGTTTATCTGATGAAATTGAAGAGAATAACCTTTTGCTATTACTTTATTCATATGAACCCTTGGATTAAAATGAGACACCCGTATTTTTTTTACTTTTGATGTGAAATATTTAATGCCGCGGTTTTTTGGGGAGCTTAAGAGTTCGGGTAACTTTGGCAGGGGTGGGTTGGCAGTTGGGGGAAAGCGAATTATTATTTTTGAAGTGAAACTTCTTCAGCGAGGGTAAAGTCAGAAAAAATGTTTATCAAAGTGAAACGCTTATCAAAGTGAAACGCCCCTTTAATTAAGCATATTTCAGTATAGCTAGAGAGTTGAATTATTCAGGACATGTAGCTGGGGTAAAATGAGGATCCTGGACGATAACTAGACCCCGTAACCCCTCCCGTTCGGTCAGGAGAGGGAGGAGAAGATAAAACTAAAATAATTAATTTTGGGAGAACGGGAAGAGCTACGGAGTCGAAATTTTTATGGTAGGTGCGTTTTATGGGGGGGGGGATACTTTTGATCATTTAAGGAGGGATTTTGGGGAAAAAACCGTTTTTTGCCGATATCTCTGCAACGGAGACTCGGATCGAAAATCTGACGAGCGATGCCCCCGTCTCGGGGTCATCAGTGAGGGGTGGGTATTTATTATACCCCCACCCCCCCGGATACCCTAAAATGTTCGAAAAAATGGGAAAAAATTGAAAAAAACGTAAAAAATTGTTCGGAAAGTTAATAAAAGGGTTATGAAACGAAATAAGAAAAAATAAATTATAAAAAATTTTTTAGAGAAATGCGGTTTTCGGTGAAAAAAATGTGAAGGAGTTCAGCTACGAGGTCGGGAATGGCAAAAATGGGAAGAAAAAAATGCTTTATGAAAAAAAAAACACTTTTTTGCAAAAATGGGAAAAAATTTAAAAAAAATTTCGGAAAGTTAATAATAGTATTATAAAACGAAATAAGAAAAGAAAATTAATAAAAAAATAAAACCCAAAGTTTGTTCGGAAAGTTATTAAAACTATTACAAGATCAAATAAGAAAATAAAATTAATAAAAAAAAGAAAAAATTGTCCAGAATGTTAATAAGAGTATTATAAAACGAAATATAAAAAAATCGTGCAAAAAGTTAGAGATGTAACGGAATATATGCTTATTCCGCTTCACTAAAAATTTCAATTCAATTGCGAATGATTTTCGTTATTTTATATTTAGGTCGCCAGTGACATCTATTCACGAATGGGTTTATTTCGTGTGGTAGGCAATTTTAGCAGCGCAGTGCGCTATTTCATACCTACAATTCATGAATTTAATTTAATATAGATTACTATTTTTAATATTGGGTATTTCTATGGTTTGACGCTGCGTGCAATATATTTAACTAATTCTTTAATTTTTAAACACATAATTAATATTTGTTTATGATTCGTTTAGTCTTATTCGACTTAAGCAAGAATTTAGCATGGTTATATTTCACTTTTGATTAGCTTACATCTTCAATATATATATTTTTTATTATTGTCGTTACCTTTTTGGGTAACAATACCGATTTATTGGTGAATATTTGCGTCTCTCATTAATTAAATTCATGTAATTTGAAAGAGGCTTAGTCCAAATTTAAGGCGAACGTAATTATTTTATCGTTCAGTGGTCACGCACAATTTTTACGTATTTTCATTCAAATTGAACAGTATTATTTGGGTTAATTTTCGGAGAAAATTCTATATATTCCTGCAAAGGTAGTAAATTGAATTTTGAGTAGAATTTCTCCGAATTTTCCCCCAGTTTTAATATTTTTTCGTTTCAGGCTCATTTAATTAAATGTTCAGTTTATTTGTTACATCAAGCATATAATTAATAGCACTCGCCCTGTCTCGTCTGAACACTGATGTACCGACATTACTTTGTATTTATGAGAGGTTAATCTCACCTGTGTAAATTTATCTGGTTTTTTATCTTTTACCTAAATTTCTATCTCGATGCGTGATAGTGATTACTTTATCTTTATCTTTAATTGAATTGACGCGCAATTGCGTTCAATTTTCGTTTCTGTGCCAAGGGCCTAAGTAAAGTCATAGTACTTACTTATTTTGAGTCATAAGACTCGTTGTTAGAGGATGTACTTCTACTTCTCTATCTATTATTAAATTTAAAGTTACCTTTTATTTAAATTTCCCGAGAGTCACTAAATTGGAACGTTATTCAATTATTTTCTTTTGAATTTCATAGTTTAAATTAAAGAAAGGGATATCTTGAGTAACAGTAGTTATTTATAATTTTTACTCAACTTACCATTGTAATTCAAGTTTCTGATTATATCTGCTTTAACCAGTAAATTTTCAATTTGTTGATTGCTTCCTCATGTGTTTAACAGTGTCACTGATGTTCACATGATATTTCCCTGAATATTATTTAATTAGCGATATACATTGGTCTAAGACTGTTTTATTTCCTCTTGCATGTACCGAATTGGCTGGAAAAAACATCGTGCTTAGCAAGTAGCAGGTGTTCGTCCACTTGCTATACAAAGTGTTCTGAGGGAATCAATACTTCGTGAACCAACTAAGTCCTCGATAAAACCAAGAGATACTAACTTGGGAACAGGCAGAAATGGTTCCAGTAGAGGTCCTAATACGATCGCATGGTTACAGAATAATAATTGGACAAGCTAAGTATTAGCCAATCAAAAGATAAACATATTGTAAAGACCAATTATAACGCTTCATTCATTCCTTTTTTATCTGTCATAATTAATTCTTTAAATCTTTAACATTAATTTTGATTTTTATTACTAAGTCAATTTGTTCATTTCACATGATACCATCAATCATATCTGTAATTTAATTATATAGTTAATATATAACTTGTTCTTAATTTATTTATTTAATTTATCGCAGGATAGAGATCTGTGAGACATTGCGAATTATAAGAGCAAATTTCTGATATTTTTATCTTTATAGTTATTTATATTTAAATACTCATATTCAGTTCGCATTGCCTCTAGGAACTCTGGCGCCCAAAAGAAATCACTGCTAGTAAAAGAACGACGACCAACCCCCTAAAAAAATAAAAACGAGTCTCATGCACTTGAACAACTAGTATTTCATTACAAAATGGCGCACAATGCCATACTTGATTAATTAGTTAATGTTTCGCTAGCTTTCGCTACAAATTAGCTAAATATGTCATTACAAATTAACGACCAACTGTTCAATTTCGTTACAGAGAAACGCGGTTTTTGGCGAAAAAAAGGAAAAAAAATTAAAAAAGTGTCGAAACCGGGGGCAAAAGTTGAGAAAAAAAGTTTTAAAAATTAAATAAAAACTCAATTCTCAAGCTTATTCGCTTATATTTCATGAGATAAACTTATGCAGTAGTCTAACAACAAACAGAGATAGAAAAATAGTAAAAGTATTTACTAGCTTATGTATTTTATTCATAAGCCGCAAGGAATCTATGATGGTTAATGGATTGCATACTTTAATATTAAGAATGGAATGGAAAACACAACAAAAAATAATTTGAAAAAATGTACATACCACTCCCAGTCTTCATGGAGTTTTCTTGTTTCACTTTTTCCCTTCTGAAAGAGGAGAGCAGAGAATTTAGTTTACCCTTTACAACATCAATAGTGGTTCCCATATCTTGTGAAATTTCACTCCAAGCGTCATGCTTTTTAGTTTTATGGTAATAAAACTTATGTGTAGCTTGTCATATTTCTGGTTTCATTTTGTATAATTCAATTAATGGGAAACATTTCTCATTGTCCCATTCCATTATGCGAAAAGAAAAATTTTAATAGGCTCTGAACGTTGTTTCTTTCTGACTAAATCAGTCGCTGTTCGTGGCAACGTCGCCATTAAAAAAGCAAAGCGCACACACAAACACCAAATCCCTTTGATGTACCGACATCGCTCGGAACACGACCAATTGATTGCAAACGTTTGCTAACACGCGTGATACACGTCTCCACCAAACAAATATTGAGTTTGCAAATATTTGCAAACAATCGCAATCGTTTTGCGCGCTTGGTGGATACGCACCCGATGTCAACAATAGAACTGCAAACAGTTGCAAACGTTTGCTCGTAATGGTTTTTTGGTGGATAAGCACCTTTAGCTTTCTTGGGTACAGTATTGTTTGCGAATAATAGAACTGCAAACAGTTGCAAACGTTTGCTCGCAATGATTTTTTACGTTGAAACGCCACTGACCCGGGTACACCCTTTTGCACCCAAAAGACAGCAACTTTGTTGGACGTGATCGTAACAATAATGATAATAAATATTATTACTGTCGGTTCAGACCCTGTTTAATTGGCGTTGTGTAGTAGTAGGTTCCTAAAGTAGAAGTCTTGTCTTCCTCGGTGCCAGATAATACTGGTAATAAAACAATGATAGACCATTTAATACATTTATTTTCTTTAATAGAACGGAAAATGTCGATATTTGAGACTTACAAAATTTCAATAAACCATTATCATATAAAACATTGTATAATTAGTTAGTTACATTTTATTTTGCATTACATCATTTCATTTGACCCTCAAACCTAAAACAAGTGGTGACAATTTTGCAAGGGAGTTAGGTATCAAAATCCAAAAGGCATGCCCTTACACTGTTCTAAATGCTCGGTAATTTCGCAACATTTACTCTAGAAGTCCTCGTACATACCACCTGGTATACCTACACACCTTAAGGAGTTGATACCTAAGTTAGTAACAAGTAGGGAGCATAATCGGTAAGATCTTGACCAGTACGTATGGGATCCCCCACGGAATTACGTCATCAGGTTCTTTGGGGGAGTGACCCGAAGGTTTTTTTTTTGGGGGCGGGACGAAGGCATCAGTCGACGCAGTAGGTCCCTGTTTTATATTTGTTTATTTGTACCATTTTTGGGGAATACCTATTTAAAGTTCTTACTAACAATAGCCCATCTTGTTATTGATTTATAATACAGAAGTTTAGTTTGATTAATAGATTTATTTTGTACACCACCTATTGCAGGAATAAGTCCCAAACAAAAGAACGCATCTTACCGAACTCCAATCTACTGTACTATGAGTTTGCTGTACCCTTTCCCTTTACTTTTGAGTATAAAAAAACATTATTAAAAGAAAGTCTTGTAGTTTATCCATTTAAAATATTAAAAATATAAACCCATTATTTACCTATGGACGAAGCAGCAGTTTCTTCTCCCCTGGAACTAGTGCCTGCGGCACTACGTTTGTTGGCTCTTCGTTTCATCGGTAAGACAGAGACTAATTATTTAAGAATTAACGACAATTGCTAGAAAATAGGTTACGGGAATAAGGTTAAGATTGTAAAGACACCACTCAGCCGAAAGCGAAGGTATATAGGGAAAACCACTCAGCCGAGGCGAAGGTAAATAGGAACACCACTCAGCCGAGGCGAAGGTAAAGGGTTAAAGAAAAGGTTTCTTCTGCCTATCCGTGTTTTTTGTCGCGTTTTTATTTGGAAATGATCCCATTTAACTCTGTAAGTGCGACAAGAAAATATCAAACATTCCAATCCCACACATTTAACCACTGCATTAGACAAAGAAGTACATATCGGTCTCGCGTCGGGTGTTAGTCCGGATTCCCGGCGCGCGTCCCCATTCTACCTGCCACTCGACCCTTATTTGGTACGATTGCATGAAATGAGCGTTTTTTAAAGCTTATTATAATACTGAGTGTATTCCAATTTTATCGGTGAATTTCATTATTTTAGAACTTTTCGTTGTTAATTCGCATACCTAGGGTCGGTCTGTTTCAACGTCGAGGCAACTGTGCAGAGAAGCATCTATCCGTTACGCTATAATTTTTCTGACATGCGCAGTTGCTGCGTTTTATGATAACCGTTGACTCCAACGCCATCTAGAGTAGGTGGCGTTGTCTCGACCGATTGCATTCGCGCCATGTCTTCGTGATGCAATCAATTTGCAGCAAGAGCCCTCGTAGTCGAGAGGTCTAGATGGTTACCTAGGTCTCAATTCGGCGGCTATCGGCGGCCCAGGTTGAAACCCCGTTGCTTTTTTTTATTTCTAAACAGTTTTTTTCTTGATTTTGGGTATGTCTTGGGTTAGTTTGGGTTAGCACCTGGTTAGTTTCCTTTTCTTGAGCCCCCGTACCGAGCGAAGGGCCATGCGAAAAGTGAAATATTATCTACTTATTGTAATACGTGCCCGTACTTTGGATGCACTTTTTACGAAATATTTTGCTTTATCTAACTAAAAACCAGGATAAATTTAACTAAAGCCGTATTATAGTTGATATACAGCAGCTTGCATGTGTTTCTGCGAATACATTCACAAAGAATCCCCCTTCTTTGTGAATACATTCCACTGCATTCAATAGTCAACAAGGCAATCAGAAAACGCAACTGCGCATGTTACAAAAGTTATAGCGTAACGGCTAGACACTAGTAATGTTCAGCGCGATGCGGGCCGGTTTTGTTAACTCGGCGAGTGGTGGGGACCTCGCGTACACGATTCACAGCAAGTATTGCGGCGCTCTACCGGTACTACGCGAGAACTGCGGAAAATACAAAGATTGTTTTCCCGGCTTTCCGCGACAGAATACTTTATGAAACTGGATTTAGAGTACCTAAGTTAGATTTAACGAAAAGGAATGACGTCGATAGCTCGTGTAATAAGAAAGTTAAAACCTAGTGTGCATACCATGCCCTAAAAATATAGTATTTTGGTTACACCAATAAAATGTACCTAAGATAACGCGGTCCATCCTACCATCTCTAGGGTCATATTTTTAGTGCTTTACACTCGGGCGTTGTTTCGTTTTGGCGTCTAACCTTTCAACGACCCTATAGGTTGGCATTAAAGATCGACTGAGCTCGTTGACCAAGCCGATTAAAATTTTTGAGGCTAGAAATTTTGTGTAGTCGTGGCATTAGTCGTAAGAGCGCCAGAATTTGTTCGTGACATTCGTCCTTTTTGTCTATCCATGCATATGAATTAATTCCAACTTAATTGGCTCATCCCTTTAAATAATTACATGAATATAGTAGTTGATTGTACATAACGTACAGCACGAACCCCTTAGTTTAATTTGAATTGTTAATTTTGTTCTTTATAATGTAGTAAGTTATAACCTATGACAAACATTTAGATAAAATAATTTATGTCAGGACTTTAATAAAGCAGTAAAGTTATATCGAAGATTTTCTATTTCCCGTGAAATTCAAATAACTCTCTAACCCATTGGCAATAATATCAAATACATAAAAAATTGTCATTGCTCGCAGCATTTTAATCCATATACTGCCACTCGGATTTATCCAAACCCCCTGCACAATTGATGAAGCTCATGTATTTAAGGGTGTATAAATTAAATACTCGGCTGATCAATTCCAGCATTCGAGGGAAAATAAATAAATATTTTAAATAAAATCTCCTATAAAATGAATTAATAGATTAGACTTCAAAGCGACTCGACGCGACGCAACGAAAGAATCGAGCGAACGATTCGAGAATAAAGTTAACAAAAGAACCTAATATAAATTCCTTTGGGAGGGAAATAAGTTTATGCCATTCAAAGCATCATTTCTAGGTATTCCTCTTTGAAGATGTACGTACGGAGTGCAGGAACAAGCACAAAAGGCCTGATCAACTTAAAAGTACGGACCCAAATAAAAGGTAACACGACAAAGCTCTGCGTAAAGGACGAGTTTTATTAGCTTCGTTTTTATGTTGAGAATTGAAGATTGAATTAAATTAAGTATTTCGTTCTTGCATTGGTGGAATCACCGCCAATTTAACAAGTGGCGTGGCCACTCGTGCCTGCGGCACGCGCGAGGCCCTTCGGGCCTCGTTTGTGTGACATTTGGTCACACATTATTGCCACGCTCCTATCCGTACCGTGGCCTATAATTAGAAAGCCCTTATAATTACAGTTACCAATCGCTAGTCTAATTTTACCGTGATAAATTTCTAATTGGTTGCCATGGTAACCGACTTGTCAACGTCAATCGTTAATTTCTTTTTAATCTCTACCTAAATACCAAATATCAAATCTCTAAGTCGTACGATTGACGAATTATGACGATTTTTTACTTTTTTTTGGTTACCATAGCAACCAATTTTTAAGTATCAAATTAGACTTCATAAACAATCCTAAGTACCATACTATATCCTTTATCAGTGATATACATATTATTAATTGGTTGCTATGGTAACCATGTTGTCAACAAAAAATGCTAACATACTTTCACCTCTACTTATAAATTGACGCCGAAAAAAGCAAAAGTTGGTCCTTGTTTACACGAACAAAAATGCCAAAAAATGGTAACTTGTCCTGTTTTCACACCCTGTATATTAACAGATCGTAACCAAAATCAATAAGCTTCGAGGGTTTGTATACCCCTACCTCTATGCCAAATTTCAAGTCGCTATCTTCAAAATTACGAGCTGTAAATGCCAAAAAACGGTAACTTGTCCTATTTTCACACCCTGTATATTATCAGATCGTAACCAAAATCAATAGGCTTCGAAAGTTTGCTGGACCTCTACCTCTATGCCAAATTTCAAGTCGCTATCTTCAAAATTGCGACCTGTAGATTCCAAAAAACGGTAACTTGTCCTGTTTTCACACCCTGTATATTAACCGATTGTTACCAAACTCAACAGGCTTCGAGGATTTTTGGACCTCTACCTCTATGCAAAATTTCAAGTCGCTATCTTCAAAATTGCGACCTCTAATGGCCAAAAAACGGAAACTTGTCCTGTTTTCACACCCTGTATATTAACCGATCGTAACCAAAATCAACAGGCTTCGAGGGTCTGTGGACCTCTACCTCTACGCAAAATTTCAAGTCGCTATCTTCAAAATTGCTACCTTAAATGCCAAAAAACGGTAACTTGTCCTTTTTTCACACCCTGTATAACAATTAGAACAAAAGAGCAAAGGAACAAAAAAACGTGTCTTACCGAATACTTTCATTTGACATAAAAAAAAGGAAAGTTGGTCCTTGTTTACACGGTCAAAAATGCCAAAAAACGCCAAA
>MU182043.1:264051-276911 GCA_016904865.1 Pissodes strobi
AAGAACACAAAAAATCGATTTTACATAACATTAAAAACTCTGGCTTAACAAAACATTGTATAGAAAATAACCATTTTATAGAGACGAATAAACAAACTTTTACACACGGAAACAAAAAGCAAAAGGCTGAACCTTTTGGAGTACCTAGAAATCCAAAAGTCACAAAAAACAGACGTTTTAAATACCAACGACCAAGCCAAAGTAACAATTTAGCTTTTATTATACAACTACTCTTGATAAAGGCCTCATCAAGCCGAAACATATGTAGAGAAAAATATCTCATTAAATTATTTTGAAACATCTAAAAGCAATGTACTAATTATCCCTAGTATTATTATTCAACGATGCTTCACAAGGATCCTACCGCCTATTCATTGAAAAGTGAGAGATTTTATTACATGTGATGGTGGACATTTTGAATATTTTTAAAGTCATTAGCTGATTTATTTGTTTTACATATTTTATTTTAGTCCTAAACCTTGTGTTTTTAATGATTTTTTCCATGTTAAATTTGATATTGCCATTTTCTCGTGGCCATCTGGCATGGGCGTAGACAGGATTTTTTCCCAGGGGGGGCGAACCGTGGAAAATTTTGGGGGTGCCACGCCCAATTTTTACCCAAAAGTCATTAAAATCTTTAAAAAAAAACAAGGATTTGGCACTCTCTTGAATGGCACGGCATGAATGGTATGTTCCAAAATGAGTCGGTTAAATTCCCAGGCGGGGCAATGGCCCCCCTTGCCCCCCCCCCTGTCTACGCCCATGCCTGGCCAATCTTGTAAAGGTTCTTCATCGCATATATTCATGATGAGATTGTTGAGTTCTCGTAGCATTCAAAATAAAGGGCTAACATATAAATTTTTAATATTGTGGTTTGCTATTCTTTTTACTAACTTTATATTGCAGTAAAAAAATGAAGAAGAAATTTATTTTTATATATAGAAAGCAAGGAATTTTTTTTCCCAAAATATTCTTTTATTTATATCTTGGGATAGGATTAAGATTTAGACTTGCGGTTTTCACTACATTCCTTATTTTTTATTTTCTTTCCATCTAAATTTAAAAAATGCTTTATTACATTTAAATTTTCTAGAAAAATGGGAAAATTGTCGACTTTTTGACATAGCGCTCCCTAGCGGCGACAAAATTATCTAATTGTGATATTTTTGTTTTGCATTTTATTAAACAGGAAAAAAATCTTCTAAATGACGTCAAAATTATTAAAATCTGTTAAAGAACAAAAAAATTTTATGACATTGTTCATAGCAAGTTTGAACTATCCCCCACCCGTTACTGAAGAGTAACCCTAACTAATCTTTTTCATATATCAAGATTTCAAAAATTTTATTTTTAGGATAACTTTAGTATGCCTTTTTGTGAGAAAATCACAGTATTATGTTTTCGAGAGTTCGTTGCGTCCCCTAGCGGATGATTTACAAACTTGAAAATAATTTTCAGCAATTTCTTATGTCCTATTAAAAAAATGCCTGAAAGCTCTAGGACTAATGATTCCTGAGATATAGCCGGAGTACTTTCTTATTTGGAAACCCGGTCCAATCATCAACAAAACGATTGATAGGTCGATTTTTATTTTACTGCATATTCATCGATTAAAATTAATGATTCATAAATACGCAATTAAAGTTAGCGCCAGCAGATAATTGAGAGATGAAATGAAAGACCAAATAGGTACGTCCTTTTCGGGAGTTGGAAATGCATATTAACCAACAAACCGTGGGAGGTCTTTGAAATATGATGAAAGTACAGTCACCCTTTTTTGCCAGGCCTGAATTTCAAGCTAACCTCAAAAGAGATATGCTTTGTTCCTCATGGTATCGCTATTTAAAAACTGTTAACCACAAAAATGGGAATCGTCTGGTTTTATCTCTTCAGTCCTTCTGTCTGCAGGTTCATGTACCTTAACGGATGCTAAGTACAGAAACCTGAAAGTAGGTGGACCATGTAGCCAACAGAGAGGTTAATTACACCTCCTTTGAGGTGCTTAGATTTCATGTTAATCAAACAAAAGATTTGCATTCTACTTCATGGTTTTCGGCTTTCCTATTTATCAACAGAGATCTGACCCTGACTAGAAAAAAGAGACTCCTTCGATTCTTCTATAAGGGGTTAAAGCATGCAAACTAACGGAAGCAACAAACAAGTGATGGAAGGCGTAAAAGCTGAGTGAGAGTCATATCTCCTTTACGCAACTTGAATTTAAATTAACCAGAAGAAATCTGGGTTCGTCACCACAGCAGCCGTAATGAAAAACGGTGACCTATTTTTGGTGATCACAAAAATAAGATTCATCTTGTTTATTTATTTATTTATTTATTTATTTATTCAATTCCTTCATACAAAGATTTCAGAAGAAACATAGTATGCGTCATAAGTGTATACTTTATAAAAAACCTATTCTAACATATAAAATAAAACGTAAAACAGCTAAACAATAATGTAAATAACAAACACACCATGTTTACTAATTAAAATGCACTTTGTTTAGGTTAGGTTACCCTACCTTAAGTCGAGATTAAAAAAATCTGAGTGTGTATATAACGGACTTAGAATTAAAATTTATTTTATTGTTTGCTTAAATTTTATAGTATTATTTATTGATTTTATCCGTTCTGGGAGCCTATTAAAACTTTTACAATCATATAGGTAGGGCTTCTCTGAAAAAGTGCAGTAGAGTGTCTGGCCATACCGAGGTTGTGGTTAAACCTTGTTTGCATTCCCGAATTAATTTGAAAATTTTTTACGAAATAATGTTGGTTGCTTTTATAAAAAGTGAGCAGTTTATAAAAATACAAAGAGTACACGGTCATGATTCTATATTTCTTGAACAAGGGAGCTGCATGTTCCATTACATCTGCACCAGCCAAATAAAGCATCATGCGCTTCTGGAGAACTAGGATCCTATTTAATTCCCATGAGGCACCCCACATTTGTATACCGTAGGACAATTTGCTCTGTATGCACGCATGAATATATCTTAGAATCATGCTTTTATCAACTTGTCTACAAAGATTATTTACGACAAAACACCCTGTTGCCAAACTTTTAGCAAGCTTGTCAATGTGTAGATGCCAAGTTAAGTTGTCTTCTATGTTCAAATCCTAAAAATTTAGTGTTTTCTTCGATTCTTATCGATTTATGATCAGTTTTTATTAGCGCACTTTGTGGTAGTTTATTACTATGTTCATTTATTTTGAACTGCATGGCTACAGACTTTCCCGCGTTAAGCAAAAGCCCATTTTGTATGCACCTGTCTGAAATGTTTTTAGAGATTATATTTCCATTCTCAATGGCATTACAGTAATCTTTGTTTTTAATTATAATTGATGTGTCGTCTGCAAATTGACAGACGTGTATATCTGATGTTAAACCTAGATGATTTGGCAGGTCATTACTAAATATTAAAAAAAGTAGAGGTGAGAGTATGCCACCTTGGGGGACTCCATATTTTGTATTTAAGCTATCCGATTTGTGGGGATAATTTACATAATCGCCTTTTAAGTTGTTTATTTGAACGAACTGTTTGTCAGAAATGTATAATGTTAACCATTTTAAGGGGGGGCCGTAGATTCTATTTGCTTTAAGTTTAGATTCGAGTATCCGACCGTCTATTACATCGAACGCTTTACTAAAGTCATAAAATATCCCTATTGTATGAAACCCCTGGTCCCGACTTCTGCTTACGAAGTTTAGTGCCTCGAAAAGAGCTGTTTCGGTAGATTTCCGCTCAAGAAATCCATGTTGAGACGTAGAAAATATGCAATAAGTTTATCGTAAAATATTTTTTCAAAAATATTTGAAAATACTGAAAGATTTGAAACTGGACGATAATTTTCTATCTCCTGAGGGCTACGCTTTTTAAATATCGATGTGATCTTATTTACTTACTTAAGTTTTTGTGGGAAAACTTCATTAACAAAAGATGTGTTTATTATATTTTTTAAATGAAATGATATGGCATCGGCAACATCTCGGATCAAAAAACATGGAATTCGTCCGATCCTGCTGATCGTTTTTTTGGTTACCTTATGAATCACTTTAAGTATTTCATTCTGCGAGGTTGGTGTCAAAAAAAAAGGTTCTATTTGTATACTGATTTGACGATCTATTCTCATTATTCTGTTTATTTTTAATACCTTCTACGATATTATTTACCGAGGACATGAAATATGTATTAATTTATCGCATACATTTTTTGTGTTGCCGAGATTCGATTTTACTAGGTCAACTGGCGATTGGAAAGTGTTTCTTTTTCCTATATTTGCGTTTAAGATTGACCATGCCGTTCTGTTGATATTATCGGACTTTTCAAGAAGCTGGTTATTGAACTTTATCTTAGCTTGACTAATAGTTTTTTTGTAGTGTTTATTTGCGTTTTTGTACTCTAATGAAATGGTTGGATCTTTTATTACTGAGGATAAATAATGCAGATTTTTCACTCTTTCACTTATTCTCATCAGTTATCCAATTTTTTTGCTGTGATGATTTTTTAACATCGTTAATTTTTTCTGGAAATGACAATTGGAAATAGTAATCAAATATTGAGAAAAATCTACCAAATTTTGAGTTTAGACTGTTTTCTTGTAAAAATATATTCCAATTTTCATATTTTAAAAAGTTATAGAAAGTTTTTATATTTTCTTTTGAGAAAATACGCCTATTATTTCCACATAGGACAAGAACATGATAGGAACCCCCAGAGTTTCATGAATGAACTCTACCAGTAGAGAGGATCTTTACAAGACGAAGAAGAAAACATAAATTATTTATATATCTGGGTAAGAAAGAAATAAGCCATCGAATGATACTGTGGCTGAGATGCGGTGACCGGATGATTTAAGTAACTGTAACTTTATCATGCAACGATCAACAATGCTATGATAGCTAAAATGATCGCCTATATTCGGAATAAACTGACAGGATTGCCAAAATTAATAAAATACCTGATGAACAAATACATATATACTACACTGCACCAATTGTGTTTGAAATTCGCTCCAAAGGCGGCAAAAATTTGGATGATTTGTATCGATAAATTCCATTTCGAAAGTCGCAGGATATAGGGCGGCGTTTTTCTCAGAACATAAAAAAACTGCTGCCATAGAAAAAATAATTACATCAATCCTATTTGATTTCAGTTAATTATACTTAAACGGCTCATTTGGAAAGAGGATCACTCATGAGAAGAATAACTGCGTAAGTAAGTAAATAATAAAGCGATGGTCCCGTTGCGTTGACCTATTTTATTGTCGTCAATTCAAATAGCGAGCGCGGAAAATGTCCGACTTTTCGAAGTGGGTATAAATAATCTGCATTACTTATTTACGATGAGGAAATCCGGGACGAATTAAATAAAAGATGTTCTTAGACATAGAAAGAACTCCGGGTGGACGGATGAATTTTCCCGCGTTTTCTATCTTGATGTATGTTAAAATTATTTATAGGAGGTTTATTTCACTGATTGATTAATAACTGCTAAGCGAAAATTGTCGAGAAACGAGATTGTTTTCGACTGTTATATATCAACTCTAGGTTGGTATCCTTAACAGTGGCATTTTTTCATTACCACACCTAAGCTAATTTAATGCGCAATATTTTCTGAAACTTCAGGCAGTCCCATGGATTCTGGGGGGGGGGGGGGGGGGGGGGGGTCAGAAATTCGATAGCAAACAACATTAGAAGACAAACAAAGCATCCACGGAAACAACATATAACCGAGTGATTTATAGCTACATTCAATATAATATACGCACACTAAGTTCAGAAGAAAAACTGCAAGAATTAGAAGAGGAAATCAAGAAAATTCAGTGGACAGTGATAGAACTGGCAGAAGTACGACGAAGAGGAGAACAATATAAGGTATTAAAAAGCGGACACCAACTGTTCTACAAAGGAGATGAAAATCAAATGATGGGGGGGCGTAGGAAAAATAACATCCAAAATCACACAATATAAGGCAATATCGAACAGAGTAATATCAGTAGACATCCAAATTAACCAACGGTATACGTGCAAAATCATTCAGGTTTATGCCCCGACATCAGATCACGAAGATGAGGAAGTAGAACAATTATATGAGGAAATTAACGAAGCCATGGTGGGAAACAAAGCAACGTATATAATCATAATGGACGATTTCAATGCGAAAATGGGGAAAAAAGAGGAAAGTCAAAATGAGATTGGAATCGGACCGTATGGATTAGGAGAAAGGAACAACAGAGGAGAAATGCTAGCAAATTATACAAAAGAAAACAATCTGTACATAACCAATACGTTCTTTAAAAAAAAAACAAGAAAAGAGAAGATGGACCTGGCAAAGTCCAAACGAGACAACAAGGAATTAAATAGATTACATATTATGCAATAAAAGAAACATAGTATTAGACACAATAGTGTTAAACACGATAAATGCAGGTAGTGATCATAGGATGCTAAGAACACGAATAAGAATAAACACCAAGGCCGAAAGAAGAAAACTCATAGATAGTAGGAATAAATTGGTAAATACAAACGAACTGAAATAGAAAAAGACGGAATACGAACGAAAACAACAAGCAATGAACGAATAGATAAAGAGTCAAACCTAGAAACGCTAAACACAAATCTAACAAACACCATACTATCAGTAGTGCAGGAATCAACTCAGAATAATAAAGATAAAGTCCAAAAACTCAGCAAAGGAACACAAGATCTAATAAAAAAGAGACAAGAGCTTGTACAAAACCGAACACATAATAGAATAGAACTAACTGAAATCAGCAAAACAATTAAGAAAAAATCCAGAGAAGATATAAGAAAGTACAAAATATCAAAGTTAAATGAAACGTTACAAGAGAAGAAAGACCTGCGAGATTGGAAAAGGAAAATAAGTGAAGGAAGAACTCAAATAACAAAACTAATTAAGAGGATAGACTACCGACCTTTATTGATATTACGTTTTATTCCAAAACGAAAAAAGTTAGAATCACGAAATTTGGTGTGCGGCTTGTACATTCGATTGACTAAAAGGCATGGTGTTTAAAAATTTTATTAATTTTTTTATAAACAAATTTTAAACCGGTTTTTTGGTGAAAACGTATTTTCACGTTTTCACCAAAAAACCGGTTCAAAATTTGTTATAAAAAAATTAATAATATTTTTAAACACCACGCCTTCTAGTCAATCGAATGTACAAGCCGCACACCAAATTTCGTGATCCTAACTTTTTTCGTTTTGGAATAAAACGTAATATCATTTTATAATAAAAGACCGGTAGTCTGTCCTCTTAATGACCAGAACGAAGAAATCACAGAAATCCAGAACATAACCATAATGATAGAAAATTATTACCAAATGCTATGCCAAAAGCAAACCCACCACCAGGAAAAGAAGAAAAATATCGAAGTGATAAAAAATATTGGATCTGAAGATATACCTGAAATAACAGAGGAAGAAATAAGAAATGCTATGAATACCATGCGAAATAGGAGAGCCCCAGGGAAAGATGGAATAGTATTGGAAATGATAAAGTATGGAGGACAAACCATAATAAAACTGCTAGAAATAATTTTTAATAAGTGCATAGAAATAAGTGAAGTACCGACAACATGGTTAAATGCTCTCATAATACTAATATTCAAAAAAGGAAATAAATACAAATTAGAAAACTATAGACCCATCAGCCTGCTATCAGTCCTTTATAAGGTGTTTATGAAGATAATCACATTAAGGCTAACAAACAAACTGGACGGCTATCAGCCCCGGGAACAGGCAGGATTTAGAAAGGGTTATAGCACCATAGACCATATACAAGCAATAAGAACACTAATCGAAAAACCAAACAAATGCAAAATAACAATCTGGATCGCAATGGTAGACTACGAGAAGGCACTTGACTCTGTAGAGATATGGGCAATCCTCAACGCTTTAAGCAACAACAGAGTTGATGATCGATACACGAAACTCACTCAGTGTATATACGATAACGCAACATCACAAATAACAACAAAAGAAAAACGGAAAAAATAAAAATACAAAGAGTTAGACAACCATAACCTAAAGGCAGATTTAGATAGACGATTTTCTTAGCATGGACAGCGTTTGGACAATTACAAACAGTTTTTAAATCTAACATACCAAACACCTTAAAGGCAAAAACTTTCGACCAGTATATACTGCCAGTCCTAACATATGGAACCGAAACGTGGGCTTTCAACAACAGCATAATCCACAAAGTCCAGGTAACTCAGCGTGCGATGGAACGTAGAATACTCAACATCAAGCTACAAGATCACATACCTAATACGGAAATAAGACGAAGATCAAAGGTAACAGATGTAATTCAAAAAATTGCCACGTTAAAATGGAACTGCGCTGGACATATAGGAAGAATGAAAGACAATCGATGGACAAAACGAATTATTGAATGGCGGCCAAGAGCACACAAGAGAACTAGAGGCAGACCTCAAACCAGATGGACCGATGACATCAAACGAATA
The DNA here is from genome assembly GCA_016904865.1 of Pissodes strobi. Lineage (NCBI taxonomy): Eukaryota > Metazoa > Arthropoda > Insecta > Coleoptera > Curculionidae > Pissodes > Pissodes strobi. Next base: position 272,547 of record MU182043.1, read on the forward strand.
GCTGGTCACGAATGGATGCAAAAAACAACCAACAGAAACGAATGGACGCACCTAAGGGAGGCTTACATCCGACGACGGATGGAATAGCTGTTGAAGATGATGATGATTTTCTAAATCCTGAAATAAATTCTATACTGACCTGTTTGTTTTAAGCGGTACTGAATCAAGGAATCAAACTGGCAATAAGAGATACCGAACCCTACTTTTTATTCGAAAAATGATACCGTAAAACCAAAATGGAACGTTTTATAAAAATGCAATTTTTTAGTGGCCTCCGAATGAAAACGGCAAATAACACACTAAACAACAACAACAACAAATGAATATCATCATTCGATTACTAGTTAGTAAACTAATTAAACACACTCATATACAACGGTATTCGTTTAGCATTTCGCACCGGATCGGTTGTAAATTCATTTTTCGATTTACGGATTAATTATTAGCTAACTGCATACGAGCATTTTGTTGCGCTCTACAAACGGCTCTGTTGTAATGCAAAAGCCACTACCGAATCCTTCCGAGATTTGGAAAAAGACATATATATGCGTTATCGGTTAGTTCAGACCGCTTTCATACAAAATTAATGAAACAATGTGTTTATGAAAGAAATTTCAAATTCGATAGGTTAAAAATGTTGATTAAATAAGTTTTTCAATAAAATATACAGGTACTGGGAGAAGAGAGTCGCTGAAATAGCCTGCCTGCACTATCGTAGAGGTGTTAAAGCATCCAATGAGTTATGAGTATAGACTTACTTCATCTGAGATAGTAGCAAATATGTGGGAATAATTTCATTTCCCTGGCACTGCCATCATATTGAGAAGCAGCATTTTCAACATTTGTTACATTAAAAACATATTTTACAAGACATTTACAAATATTGATATGAATATCGCAGTGCTTCAAAGTACAACGTTTTTAATGTAAAACACAGCAAACATATGAATGTCTAAATTGGTGCAGTCTGTAGGATAATAAATTGGCTATTCTTTTTTTCAGTATTTATGGCAATTCACATAATATATCAGATAATATCTGACTTCAGGTGCCTTTCAGGAGTAAACAGTCAAAAACACGAGCTCTCTTTAAAAAAAAATATCAATGAAGTGTCGTCATTCATAATTTATGTGAGAATTTCATCAACCTTCCGATTTGATCAGTAATATACCGCAGAGAAAACTAATTCCAACCATATTAACCAATTGAATTTCGAATAACAAAATGGTTCAAAATCGTAAAATATAAGTAATACCCGCTTGCTTAAAAATTAAAACTTCCTGTCGTGCTAGGCAATATTTTAAAGTTTGCGTGTTGCTGTAAGTGTTGATTTTATTTTATGTACTTGGAGCACGAGTATAGCGAATTAAATTATTTCCCTGTACCACTGGGAAGAGTCCCAGTTTTTACTCCATTTAGTTTGTGTACACTCCCAGCTTGAATTTACGTATAAAGATAAAATTATGGACACTGAATGAATTATTTAGGTGGATTTATTTTTCGCAAACGAGACCTATTCGAATCAGCGGGAGGATATTTAATTATTTTTCTTCTTTGCGGGTGATTTATAGAAACAAGCTATCTAGTCAAGCTTGATACATACGTTTTCTTTATTAAAAAATATATTTCAAGATGAAATAGTGCAAATTGGTGCAGTCTATGGGATAGGGAAATAACTATTTTTTCTTTGTGTGTTCGTGACAATAATAATCTATTACCTTAATATTATTACGAGTAGCTTTTAATATTAGAAATTAAATTCTAAACGATCGTATCCCCATAAGCCTGTATAGGTCCGAAGATCTCAGTATTTGCATTAGATATTCTGTTCGTGCTCCGGAATAGTTGGTCGTTTTAACCGGGCTGGACTTAGTTCGACCGAGCGGACTTCTAATCCTGGATTAAATCCAAGTCTGGGGGTTATAAATAAATTTCCGAAGTTTTGGACCGCCACAGAATAGATTATGGACCTTTTCGGGGGTTATTCAGTCAATAAAAACAATTGTTAAATGTATATTCAGGTCCCTAGTAACTCCAACCGTTTGCTTTCCATTTGGAGACAAATATTTTCCAAAGAAGGGAATTTAGATCTTGTACAATTTTTTTAAAATCATTTTAAGTAATTCACTCTAAACATGATATGACACTAAGATAGCTGAATTCAGTTTAGCATAATCTGAAATAATCTATGAAGGAAATGTCACATCGTCCATAATTCTTCAAATGATGACCTCTTAAATGAAAATCCGTACTTTCCTTTATTGTTTACATTTTGTCATTTTGCTCTATCTTCAGCCGTTTAGATTTTATAGGTTGTCAAATTTGGTAAATTGTCGATTTTCAACTGTCAATATTTCAAAAACAGTTGGAGATAGGCATAGGATATTATACATGAAATATGTCTGGAATTCTTCGCACAATCCAAATATGCAATAATATACAGGGTGTTCCATTAAAAAACATTTTTCTTGCTGCCATGCTTTTTGGGATATTAAATGCTGTTCGTTTTCAAATTGTCACCCTGTATGTATAAAATAGGTAAGTATTCTTACGGCTCATTCGGGAACTACCCTTAGATAGAGGGAGACAGTAATTTAAGCTTTTTTAATTTTATTGTATTTAGTTTATACTTCGTTTTTGATCACTAAGTACAGTTTAGGTTAGTGAGGGACCGACATTTGGTACAGTCTGTAGAATATGGAAATAAAGGCAACTTTCACGTCAAATTATTAAAATACGTGTTGAAAATTATCTTAACGGAAATTTCGTCGATTAAAGCGTTCTATTGAGAAAATGCCATCAAAACTTCTTTAGAACACAGAAAGTCGAAGCAATCATGCCTCCTTTACGAAAGCTCGCAAGTATTTATTGTGATCAAACTTCGAAGTTCTCCAGTTAGCAAGACAATGCAAAATATATCGCATCGAGACGAGGGGAGATCGACTTCCCAGCGTCGACGTTTCCGTTTGTTTTGGAAGTTGTAACTTATTTCCGAATTCCTCTAAATTTGATGGGCGAATTTGACGCGGAGCGCGTGCTCTTTGCGAGTGGGAAATTTAATTGTGGAGCAGACATCCTATACTGCCAGTGATGTGACAAGCGAAGGGTTAACATGCGAAGTGCGTATTTTCGTTCGAATACAAATTTACTGGCAACGTCTAGGTAGGATAAAAAAAACTTTTGCCCCAGGTTCGCTGGGCAGCAGGATAATATACCAAGCTGTTTTCAGAGCGCTATTTGGTAGGCGATCAACGCGTATATAATTAACTCGCAAGGATGAAGCACTGCACGTATATATCTAGTATCAAAATAAAGAGACCTCTAACCCATCTCGTCATCTAAGCATTTCTACTAGATGATAAAGGGAAAATGTTTGCCCTTAAAAAAACTTTAGAATCTTTACGACAAAGAGTTAAGGGCGTGTGGAGGGGAAATATTAGATGCAAAAGTCCTGCGGATGAAATTACTCACGTATACTAGCGCGAATAATTCATTAGCCTACAGAGGTATGCAATACAAATTTCGGGGCTTTATTTCGAAGCATTCGCGTACGCCAATGTACGAAAGAAACTCATGTTTTTCGAGGTGCGAAGCAAAAAGCACGAAACGCCCACTTTAAAATATTTAAATGGGATTTGATAAGACGATATCAGGACAAATTCGGCTGTTGTACGTGTTTACAGCCAGTCCCTCTTTATATTGCGCTAAACAGCGCCTTCGCGCTCTTTGAACCACATTAAATGGCATTTTATGGAGAAATAAAACGAAATTGTTTATCAAGGGAAACGTTGTTTTGAATTTACAGCAATTTTATTAAAATGGGACGACGCGATTTTATGCTATATCGATTTGCAAGTTCCAGAATTCGTTTACATAAATGTAGAGCATATTTCTCAGCAGCTTTACATATAATATAATCAAATAAATTAAGATTCGATGGTTTTACTCGCACTTCCGAAACTCACATCCGCTGTCGGTGCGTATAATTTGCATCTTCATCGAAATCTTATTACAGTTTATACAGCCTATAAAAATACTACGTCTATAAGTATTTATAATATGCATCAATCTTAAGAGACATTAACAAGGAAAGCTAAAATTGCGTTTAATTGATAAAATATATGTACCCACAAAATCATTCTAACAACCCGTATGCCCTATCAGAGTCACTTCCAATAATTGACTTATGGCGACCATCAAGTTTAACCCACATTAAAAACTTCGAAAATATATTACTTTGATCCGCGATTCTGAAAGTTTTCAAGTGTACTTTTATATTGTTTTAAACCGGTAAAGCACTATCTCTTCTGGAAAACTTTCAAGATTGAAAGTTTAACTCGTTTCGAACAGAGTTTTCGGAAAACG
>MU182043.1:279317-298935 GCA_016904865.1 Pissodes strobi
CTGGCAATCATTCCGATTTTGCCAGTATAACTGTATCTGCGATTCTTGTCGAGATTGCTCCCAGACGTCTGACGCTGATAAGCGGCGTCCTTTAATCTCGTAATGTGAAAATAAGTCAGAACTCCTTAACCCTCTTCAAACTTGAGCCGTCGCAAACTTCTCGAGATCGGCTGCAAACGATGCGACATCTCCATCTGTTAGACAAACACGATAAAGTTACTGCCATACTTGCACGGTTATAATCCCTTGGGCGCAAGCGCTGAAGAATCGAAATCGAAAACGTTTTATATTGTCAGCTCTTTTTAACAATAATTGTTAAATGTTGGGGTACCGGTTCCCCAACCAAGGAGTGTTCCACAACTGTAAGAAATTGGAGTGACGACTAACTTAAATCTCGACAAGCAAATTTGACTACCAACACAAGCCTCTAGCTTTTAGGCTTGCGGCGTAAGAAGAACCTAAAGTTTTAGTTCCAAGTCCTGTATTTCTGCATAGGAAGGTCTGCTAGATTCAATGAAAGATATCCCTAGAGAGCAGGATTTTTAGAAAAACTCTAGGATAATTATAAGGAAATATAAATGGAGCGTTGTCAGGAAGTCGATGTTCAAAAACATGCAGTGGATGGAAGAGCTCAACATACCACATACGTTTGGCCTAGCATGATTGAGGCATAAATTGCAGGGCGATTTTTTTAAATCAAAATAGGTACTTGGATTATCTCCGCTTTAGTATACTGTCTCTTTCGACTAATTTATTCTCCAGTTCCGCACATCTGCCATTATTAAGAAGCGTTATTTAAGTAGGGCAAAATGGCGGTAGCAATCTGAGCCAGGTAAAATTATCGGCGAATATTTTCCGGAAAGCGAAATCAATTTGGGCTTTTAATTATTTCCCACAAAAATACAACTTTTTGTTTTTTGACTAACAAATTCGGTACTAGCTAATCCGTTTAACGCTGTACAATTAATTAGTCCTCTTTCAGGATTAATTCGAAACTTTTCCGATTGTATTGTGACTCCATTTGCATTAAAAGCCGGCAACGCTGCTAATCCCGTAACTCTAAAACTTTAAGCAAATAGCAATCAATTAGAACGGTCCTGGAAATAAAGTGGGGTCGTGCGGTTTGGTATGCATTTACAAGTTGCCATTAAAAAACTACGAATAATAAATTAGGTTCTTACAGCATGGTCAGCAAGATAAGAACTGGTACCTTAATTAAGAGAAAAGTGGATTTCAACAAGATATTTTTTTTTAGGAAGCGTGATACTGTAGATAGTGGCTCTTAAGTTTTGCAGTAACAAGTTGTTAAGCTTTTAGCACCTTCAATTTACTCTAGATTTTAAGAATCATGTATTCGTAAAAGGAATCGTAAAATATATATCCTCTAAAAATAAAAATTATTCTGTATAAGGACTATTTATAATAAATATAATATAGAATATATTGCGGTGAAGTAAAAAACCTTTTCATAAAAGATATCGTAAAAATGTCCGTCGGCAACACGATGTTTAATAGGTACTAACCCGAAAATATTCCCACGTCTGCCGAAGGTAATTTCATTTATTGGTCAACTTTCCCTTAGGTCGGCATTGTGCGGCCGAAAATATCAAGGGTTAAGATTCTATTACTTCAAAAATAACGAATGGATTGTTCGAATTTTTTTCCCAGATCAATATTGAATTTGGTTTTGCTGCTTATTCTTTGTTTTGTGACAAAGATAGCGAATATTGGCTGCCGACTGAGGTAAACGGTCTAGTACGGAGGTTAGTCGATCCAACCTTGCAATTTATTCTACTGAAATGATATTTGACATGATTCAAGTACATACCTATAGGTAACATTTAAGAAGTGGTGCTCCAGGGCCCGCTGCGCAGGGGCGGCTAGGGAGCCGTTAGTTGTAGGAGGTATTGAGCCGTTGCCTACTTTTTAGGGTCAATTTAATGCATTTATTCAAATACCGGCCTATATCTCTGAAATAAATCGTCCAAGAAAAAAATTAGGGTACCGTTGGACCCCGCAGACACAGGGCAACCTATTTGGGCTAGAATTGTTTTTATTCCCACCAGGAGGGGTGGAGGTGGTCCGTAAATCGATGTAATATGATAAAAAAAGATCGTTTCACGCCTTATCACTGGTGAGTATGTACGGAAAGGGGGGGGGGGGGAAGTGGGTGGGTGTGAGGGGGGGGGGGGGGGGGGGGGGGGGGGGGCACGTGTGTGTGTGTGAGGGATGTGGGGAGTAAGCGTGGGGGGACGCTCTTGTGGACAACCGACCGTGCGGGGGTTTTCCGTAAGGGAAAGAGGGAGAGGCTCAGAAAACAAAAGCATTAAATTCAAAACAATTTAAGTATTATTATTTTTTTTATGGCAGTGGCACACACACTAAAGGGAGATCCTATGGCGCTCGACGAGCGGTGTGTGCGCGAAGATGTTGATTGACACGGTTCTTGAATAGTTGTAGGTTGTAATTAGGGGGAAACAGATGTCCTGGGAGTGAGTTCCAAAGTGAAGCAGTGCTCCGGACAAAGGAGTTCTTGTAAAGCGATGTTTCCAGTTGTATGAAAAACTGGTGCGCTCTTGCCATCTGTCGTGATTGTCTGACAGGCGTTGCCAGGGGCGGGATGAGGCAGGCCAAATCCTGCGAACAAGGCCATCTCGGCCACATGTCTACGGTGTTCAAGACTATCCAGATTCCGGTTCAACTCCGGGTCGCTGATGAGAGGCACAGCTCTCTTCTGAATGGAAACCTGCAGCTTAGGGTGTGCTGTGGTGCGGCACCCCAGATGTGTGAGCAATATTCTAAGCACAGTCTTATTTGCGCTTTGTAGAGCAAGAGCAACTGCTGCGGTGTACGGTGTATACACTTTTTGGTGCGAAATAGCGCACCAAGCTTCTGGGAGGCTGATTTTGCGATGTTAGCAACGTGGTCATGACAGGACATATTGCTGTTGACCGAGACACCCAGTAGTACGATTGACGAGGATGAAGGAATAGTCGATCCTGCCATAATGATGTCAGGGCCCGCCGTATTGGCCCTCTTGATAAACCTGGCTGCTTGTGTCTTTGCTGCATTGAACTGGACCAAATTTCTGTCGCCCCAAGTTGTTTGAACTTTCTCCAGGTCTTGATTAATTGCTGTAATCTACTCTTGTCTGCGGTGATAAGTCTAAGTCGCTGGAATAGGTTTTTCTGATATAAAGTGGGCGACAAGGGTACTGTAATCTGCAAAACTGTAAACAGGATTATTCGCTTCGGTCAGCAGGTCATTAATACAGATGAGGAACAGAGTTGGTGAAAGTATTGCGCCCTGAGACACGCCCGCGTTAATGGTGAATGTGTCTGAGATGTAGCCATCAACTGCAACGTACAGAGATCGGTTCTTAAGAAAACTGGCAAGCCAGCTGCAGAAAGAGGCTGGCAGTCCGAAGGACGGCAGTTTGTTGAGCAGTCCGTCATTCCAAACTCTGTCGAATGGCTTCGAAATATCAAACGCAATCGCTCGAGACTCTCCGTAGTTCTCAATTGCCTTACTCCATATATGAGCGACATAGGCCAGTATATCTCCTGTCGGCCTCTCTTGCGAATGACCACAATTATATGAAATTCTTATCTAAAAATACAATTTTATTATGCTTTATCACAAAGTTTATGATATCACGAAATATTGTCAATGGAAATGTTTAACTGAAACTAAAGGGAAACAAATTAAACTATTTTACTAGAACGTGTAAATACTCGGGTAATACTTATATAGAGATTTATCTAATCTGCCTCCACATTGCATGGACATTTACACAGGTCACAACCCCTGTGGGGATAAAAAAAACAATTCTGCCTCAAATAGATTGCCCTGTATCTGCGGAGTCCAACGGTACCATAGTTTTTGTTTTTAGATGATTTCGTCCAGAGATATAGGCCGGTATTTTAATAAATGCATTAAGTTGCCCCTGAAAAGGAGGCAACCGTTCCGTAGGCACTCCTGCGCGGCGGGTCGGGGGGCACCACTACTTAAATGTTACCTAAAGGTATGCACTTGAATCGTGCCAAGTTTCATACCAGCAGAATGAAATGCAAGGTTGGATTGAAATCCCTGCCTAACCCTCCATACTAGTCCCTCAATTCTGCTTTTTTAGACTACGCTGTATATTTAACTCCGGTATATCATCTGTTACGTGCTGTTTGGAAGAATACACGATAAAAACCTCCTAGTCAGTCCTGGTAGTCGCACCAACGTGCATGGAGTGGTTTGCTTTCTACGAACTTAACAACTTTTATTCATTATTTCTACATCTCTATTAGAAAGGTGAGCAGATTCATTCTCCCCTACAGAGTATATCAGTATCCACGGAAAGTCCATTTTGTTTTCTCAGTCTAGAAAGTGACTTCTTGCAGCTCCATACCGTTTTAGAGTTAAATTGGTTGGATTTAAGTGGCTCGCAAATTGCTTGTCTAATACAAATCGAGACTATATCAATTTGTCTTCATGAGAGGTTGTCTTCCAACTCCCTTACGTACAGTTCATTGACCTATGCTTCTGTCTGAAATATCCATTTACTTTAGCTATGATGCCGATACTATATCCCATCAACTTTTTACACCCAGCAAGTCAGTTTTGTTCCATCCCATTTATTTCCCTAGGAAATAAATGGGATGCAAAGTATAGTGGCAGTTGGGTGGACGAGAAAGAAATTTAATAGCAATGGAAGCCTGTTGATACTGAAGCACGTTCTTCGCTGGAAATAATATATATTTTAATTTATCCCAAAACCTTCCTAGTGCGCTCTTAGTCACCCATGGCAGAGTAGGATAAGCACTATGTAGTCCACCAAGGTCCAGTAGCGTACCCAGCTTGTGAAAGCAGAGGGGGCAGTATATTTGGAAAGCTCAAATAATTTAAGGTGGACGAAAAAAAAAATTTTGGATGTAACATAAAGCTGAATAGCATATTATGGTAGAATGAACGTATGCAAATACAAAAATGAGAAAAAAAAAGTTGTAAGGTTTTCTCGTTACATTTCAAGAACCACATTTAGGTAATGTTACAATATCTGATGTGTATAGAAAAAAATTATTTAAGATTTTTTTAACCGTATATATCGACTTTATTTAGTTATACTTAAACGTACTTTACATTTAAGAAAAACAGAAAGATTAAAAATATTGACTTAAAATACTAATTAAATTTTATTTTTTCCTTTTATGAGAGGTCATATCTTCTCTCTTCAAAAACCAACAGTAATCACCCATCATGGCTGGATCCTATCCTCCTTGATAGCGAATTTCCATTGTCCTAATATCTTGGTGGAATCTTTCACCCTGCTCGTCACTGACAGCTCTCAAATTTTCAGGAAAAAATGACAGATGTGAATGGAGGAAATTAATTTTTAATGACAATCGGGCACCAAGCAATTTGAAGGCATCTAAAAGTTCATTAGCTAACTGTTGGTAGTTTGCTCCATATTGTTGCCCAAAAATCCTCTTACCACACTAACAAATGAGTTCCATGCTCTGAGTTCCTGCCTGGTAAGCTTCTCTGTAAAATTAACGTCGTCCAGCAATTTTCTGATTTGTAGTCCAATAAAAATGCCTTGCTTTAATTTGGCATCACTTAACTTGGGAAAGACTTCTTTTAAATATTTGAATCCATCACCATCTTTATTTATAGCTTTCACAAAGTTTTTCATCAGCCCAAGTTTAATGTGAAGAGGAGGCAGAAGGACATTTTTGGGGTCTACAAGAGGTCTAAACTTAACATTGTGAGATCCCGGTTGAAATTCACTTCTTTCTGGCCAAATTTTTGTTATATAATGCTGATTTACGGCACGACTGTCCCATAGACAAAGAAAACAGCAATATTTTGTAAATCCTCCCTGAAGTCCCAGTAAAATTTCTATAACTTTTAAGTCCCCACATATCTGCCATTTATGCGTGTTGTAGTTTATTTTATCCAAAACATTGCGCATATTTTCATAACTTTCTTTCATCGTTACTGAATGGGCAACTGGTATAGAGGGTTTTAAATTTCCATTATGCAATAAGACAGCTTTTAAACTGTATTTAGACGAATCTATAAATAAACGCCACTCAGAGGGGGAATGCTCAATATCAAGTTTCTGCATTAAACCATCAATATCAGTACACGAACACAACGAATTTTCCATACTGTAGAATGCAGAAAACGGAGCCTTTCTTTTTCTGAAATTCGTAATTTTCGCTTCGTTGGCTAATAAGTTCCATTCCTGAAGACGGGAACCAAGAAGTTCTGACTGTTGCTTTGATAACCCCAAATCACGTACTAAATCATTTAATTCACTTTGAACAATTAAGGGTGGCTCACCGGAACTGGGACCTGGAGTTAAAGTAGGGTCGGTGCACTGTTCTTCGGAGCTGCCTGATGATGCGTTGTCTCCAGTATCTTCCAATACATTTTGCGGATCTAAAGGTGCGATCGGCACTGGTACATCTGCATTATGAGGAACAGGTCGCATTGCAGACCGCAAATTTGGATAGTCGATCTTGTGCTTTCCCTTTTTGGAATAACCTTCAATCTTTGTCAGGCAAAAATAGCAATCGTCTAAATGATTAGTGGGTTCTCGCCATACCATAGGGACTGCAAAAGGCCTGCTTTTTCACTTCCCATTCATCCACTGCACCAATGATACGCAACAACTAACACAGCACACATGGGGAGCCCACTGCTTGTCTTGATCTCCAATTAAAACACCAAAATATAGCAAGTAGGCTTTTTTTAACACTTTCAGAAAATGGCCTGGCATGTGATTTGACCATAAATTCTCCACAAATATAACAAAATTTGTCAGGAGAGATTTTGCAACTGCGTCGCGTTTGTCTCGACATTTCCGTCCTTAACACACTTTCTTATCTACACACAGAGAACCTCTCACTTCGAAACTCAACAGAGGACTGATATCTAATCTTAATTGTATGTCTACTATTGTAATCAACACAGTTCAGGTACTTTTCCTGTTATAAAATGCATCCTTTGTAACCGTCCCCTCATTACATTGACTTCCCGCTCGACTACCTGCAAATGTAAAAGGGTCTTATAGAGCCATTGAAAAGTGGTACGTGTTAGGGCTTTAGGAATATTTTTCCTATTATTAGAAGGGTATTTCCATATTAAAAACAAAGAACTGCTTTGTGTTACTAAAATCTTGTCAACCTGTGGTTCGTCAAGTCTACCTCAATTTGAATTATATATTTTTTCCCCTTTATCTAATTTGTGGAAAATAACATTTCACTTTTTTAAGATTATTAAAAAACAATATTATAATTCATAATATATAGTTTATTACACTGCCTATACATTTAAATCTAAATACGTAGACAAAATTATATGTAGAATATTTTTCGGTATTCTTATAAATCATAACATCTTTAGCAAAAATCTAATGCCTACCTATAATAGCATACTCCTTGTTTTAATGTTTTAAAATTTATCAAATATAAGATTAAAATGTATTTTTTTGCATAATCAGCCTCAATAATTAAAATAGATAAATCATTCAATATTTCTTCTAGCATTATTAACCTGGAATATGATGTAATTTGTTTTAAAGGACCAACATTTCTATCCGCATTTGCACTATATAACTTAGAAATATTTTGAAAGGTAGATTCTAAATTATTTGCTATTATAAATAAATGGTAAAATGTTTTCGGTGCTGACACTATTTTCTTTAGTAAGTTCTTTAAAAGTTGAGCAAAATGTTTTATATTCATCCATAATGTCGGTAGCTATAATATCCTGTCCATAAAATGTGATTTTCCTCTGTGGATTTCAAAATAGCTTGTTAAAGTAATACATTTTTTATTTATTTAAAAAAAATCTTCGAACCAAACGTCACAGTTAATATAAATTTATCTCTAAAGTAACAAAAAAGACGTTAATATTCAAATTTTGTTGAGGACATTGATCCACATGGGCTTTACTTTCATCATGAAATGTTTTTGTTTTTCTTATTCGAGAAACCTCATTCCAAAAGCATGACAAAACATAAATTGAAATGTCTCTATGTAATTTAAGATTCCATTTCCCTCTGCTATTTGTTTTGCATTTACGTGTATTATTTCTCCCTCAGCGGTTTTTAAAAGAGTTTCATGTACCGCCGAAACATTCAAAAATATAGAATCCACCGCCATTTTATGACTAGCCCATCATATAGTAGATAATTTTTTGAAGTAATATTTCTTAATCATCTGTATTCTGTTCAGATTCAATTTTTCCAAATAATTTTAAGCGCGAAAAACTCTCTGAAATGTAAACGTTGTGCATATGGTTATGGAATCCACAAGAACCAAATGCATCAGAAAGTTTCTACCTTCTGTACCTTCCGTTCTTTTTGGAACGTTCTCATCTTCAATATCCGATAAACTTAGCAGGTTACGGATAGATGGCGCCGGCTTCAACACACTACTGACAAGAACCAAATTAAAGTTATGTATGTTGCTTCTGGTACAATGTCCTTAACCCCAGTAAGCTGACCAGGCATTGTGCTAGCCTCATCACGGTATAAATAAATATACGGTAGATTTACTGGAGACAAATTTCCAATTTCGCCGACAGTGTTTGGCATCGGAGCGAATCCGGATCAATATGGTTCGTGACCTGCGGTGGCTGGGCTACGCGGGACAGTCTACTACAGTCGGTGTGCAAACGCCCTGAGATTGTGTACTATCGGCACAGTTTATACCGTACCCGAATCAGTTATACAACTCTGAGCCGGCACCTTTGATGTTAGTGAAGCCAAATTCTATTTTTTCATGGATTCTCATATTTCGAGCATGCGCATTATTAGTTGGAAACGTCAGAATTATACGGCCAGCTGGGCCGTAGACAGAGTCTAACTAGGATCTGATCATAGGCATATAACTAAGTCTATGGATTTAATACATAAAATACGCGAAAGCAGTCCACAAAAAGCACTGCAAGCAAAGCCGACTCTCGAACAAACAAGATGGTAGTTTTCGCTTTTCGGTTCCTTTTCAATCAACATATTTTTCTTGTCGCCGCGCAGAATATCAATAATCGAGATCTCATCTGAATACAAGCACAATACAAGCCTGTTGCGTGCCTCGTTTTACGGTTAATTCTCGCCAACACTATCTCTATATCTTTCTCCTTACAGGCGGTATCTTATTGAAAAGAGACATACATATATGCCGAACTTATGTTTCATTTATAAAGTCAGCGTTCACTCATTGAACGCAGGCTCAAGATAAGAACTCCCAGCTCTCCTATTGGTTGAAGCGCTTGGCTTCAAAACACGTGGAGAGTTGTTTAACTGATTCGGGTACGGTATAAACTGTGCTATCGGGTCGCGTTGAAATAATAATCGAGGAAATAATTTTGCAATAGCGAATACTTTTTCAATCTCTCCCGACAGACTGCTCGCTGTTGCAGGTGTGCGGCGATTTTGCTGAGTGGCTCTACTCGATATGATTGTACTCTGGCCTCATCATTCGCTTGCCCTTGACAATAAGAAATATCTGTACCTAACAAATTTAATTCTCCTAATATTGTGTTAAAATATGACTCCGCTGTCCCACTTATCATTTCAACGAATCTTAAACACCTTTCTTTCGGAAATCCATTTTTTTCAAATAAATCGAATTGAAAAAGACATTTGCGCTTTTTTGCAATATCTGGGTGGAATCAATAGTTAAAGTAAAATATTGAGCTAACTGAATAGCATGAACAATATTTATTGTGACTTTTTCACTCTTCAATTTAAGAATTTCATTTTGATTTTTAGGGTTTGAGTATTTGGCATTTCTTTTTGCATTGGTAAAATGTTCAGCTAAAATTACATCGGACTTTTTTAATAGACCTAAAAAATTGCCGTTATTAGAACTTAAATTGCCCTCGTTGTGACCTCTTAGAGCTCTTTCACACGAGGATACTGTATGCGAGATACGCGTATCCGAGATACAGAATCGCGGCTTGGACTGCTGCATCGAATTCACGTATTTCTTCAATTCGTACTAATAGTCGCAATGCCGTGTATAGGTTCATCACTATAGCGCGTAGTAAATATTACCCATGACGATTGAATTTGTACTGAAAAATATCATGCGTCTATGATATCTTCTCCGTTGCAAAAATATCCATGTCTGAACACGTCCATATATCGTAATGGTAATTTTGTATGCGGTATACGCATTCAGCGTCCGGCGGCTGAAGTTGCCGGGATGCAGAAATTCGGTATCGCGATACTGTATGCGTCGCTCGTGCCGTGTGAATAGTCTGAGTATGCCCATTTGAATGTATGTTAAACCTGTATCTCCGATACGCATATTTCGCATACAGTATCCCCGTGTGAAAGAGCTCTTGAAGGTAAGTTTTGTTTTGCCAAAAAAAGTACAACGTCCAATATTATCTTTAATGATTCTCTTTTTTTTTCTATTTCTATTTTTTCTGCATGACAGTGGTATTTTTTTAAAGGCGTAATTTAGTAATAATAAACTGACTATGATGACTGTTTGTATGTAATTTAATTTTTTAGATTGTTTTTTTAGATTGCTAATTCTTTGAGGAGGATCTGGCCAAGCCGATTTTTCTCGATGATTAATTAGGAAAGAATAAAAGCAAAACCTTTTATTACCACGAGGAGGGTACACCAACCAAATACGAACCATAGTTGTTGATATTTCGTGCATCTTTATGGTGCCACGAAACACTAAATTTTTCTTCTTTGGTAACAGGAAAGCCCCTATAATTATCTCTAAATCCTGGTTGACAAGGACTATAATTAATCTTCGAATAATTTCGGTGTGTTCCAGATTCGATCTTGGTCGATTTTCTAAACCAACAGATATGTGCTCGTAGGCACTTAATTTACCATAGGGGCTAGTTCTAAAGTGATTTTGTAAATAAAACAAAAACGTTTAGCATTATATGAACATTTTAATAAGTTATTTTACCTGAAAACAACTGAAAGCTCATAAATAAACAAAATATAAACATTGAATGATTGTAAGTAGTTTGTGCTACAATATGGACAATATCAGTCGATGCTACGTATTGACGTTGCAGGAATATCACAAGAATAATACCTTAAAGCTAAAGCATTGCATAAACAGTTGTAATTCTAAACTAGTATATGATTATAAACGCTCTGTGGCAGATATATACACTTAACTGTCCATTAAAGTTCCTGCAGAACAGCTCAGTGTGAGCTCGGTTGGCTGAGATAACTCTGATATTAAATATAGTAATATACAAGCAATAATAACAGGATAAATATTACCTTAATGTCCACCTATAAGATACTATGTACACTAGATTCACCAATTGACGAGCAACGTTCAGCAGTTCATCTTCCATCACATGGAAAGTCACTTAAACACTTATAGTATGACCCATAACTCTGAGCAGGATTGCGCAATAAACTGTTGGATGTACTTCGCGATACAACCAGTCGTTTGTATGTCCCCTGATGGTCTAGAGGTCTGCATGCCTTCACTTCGGCAACCCGTGTTCACACCCCGTCAGTTTTTTTTATTTTTTAAGGTTATATTTCTAAACAGTTTTTTTCTTGATTTTGGGTATGTCTTGGGTTAGTTTGGGTTAGCACCTGGTTAGTTTCCTTTTCTTGAGCCCCCGTAGCGAGCGGAGGGCCATGCGAAAAGTGAATTTAGGCAACCCACATTACTCCGCTCAGAGTTATGAGTCAGCCCGTAGACATAAGTGCGGGAAAGCGCCCTTAGCGCGTGTTATTAGGTTGGGTTTCAAGACTCTACTCAATTCTAGAACGTGAGAAGGTGTCGTCTTCTCGTACTTTGGCGCGTTAACTTACCCCCACTTCTGTCATATTACGAGTAAAGGGCAAATAACGTAAATATAGTGATATTGTGTAAACACTTAGCATGACCGGTTGTCTAAATTAATATTATCAATTTTAACACAAACCTGGTCAAAATCTACTGACTAGTTTTCGTGAAATTCGATTATTAAAGATCGAAATTTTAGGGACCCCTAGAATTATTTTAGGTTTGGTGAAGTGGCTATGCTGTAGGCTAGCGCTGTGATTGGTCGGCTCAGCGTAGGTTGGGCACCGGGTTCAGATGAGTAAACGTTGTTACAACAGATGGCGCTAGGAACATCGCCGGGATACAGCGGCTTTTCTGTAGAAAGCGCTGTGATTGGTCAGATTCCTTTCGAGGCCGCTTTACTTTTAGAGATGGCTGATGCAGTGGATAAACGTTGTAACAAGAGATGGCGTTAGAAGTATCGCCAAGGTTTTTAAGATTTCTTTGGAATGCGAACGCAGTGGCGTGGAATGTTAAATTGTACAAAACTAAATCGTTAGATTTGAAAGCGTGTTCAAATGGATTTTGACCTCGTTGTTTATTTGATTGTTCTTAGAGCGAATCGGTTCTATATCTTTAAATTCCATTTCATCAGTTTTTAAAATAATAGGCTCTTTAGATCCCGCAGTATTAGTTGAACTTAAGCTGCAATTTTTGGAGGTTAACGGAATATTAAGAGAGGTAGAGGGAATATCAACATCAGGACTAGACACATATAAAGATTTTGATGCCTGGACAACATTTCGCTCAAGGATGGGATCTTTCGTGACACTCGGTGCTAAAAAAATAATAATAGGTACTTAAGTTCGGTTCTCTAGGCGAACAGCAATAATTCACATTAAATTCTTAAAATTTGTTTATTTACCTTTTTGAATGTTGAGATAACTGAAAAGTTCTTTCAGGTTTCGTGACCCGCTGCTCAAATTTTCTCAATTTTTGTAATCCCAACCGGATTTATTTTTCTCTATTTTAATTTATTTGAAATTACATAGCTACTTACACAAATATTTTGATATGATTGTTTTTTAATAGTTAAATATTTTAATTACTTGTTAGGACATAAGTACAATTGCTATCACTTAGACGATCTTAGTTTAACAGCAATTACATGGCCTGTGAAAATATTAAGATATTTCAGGGATTATATCTTGACTATATGGAGATTTTTCCAAATGCCCACGTCTGCGTCGGCGAGTCGGCGGCAGCGTTTCCCATGGCTATAAATCATAAATCCTGAAATGAAAAACAATTACCGATAAGCCGACAAAAACACGCCGCGCGCCGTCCAATTTCTTTTTCTTATTTTTATGTTCGGCCCACACCCAAAAGGAAAATCTCCTATACCACTCAACGAGCGGTGCGTGTGCGGAGAAGACGGTGGACGTTGAACTTGAAGCGCTGTTGGTTGTAATTTTCGGGAAAGACGTTACTCGGAAGGCCATTCCAGAGCAAAGCAGTTCTCCAGACAAAGAAGTCCCGCAACAGCGACGTCCTAGGTGTTCGCAACTGAATCATCTGTTGATGCGCAGCTTGTGTCTGACGGGTGTTTCTGTTTGGTACAACTCTGGGTGGAATCATAAGTGTCAGCCCGTTCGAACACCGTCCGTAATAGTACCGATAGTAAAGAGATAGGTCCGCCACTTTTCTTCGATGTTCAAGGCTATCAAGGTCTTTAGTCAACTCTGGGTCATACACAAGACGAACTGCTCTTCTCTGTATGGAATCCAATATCTTGAGCAAGTGTTTGGGTGCCAAGCTCCAGACATGGGAACAGTATTCCAGAGATGGTCTTATCTGGGCCTTATTGAGCAGTAAGAGCTGAGGATGTAAACACAACTTTTTTGCTCCATAGAGTGCTCCTAGCTTTTGTGCTGCTGCCTTGGTGATTTTGGTGACGAGATTAAGCCAAGACATGTTGTTTTCTACGTTGATGCCCAGCAAGCTTAGGTATGAGGCCAGAGTTAGTGTTTGTCCTGACATTGATAAGTCGGTTCCTGCGGTGTTTGCTTTTTTTCAGAAGACAACTGCTTGAGCCCTGTGTTAAACTGGACATTGTTTTCCTCACTCCATTCCACGATGGCGTTCATATCCTCACTGATGGCAGCAATCTGATTTTCTCGCCTGCATTGGGAACGAGTAGCGGTCATTCGTGCGCGACATGAATGAAGATTCCCAGCAAACTATTCACTCTGCGCAAAAAATCCTAACTATAAAAGACCACAAACACGACCAGTAGACACCAACATATCACGTCACGAAACCTCAACAGCAACAACAACCACAGTTACCCAAACCCATTAATACAGTTCCATCAAACACAAACAGAAACACAAACAACAACTCCCAAACGAACGCAATGCCGCAAACTAACGGTACCTTATTGCTCTTCTTACTATGTCTGAACAAGACATAGTAGCAAAACTGAACAAAATTTCAGATATAATAAACAAAAATCCCACTTTGAAATTATTCGCTAATTTCAATGGGTAATAAACCAAAACATCTATTTTTAGTCAGTTGGAACGCGAATTCTCTTTACCCCAAAAGACATGAGTTCGCTGACTACCTGACTGAAAACATTGCGCTCGTTCAGGAAACACACTTACGCCCACACACAAAATTACATATCAAAAATTACACAATTTACATAAACGACATGGCCCAGCGTATGGGGGGCGGCACTGCCATTTTGTAAAAAACAACATTACTCACGACACCGAACCACCACAATCTGACATACTGGAGGTGACAAGCATCAAAGTCAGTCTAACTGATGGAGACAATGTCATTCACTCAGTGTACAAATCACTAACACTCAAATTAACACTAGACGAAACCACAAAACTATTCAACTATACACTACCAGTTCTTGGGGAGGGGGAATATAACTCTAAGCATAGACCTTGGGGATGCAAGGTCACTAATACAGGTGGCACTGCATTGCTAAGAGCTTCGCAAGTACTTCACTTCTCAGTACATGCACCACTCGAACCCACTCACTTTCATCACGAACGCTCAGGTATCCTAGACATAGCACTAGCACAAAACATCGCACACAATATTGTGATTGACAACTTGGAGGATTTATCTTCATCGGATCATTCTCCGATGCCATCACAATAAACAACATACACGAACACAAACAAGCAAATATTCAACACTTCATACACTGGAACATTTTCAAAGAACACTTAACTCAAATCATGCAAAGCTTACCATACATCGCCTCCAAGGAGGAACTAGACAACGAAGTTGCTAGATTCACCGAGGAGATACAAGCGGCCATATACGCAGCCACAAAAACGGTACACACAAAACAATCTATAAGCACTCCCACATAACATAAAAAACAACATAAGGCTCCGAAACAGGCTAAAACGACGAACCAGACTAACAAACAACGCAGACCTTAACACACAAGCAAACAGACTCACGAACACAATCAAAACAGACATAAAATCACACAGAAACAACATATGGACTGAATACCTCACCACACTCAACACGCAAGACAACTCAATATGGAAAATAGCCAAAACGTTGCAAGGACGCAACAAAGTGGCATATCCTAATATCTATGGACTGAGAGGAATGGTGTATTCCAGCGAAGAGAAGGCCGAGGCCTTCGCAGACTCGCTGGAATCGCAATTCACCTTAGGCGATGGGGCTCAGGATATAGATCACGAGGCAACCATAGAGAGAAACTACAGAGAAATACTAACATACGAAAACGAACACCAAGACTACGAAACACAACCAACTAACACCACAGAAATTGCGCAATTTATTGCGCAATTGAACCCGAAAAAAGCACCCGGTCACGACAACATACCAAACAGAGCACTCAAAAACTTACAAGAAACAGCCCTACTCAAAGTCACATACATCATCAACACAATACTATCACTAAAACACTTTCCAAAATCTTGGAAAAAAGCGAAAGTCATACTTATCCCAAAACCAAACAAAAATTTGATCTTTCCGCAGAACTGGCGACCCATTAGCTTGCTTTCATCACTAAGCAAGCTGACGGAGAAGATTATGCTGGATAGATTGAACACTCACATAACACAAAACAATCTGATCCGAGACGAATAATTTGGGTTCAGAAAACAGCACAACACCGAGCTCCAGCTAGCCAGATTAGTTGAGGAGGCGACTAGAGGACTGCAAAGACGGGCATCGACCGGAGTTGTAGTCCTCGACGTCGAAAAAGCCTTCGACAAATTTTGGCATAAGGGACTCATATACAAACTAGACAGATTACACAAAATACCACCTCCACTAACTCAACTCATCGCATCATTCCTCAAACACAGATCTCTCACTACACAAATAAACACAGCACTATCCTCCACAAGGCGCATAGAGGCAGGAGTCCCCCAAGGCTCTCCTCTGTCGCCTACTCTATACTCACTATACACAACAGACATACCAAGACACCCAAACACAAAACTCTCCATATACGCAGACGACACATGCATATTTTCAATAAACAACAATCACATAAGACCCAAAAAACACATACAGCAACACTTAGACTCCATAAACGAATGGGCTGAATCCTGGAATATCAAAATTAACGATGATAAAACGAAGGCCATGCTCATAACAACTAAACGTAACAAACAGATTCCAAATTTAAATTCACAAAATTCAATAATAAGATGGTCTGACTCTCTAAAATACCTAGTGGTAACCCTAGATAGTAAACTTACTTTCAAGAAACATATCCAAGCAAAAGTAAATGAAGGCATTGCAGCTAAACAAGCTTTCTTTCCGTTAATTAACAGGAAAAGTAAAATGTCATTAAAGAACAAATTACTGCTTTATAACCAGGTAATAAAGCCCAAAATACTTTATGGAGCCATAGTTTACACACAAAAATGCAATACAACCAAAAAGAAACTACAAGTATTCCAAAACAAAACACTCAGACAAATTGTGAACGCACCTTGGTACGTTCGCAACACAGACATACACAACGATCTCAAAATAGACACAATCAACAGCTACTTGGCAGGCAAACACACAATAATCTTAGAACAAGTACGCAATCACTCAAATCCAATCATAAAAACACTATTCAGCAGAATTACTCATCCAAACAGAACAGTACACAAAAGTCTACTACTTCCACCAGAACACTAAATCAAACTCACACTACACTATATAAAAAATAAAAAACCCAAAAAAAATAATATCAATATCATTCTTATCTTCAAAATTTTTAAAATCTCAAAATTTTTAAAATTCTCAAAACTTTTCAAATTTTTTTCAAAATTTCTCCAAAAGGTTCGTTCCACTTCATAAATTCAAAATAAGAAATTTTCAAAAATTTTAAACCAAAATTTTTACCAAAATTTCTCAAAAATTTTCAATTTCAAAATCAATAACACACAAGAATGATCTCAATAACAGCTGGGGACGAGAGCATCGCTGATGCCCTAGGCCGGGTTCCCGCCTAAAAACGGGGGTGTACAGGCATTAAAGGACTGCACCGGCTAGCTCGCCGTATGGGCTCCATGCGTAGAAGTTGGGTCAGGGGGTAACACCCCGTGTAGCACGTGCAGTTCTTTCCTGGGGTGGCCGATATGGACTTGCGGAGAAATCTGCAAAATCCAAATCGATCAGCCTTGCCTAGGTGTCTACAGCAATTCTCTTGTCTGCTCAAATCGCAAAAACAAAACACTCGTTCCTTCACTAACGGCTTCAAGGCGTTCAGTGTGTGTCTTCTTCACTACGTTCCTTCAAATCCCAGAACACACACTTCAAGATCTTCACAACACATATTCAGTGACTACAAAGCAAGCAAAGTACCACAACAGTGTAAGAGTGCAGGAGCAATGGCACGAAATCACAATGACTAATGAATGAGGATATAAGAGCGCTGTCGTCTGCAAAGCTGTGAATAAAATTGTCTGTTCTGTCTAAGAGATAGTTGATATAGAGCAGGAACAGGGTAGGATATAATATACACCCTTGAAGAACCCCGGCATTGATTCTAAATTCCTCCGAGAGATGTCCATCAATACCAACTCGGATGGCTATCAATTTGCTTAACAATCCGCCATGCCACACCCTATCAAATGCTCAGGCATCCTGGTAGGTTCGTCAAACAGCTAAGTAAGCCCGTGACTTATAGCAAAAGTCTCCGCTTCTCGTCCTTCATCATCGTTTTTGTTGGAGTATTTCAACCGGTCGATGTTATGTGCGTTGAAGTGACAATTTCCGCCGTTGGATAGTTGATCTGCAGAAGATCATTTTGATAAATAAAACAGGGCCACTTGCAGGAATAGGTATAATATTATGATGTTTTATGAATTAGTGTTTATTTAAGGCGGTGTAAATATTGAAAGGACAATGTCTTTCTTTGTTTTAAATTTGGCTAACTCATTTATTGCCTATAAAAAAATGAATGATTTTTTTTCTTAAAGAGTTAAGGCGGTAAACGGACAAACGTTCCAAAGGCGGGTGGGGGTTGACTCTAGGGACGTCACTGCGAAGTTCGCTTGAATCATTCTATTATCACATATAACAAATATGTTTGGACCAACACTTCAGGTTTGTCTACATATATATTGCTGTCAGTCAAAAATAATACAATTTTCTAGGTGCATCTCCCAGTTAATATATTCACCGTTATAACCAGTGGTTACGATTACTACGTAAACGATACTAAACTAAGTTGAATAAACGTAAAATTTGGCGTTATTATTATATGCCATACTTAGTTGATCTAAGCATATATCTTGGCGTGCTACCTCTAACCTTAAGCGGCCAATTCCGTTATAATCCACATTAGGATTCCTTTGAAAAACACATCTGGGGCGAAAGCAATTTATTTTCCTTATTTCGGGCAATCCAATCGAGATTCCATTAAACGAGCCGTGTAACCCGACATGAGCATTAACGTCCGAATTTTCCAGTTCAGATTTTTTTGTTCTACCGGAATGGAATTCTTGAGAGGGTTTTTTCGCGGCCCTGTTGAAGAAGGATACGACTTATCGATAACGGATAGAAAGTGTGTAGTCGATATTTTTACACTTTTTCGGATCACGTCCTCCGTTATATCTATAAAGTAGATTGTTAATTTGAAATAAATAGTGTGGAGTAAAAGCGCTGAAACCTGTGATGTCTGATGTCTGGACATCCTACCTTTCAATCCCGACTCGGGATATGGTTATTCGGATCCGAATACTAATATCATGGTCCTGATACAAACACTCAACTATAAAACATTGATATTCGGATATCAATGACCCCATAATTTAAGACACGGAATTAACAGTTTATTTACAACGGTTGGAAACCGATATTTAACTTGAAGCTTTCCCTTGAAACTAACCACGTTTTCTCCACACATGCGACCAGAAGGTTTTTATTTTACTTTGATGAAATCTGTCACTGCTCCATTCATGCGTACGTATAAATTTTGTTTGCAAAAATGGCAGTACTAACGTTTTTTACTAATGAAGAGTTAATAGAGATTTAGCGGTTATCGATACCGCAATCCTTCCCTACTTTTCCCCAATCTGATTGGTATGCAATTGAAGGCGTTTTAAATTCCCTCTTTCGAAAGAAATTATTGAGATAGCAGAGAAAAGAAAATTGACTGGGAACAGGTTTCCTCGATGCAAGTATTAAATTTCATATTTTTGTTAGAGGGGAATTTCCCCCTTACTGAATTAAATCACTGTTATTAAACTTTTTGAGGCGGAATTTAAAAAAAACTGTTACCAATGAGCCGGAATATTGGTGTATTACCAAGCGGATATTATATATAT
>MU182043.1:305502-363216 GCA_016904865.1 Pissodes strobi
ATTATTATTATTATTATTATTATTATTATTATTATTATTATTATTATTATTATTATTACCCTTTTTCGGTGATTTTGGTTAGTTTTGGGTAGTCGTTCAATCAACTTTCGGATAATTTTAGTAAGTTTTAATTTTTTGAGTCATTTTAACCGGCTACGATACGTTATAATCTAAATTTAATGTTTTTTGGTGAGTTTTGGTTAGTCGCCAAAATTCGGTTCATTTTGGATAGTTTCTAACCTACTTTAATATTTTTAATCTGTTTCGATACGTTTTAGCCCTTTTTAGTGATTTTGGCTAGTCGTTCAATCAACTTTCGACTAGTTTCAGTTTGTTCCAATTCATTTTAATCATTTGAACTGGATCCGATACGTTATAACTAATTTTAATGTTTTTGGTTGGTTTGGGTAGTCCCAAAGTTCGGCTACTTTGAGTTAGTTTTACTTACTTTTATTTTTTTTTTAATCTGTTCTGATACATCTTAACCCTTTTTGGTGGTTTTGGTTAGTTTGGGTTAGTCGTTCAATCAAATTTCGGTTAATTTCAGTTTGTTTTCATTTATTTTTGTCATTTGAACCGATTCCGTCCCTATAAACAAACTAACACGATCTCTCACGCATCTGACGTCAATATAGCATGCATTTTTTCGTGATTTGATACCCCATAATACAGAAACATTTTCAATGTTAAAATCCTTTTCTATCGTTCTTCAAGCAGTCTGCGACGTCAATTACAGATTTTTTACTGTGATAGGAATGGGAGGATATGGAGCTATCGAGTTCTGCTTTGTTAAATTACTTTCGAAAAAATATTTAAATATACCAACCAGATACGCAAATTCGCCATTAGTTTTTATTGTTGATGAAGTATATCCACTAAAAGAAAACTAAACATCAGATAAACTCTGAATCCTGAAAGGCTCAGCGCTGCGGTGAAATTTGGGACAAGGGAAGCAATTTTTCAAAACTTTCTTTCTAATCTCACAACCTGTCAGTCACGCATACTGCTCATACTATTTATCGCCACTAAAACGTCGTCTCCAACAAGTTTTAATTTTTGCTGTAAGCCGTTTCATTTCGGGCTTTGATCTGCCCGTATTTATTATAGTCTAGTCTTTTCACAAAAACTTTGGGAAGAAAACCCTTTATTTAATAAACAACACAATACACAATTACATAACTGTACAGTCCTAGCCGCGATTTTACTAAATATACTTCACGCTAGCACAAGACACGCCCACCGTAATACGTCAGCTTTAAAAATATCCGATATACTCGGCGTCAGCACATCGCACGAAATATACTGCGCTCCAGCACAGAGCTTCGTATCATCTAATTTGTATCAGTCTTTTTAAGGAAAGTACATGTATAGGAGCTTGGCTCAAGTGGTAACGGTCTGGTTTAGAATGCGAGGCAATAGGTTCGACGCCCGGCTCTGGCAAGTTTTTATTTATTTATTATTTTTTAGGTTAGGTTTTAATGGTTGCGCCCCGCAGCGAGCAAAGCGAGCGGAGGACATCGCATGAAGCGAAAATGTAAAAGTTCCTTGCATTTCGAAAACAGGTGAAAAAGACCATAATATACCTTATATTACGGCGGCTCTCCTGGAGCGCAGTATATTTAGAGCGATGTGGTGTCGCCGAGTATATTGGAGATTTTTGAAGCTGACGTATTAAGGTAGGCGTGTCTTGTGCTAGCGTACAGTATATTTAGTAAAATCACGTCCCGGCCGTTTTATTTTTTACCGTCATATCCATCGTGGAAATTGCACTAAACACGCCTTGTATTTAATTTTAGTATTGCTTATTCAGTGACAAACCGCTCGCAACATGACCCCTCCACTTCTGCGCTTGACCTCGTAAATTGTACATGTAAAGTAATAAGCAATACAACATACGAAACGACACCGCTTTCGGGGTTTCGTCCGGTATCGGTGGCGTGTAGGTAAGTGTAGTAGGAAGACGCACTGTGTGCCTGCTCATTCGTACGACAAAGATAAAGTAATATATTATTTTCTTCACTTTATGCATACACAAAACATCTGATATTTAATTTTAAATGCTTGAAGCAGCATTAACCCAAACTAACACAAATTAATCGAATTTTGGCGACTAACCAAAACTAACTAAAAACATTAAAATTAGTTATAACGTATCGGAACGGGTTCAAATGACTAAAATAAATTAAAACTCATTGAAATTAACCGAAAGATGATTGAACGACTTACCATAACTAACCAAATGTAACCAAAGGGGCTAAAACGTATCGGAACAGATTAAAAATATTAAGGTAAGTTTGAATTAATAACCCAAATTAACCGAATTTTGGCGACTAACTAAAATTAACCAAAAACATTTAAATCGGTTATATCGCATCGGAACCGGTTCAAATGACTAAAATAAAGTGGAACTCACTGAAAGCAACCGAAAATTGAATGAATTACTAATCAAAACTAGCCAAAAGTAACTAAAAGCACCAAAAATGGCTAAAACGTATCGGAACAGATTAAAAATATTAAAGCAAGTTAAAACTAACCCAAATTATCCGAATTTTGGTGACCAACCAAAACTAACCAAACACATTAAAATTGGTTATAACATATCGGAACCGGTTCAAATGACTAAAATTAATTAAAACTAACTGAAATTAACCGAATGTTGATTGAACCAAACCTAAACTAACCTATGGCACCAAAAAGAGCTAAAACATATCGGAACAAAAATTATTTAAGTAAGTTGAAACTAACCGAAATTAACCGAATTTTCGGGACTAACTTAAATTAACCAAAAACATTTCAATTGGTTATAACGTATCGGAACCGGTTCAAATGACTAAAATAAATTTGAACTAACTGAAACTAACCGAAAGTTGATTGAATAAGTAACCAAAAGTAATCAAAAGCAACCAAAAGCACGAAAACTGACTGTCATTTTTAACACATTATATTCGGGCATATTTAGAACAGAAGTGCCTGCAACAACTATAACAAACGCACGACTGTCGTTCTTTTATTTTCGGTGGCCATGACTAGTCGTAGCACACTCGACGGAAAAAGTGAGAATTTTCTTTTCCATGTACGCTCTAGAGAGTAAAATAAGAATCCGCGGCATTCGTCGATTTTGCGATTTCATTTGAATTTAGTAATTAGTTATTTTGCGCGCGGCTGTAGAAACAAACTATTTGAATTACAAGACATATCACATTTTTGCGTTTTTATTCATCATTTTCAATGTCCCACCGCTTCCATCCTTGCTAAAGACTGTGAATTTTACGAGACTAAATTGGAACGCAAGGTGTCGTGGAGGTAAGCAATTTTGATTCGTGACACGTTTAAAGATTATCCAAACGCCTTCCCAATTCAATCCTAGTGACTCTATATTTAAAATATACATATTTTTTTTTTAATTGGCTTGCCTGCTATTTCAGATTCTCTGGCAACTTCTGCCCAGAATTCATCTAAAGAATAGCGGTTTCTATGACCTGGATGAGAAGCAGTGCATAATGCACGTCACGTTCAACACGGACAGTATTATATTTAATTGTTTAGTCATTATGTCTGTTTGCTGCTTATCAAAACTGGCAGATAATGCAGCGTCAATGCGACAAAAAGTATGTTTTTTATCTCGGTGAACGTCGTGTTCCGAGATTTTGATGCGGCGGCAACCCCTTTCCTATGTTCGGACTTCATACTGTAAGTCAATATCACCCTGCCATAAGTTTGAACTTGAACTTAAAAAATAATATGTAGACATTCAAGATCAATTATGAACAACGCGAGCGATGAACGCAAGCGATTATGAATCTTAATCTGAACGGTCAGCAAATTTTATTATATGAATATGCAAGCGAACCATCACTTCGACAGAGTTTGCTTCTCACCCCAAATCTGTTCAACCGGTAACTTACAGCATACATGTGCGTAGGGTTCGGGGTTCCCAACCACCAACCTAACCACCAACCTAATTCCCTAGCTAAAACCTAAGTTTTGCAGGACACATTAAACAATTAAACCATCATCATCATCATCATTATCATCCAGCCTTCTGCGTCCAAAGTTGAACATAGGCCTCCCCTAAATTATTCCAGTTGTGTCGGTTCTGAGCTTCTTGTAGCCAGTTGCCAGCGATTCTTTTGACATCGTCTGTCCATCGTGTAGGTGATTTGCCTTTACTCCTTTTGTCAGCTCGAGGTCTCCACTCTATCATTTTTCTGATCCACCGCCCATCAGTCATTCTAGCCACATGGCCGGCCCAGTTCCACTTAAGCCATGCTATGCGCTCGATAATATCCGTGACGCCTGTCCTTCTTCTTATTTCCTTATTTCTGACTCTATCTCTGAGAGTCAGTCCCAGTAGCGACCTTTTCATTGTCCTTTGGGCTACTCTGAGTTTGGTTGCTGTGGCCTGGGTTAAGGAGAGTGTTTCGGCACCGTAAGTCATGTCTGGGAGCATGCATTGCTCGAAGGTCTTCTTTTTTAGGTGATTTGATATGTTGCGCTTGGAGATGTCTGATAGAGCTCCATATGCAGCCCATGCCAAGGTAATTCTTCTTTGCAGTTCAGTGGTTTGGTTATCTCTGGCAATTTGGATTTCATGACCTAAGTATTTATATTTGTGGACTAGTATTATTTCGTTACCACCGACCTTTAGGTTTTCACTTGGTATCAAATTTGTCATGAATTGCGTCTTTCCAAAGTTCATGTTTAAACCGACTACTTTGCAAACGGAATCTAACTCAGTAATCATAGTTCTAATCTCTCCCAAGTTGTCTGTTATTAGAACTATGTCATCGGCAAATCGCAGGTGGGAGAGTATTTCGCCGTTAATACAGTTTCCTTTGGTGCTGCTTGAAAGCATGTTCCAGGACTGCCGTAAAAAGTTTGGGAGATTTCTAATTCCTCGTCCGACTTTTATACATTTTGTATCTTTATGCAATCTTACAGTCATGGTATCAGTTTAGAGTACCGATAGAATATACGTCTTTCCTCCAGCGCTTTCATTACACTGTTTATTTCGAACGTATCAAATGCTTTGCGGAAGTCGACGAAGGCCAGGACCAGGGGTCGGTTGTATTCGATGGATTTTTCTATAAGGCCTTTTATACAGTGGAGGTGGTCGTTAGTGCCAAAGTTTGTCCTAAAACCCTCCTATTCCCTTGGTTGATAAAAGTCCAATTTTCTTTCTAATCGATTTGCTATTATTCTTGTGAATAGCTTGTAGAGGTGGCTTAACAGGCTTATGGGTCGGTAGTTTTCAAGATCTGTTGGATCGCCCTTCTTGTGTATTAAAATTGTTAGCGCATTGTGCCATCTTTTAGGTGATTCGCCTTGATGCAGACATAAGTTAAACAGTTCCTTTATTTTCTCTAAAAGTCTGTCCACTCCAGTCTTTACCGCTTCTATAACAGTACCGTCTTCACCAGGAGCTTTATTTCCTTTAATTTTCTTTAGTGCGTTTCTTATTTCATCTGTTGTTATATCTGGCATTTATTCCGATCCTTGGTTAACTACTCTTTTTCCACTTAAATAGTAAAGTCGAATCTACGACAAATAATTTATCTATGTTCTAAACAGATAATTTCAAAATAAAATCTGTTAAATAGTTAAAGTACTGTGTGAGTGGAATTAAGCAAAGCTAACCATCAATAAAACACAACAAATCTGATAAAAAGAATTATTATAAAACAGTGCCCAAGACCTACAAACAATTTAAAGCATATTTCAACCGAAAAGATATGCGTATCTTAGTAATCCAGTACAGTGTAAATCTATTAAGTCTTTGGCCAATAGACATTGTTACTGTTTTTAACCGAAGCGTCTTCTTTATCATCTCTTCTCACCTGACGTGGATCGATCACAAATCTGAGCAACATAACCTGCACGCCAACCAAGGCGCTGCGTTACGAAAACAGTCCGCAAGTCATCGTAAAGCACTTAAACTATACCTTCAATTCAAGACATGTGACTACCATTATCGAGTACTGCGCAATTAAGTCTATTTCATGACAATACGCATACACCACGGAATTCAAGCCGCGTCACTTGCCTCGTCGCATTGCCTCTCGCCTCGCCGCTCCACTATGTCTGTAGCCTAAAGCTGTTTAAAAATGACGTAGCCCAAACTGTCGTATACGTAACAGATTTTGAAATAAGTCACGACGATTCCAGGAAGGTGGAGGTTCAGAAATGCCCAGATTATCTTTACTTCCATCATTTGTTTGCACCCAATGCCGAGAAGCAAATATTTAAGCAAAATTATCAGCAGTTAACAAACATTAGCAAAATTTGTAAGTTATGAAATAACCCTACTAAATAACTAAAAGGAGAGACGATAATAAGCTTCGGCACCTTTCTTGTTGGTGTACCCGTTGACTCTGCTTCGTTGACAACAATACCACTAAGCATCAGGAGAAAAATATTTTAAGCTAATGACAATGACATCTTATCACCTGAAATCGGCTAATGGTGGTTTGATTTTGACAATTATACCCTTTGGGCTTGGATATGCGTATACAAAATCGATTGACAGGCTGTCGCCTCTCTTTTTAGTTATTTTCTCTCTGGTTTAACTACGCCTTTATATACTTTTCATTTGCAACAATGTAGATATGAATTATAATTTTATTCAGAAATGTTTTTAATGCATATTGCCATGGGGAAAAATTTAAACTGCCACAGACAAATGGTCCAGTCTATAACGAACGGGGTGCCAATCTTGATGCCCTTTGTTTTATGGAATATGCTGTTCAAGTTCCACCAACATTCCCTATTGGAAGACACGCAGAAACAGGTAATACTATTTATACCAAAAAAGAAAGAAAAAGTACCACCTCCAAGCGAGGAAGCATTGAGCCTGTCTTGAACTTCCGCATTTAGGTTGGTAAAGCGAGCCATTAGTTAAATTTTCATCGCACCTGTCATTTTACAAAAATTCAGATCTTTTTTTGCCAAGCACATGCTGTCCAAAGGATCAGGAGCAGCTTCTGCTTTGACTCTACCTGTAAACTGTTAGAACTGCATTCATATCCAAGGATTATGTTTTCATAATACCGTCTTGATTTAGTTTACATGCTGACCTGCAAGTGCATCCCGTAAGGTTACCTGAATTTTGAATGAAAAACAGTTTCTAGGTAAAAGTGCTAAATCAGAACCATCTACGTTACATTCACTACTACTCGTCTTATTATCTAATAATGTAGAACAAACCAAAAATGGCCAACATACAGCCTGTCACTAAACCAAATTGGTAGTCGAAGTGCCCCTTTGTATCACTCAGATTCGTTAAAATTAAGGAATTTCTTTTGAAACCTGAAACTTTTTGTCTCCCTAGGTTTATGGCCCGCCCGAGACAAGCTAAAAACTTGCGGAACAAAAAACGAAAACAAATAAAAGCCTTCGAAAACTTCTCCTATTTTACGAATTTTACAGTGCAAGCTTTATTTTCCCAGACAATGGGCGCTCTTTATTGAAATGGCTTGTTTTTTTTAGCCGAAAGAATCATATATTAATTAAAATTAACGAGAAACTTAGTTGTCCGATTGTCCTTCTGTTTTTGTCGGATTCGAAGAGAACATTAAGTCGAAATTGGCACTTGAAATACTCTCATTTATGCTAAAATCGATCTACAGGTTACAGAAAAATTACTGCGCATTATTCAGTGAATTATTCCTTTGAATCAAAAGAAAAACTGTAAGATTACTACATATAATATATTCATAGAAACTAAAAGAGGGCCGTGATACTTTCAGTGCAGTATGCGCATCAAACATGCAAAAAGCGTGTATCCATTTCGGCGCTTTATTTATGCAAGTGCTTTTATCAGATTTTCCCCGATAAAATATATACCGCTACCTCTTTTCATCGCAATTTTTACCGTGCCCCGGCTACATATTTTTAGCCCTCATACATATTAATATACTTATTGATTCTCATATTTTCAGTCCGTAAACGCTAGGCATTATACCATGATGTAATCAATCAACGAGAAAAAAAATTCTTGATTCCAAGTCTAATGTAATTCCTCTATTATCACTGCCACATCGAAGTTTACATTGTTTTAAATATTTTTATATATACGAGTTGTCTTAAAAAGTAGTGGCAAATTTTTCATTTCTATAAAATTTTGATATAGCTTATCATACGTCTAATAGAAAGTAATTTTAATATTCGACCAAATCGGACATTAGTAGCAGATGACAGACAATTAACAACTAAGATAAAAAAAAAGTGCTTCATGTTGAACCATTTCAATTGTACAGTATTCAAAATGGTTAAAATGACGACATTCGCATGTCAATATCTCAAAGACAAATTAATTTAGACATACTGTCAAGCATCAAAAATCTATACTATTTTAAGATCGGATCAAACTGGTGCCCTTCCCTTTATTTCCCAAGTATTTTATTCTCGGCCTTTAACTTTACCCGCGTGCGACCACAAATTGAAGTGCATCTTTTATTCATCACAGCGAAAAAGAAACAGCCGGACCGGTAACGTCTCGTCTCTTCTATAAAAGACATCAGTTCGCAATCGTAAAAATGTTATACGCGCATCAATCATTTATACTGCTCTTTAAGAGCTCCTCGAAATTACGAGCTATTTGGAAGAGAATATGAATATTAACTGTTTAGGAATTCTTACTACGGTTTAGTCCCAATCTCTGTCGCTTGCATATCCCCAAGGATTCTTGTCTTGTCAGCTCGTTAACTTTATCCTTGCATTTGACCTGATACCAGAATATTCTGACCTTTTCATATCCACCAAGTCAGTTCATACAGATATTCTCAGTCATTTTCGGAGAGTATATTTAAATACCATTATCCCACTAAGCTGTTATATTGTTCTTTCTCAAACTTATAGAATCCCCCTTTAGAATGATTGGGGATACTTGCGAATTTGAAATATTTTCACGCCTATTCCTTTAGGACGTTTTGATCGCTCCGAGTGTCATATTAGACTTTTCCGAGAAATATCATCGGGCTATTTACGGTCCACCGTATTGTTAGAATGAATCGTCTAGACATTATTATTTAATAAAAACTAATTTAGAGTGGTATTTCTGATAGTGCCCCGTTAGCTGGTTGCAACGTTGCCAAACTACTATGAGAATAAATACTATTAGGATGCCAGTATATAAAGAATGTATCTCTTTCATGACAATTTATCATTGTAAAAAAACATATTGCTCTTTCCTCTTTTTATAATGTGGTATTTC
The DNA here is from genome assembly GCA_016904865.1 of Pissodes strobi. Classification (NCBI taxonomy): domain Eukaryota; kingdom Metazoa; phylum Arthropoda; class Insecta; order Coleoptera; family Curculionidae; genus Pissodes; species Pissodes strobi. The sequence continues at coordinate 314,714 of MU182043.1, forward strand.
GTAATTTACTTATTTAAGTATCTAATACTACCACCCTATTCGTGCACTTTCCTAAAATAATACAGTGGACTCTCTATAATCCGCCGCTCATTGATCGGCGACGTCAGATAATTGATGGCCGCCGCCGCTGTGTAGAAATTCTCGAAATGGGAACAAGTAAATAAGTTGGTTTTAAATTTCGCACATTATTACTAACCATCTCTAAATACATAGATACGTACATATCTATGATACGTTATTCATATTATGTATCTATACGTATAAAATACAGACAGACCCCTTGATCTTACATATATATTTAAAATCATATAATGCTCGCCGGATAATTTGCCGATCTCAATAATTAGCAGTACCGCTTGTCTCAACACCCGCCAATTATGGTCTACTGTACTTTCCCTATAGAGTCGGTAACAGCACAAACAAAACAAACGATTACTTTGGGCTAGTATAATTGCTCGGGTAATACGAAATTAGTGTTATTTTCTTGCATTTTTTTGAAATCGGAACTATTTATGTGTTTTTAAATGCTTGAAACTTGTACCTAATATTTTGTTGTATATTTAGTTGTAACAGTCTGATTTGGCTTGTGTAAAATATTTTAAAGTTCATTTTATATACTGCATTTAGCAACAAAAGATGCTATACTTGGCGGTAAGAATTATTGAGTATTGACCTCTTCGGTTAATTAATTCTAAATTTATTGATTCGATTTGTTGTCAATAAGCTTAAGGTTGCCGCATTTATTAATGTAAATTAATTTTATTCTACATATAAGTTAACGATATATTTGTATTAGCTTTTATAACACTGTTGTGGCCTTGAGTAGCTGTTTGGATCATCCCTTTCTCTTATGTAGCCCTTCGGCACTTTGCGATTATATTTATTTTAGTTGATTATTTTAGGTTTGATCAAATTGTAGCATTTAATTTTTCATGAAGATATTATAGGTAAATACTACCTGTTTTTTAAAGAATTCAAGCAACGTTACGTTATTACAATTGTTTTCGTATATTATGCCTTGAATGTATTTATTTAATTAACTCTCTGGAAAAATGACACTAAACCCTTAAATGTATTTGTTACATGTTTACTCTTATTTGTATTTATTTAGAACATAAATTATTTCATAACTTAAGCAAACATTAAGTTATTACGCCACAAAGTATCAGACGGTCTTTAACTTTCTCTTTACGAGATCTTGATAAGAACTATTAACCTTTCTTCATGGTTGAATTTCTTATAGTAATAAAACATAGTTTTGATATATTAATTCAAGCCACTGATTCACTACATACTATCTTATTAATTCAATATTGTCTTAATTTCCCAATAAAGATGGTTTTCTTTTGAATTAATTCTCATCTTTAGTCATTATGTTTCATACAAGTTAATATTTAAATATGACGTCATTCCAGAATGTGGTTACGATGATGACTCAAGCAATCGAACCCTAGTGACACTAATGTTCATTCTGTATGGCACTGTACATGAGAAAACAGTTTTTGCCGCTTGGTGTTAATGAGCTGACAATTGACATCGGAAAACGAAGTCAGGCGGTCAAGTGGCCTTTGTCGTCATGGTGGTCGAACAGTCTGGTTGACCTAATTTTATAGTTTTGACTTTAAAAACCATCATGGGTCTATTTTCAAAATCTTGTGCCTATTATATTTTTGTCTAATGCTTGAGGATGCCTGTTAATTTTTGGGGTTAATTCACCACCTAGTAAGGTAGGTAATCGCTGGCTTTCAACAATCTTAAGTAAAGTGGCTAAAGACTTAATGTTTGTTTCAGATTTTATTATGGGATGTTGATATTAGAGAATATTAGATAATTTTGATTTGGGAATGGCATAAAGATGCTATGATTTTATTACTATAAGAAATTCAACCATGAAGAAAGGTTAATAGTTCTTATCCACATCTCGCAAAGAGAAAGTTAAAGACCGTCTGATATTTTGTGGCGTAGTAACTTAATGTTTGCTTAAGTTATGAAATAATTTATGTTCTAAATAAATGCAAATAAGAGTAAACATGTAACAAATACATTAAAGGGTCTAGTGTCATTTTTCCAGATAGTTAATTAAATAAATACATTCAAGGCATAATATACGAAAACAATTGTAATAACGTATATTGCTTGAATTCTTAAAAAACAGGTAGCATTTACTTATAATATCTTCATGAAAAATTAAATGCTACAAAATTACTAAAATAAGATATTATGTTCCTAATAAAACTTTGCTTAATTTATATTACATTACCGTAGAACCGCCAGCAAACCGATCTATTATTTTAAGAGTTGGGTTAATAAATCCTACTGTAAAGTCTCATTAGATCCGTCAGATTCATATTTTATTTTCGGTTTGAATATTTCATAACTTTTTGGGACCCCAGGATCTGCTTTATTTCAATCTCCTGCTGATTTTTCATAACTTTTTGGTACCGCCGACTGGCTTGGAATCTCATATTTATCTTTCCACGCGACCGATTGTAACTTTTGTAATATTCGATTGGTGGCACTGGGTAGTAGGAATGGGCTATTTCCCACAATTGCTGCTGTCGATTTAGATTTTTAAAAGTTTATCATTTTTTGGGGGAATATTTTCTAGTATTTCTTGAACAATTTACTTTCAGCTCATTAATTGTGGCTTCCGCCGACGTTTTACAACCATAATAAACGAGAACTAAGTCGTTTATTATCTTAGAATTATTCCTCGTATCGAATCGTTAGAATACGATACGGCCGTTCTCAGCCCTACCACTTCTTCTGACTTATACCGTGGAAGTGGAAAAAGGCAAATTGACTGAAACCGATGATCTCGTTCTTCTAGAAATACCCTTCGGTGATAAAGGAAAGTTTGTGCTTTAGTGCAGTCATAGTGACTCAGTTTTTAGTATTGCTTTTTATACTCTCCTTCTAGGGGATATTGTGTTGAGTTTCTAGTTTGTGTTTTGACACGACCGATTTATCGGGATTTAAATAATACACTAGGTCAGTTTTCTCCTGGAATTATTTTTTTTTCTATTGCTTGTGAAATACGTGGACGCCATGATGCTAATGGCTATTTTCCATTATTTCCAGGGGCTTTCCGAGCTCATCGTACAAGGTCGAGACCGTTGATTCTCTAGCCACCCTCTGATTCCAGCGAGGTAATTTTTGCTACAGTTTTTTTGTCTAATTTATCTAATTGGCTTATTTGTGTAAACTTTTTTTTACATTGACAACCATTTGCTTTGCATTCCAAGAGATATCTTATCTATTTCTTTTTATCATATCTGAATTTTAATTTTAATGTGACTTTTGTTTTGATCATATGGGGAAGTTAGTATTTCTTTTATTTGCTGATGGTCATTGAAAATCCATTGTTAATTTTTGGGGGGATTTGTTTTATAAAGAAAATATTTATGCAAGGGAGGGTATAGTTTTTTTCATTGAAATAAGGGGCTTCGTCTAATTCGTATTGGAGTATTACAGGGTTTTATCACCGGGCTACAAGTTCCATCACCGGGCTATACTACAGCCAGTCTTATCACCGGTGATCGAATCCGGGCTATACCAGTCTTCGGCCGGTAATACCACCGAGGCTAAGCTAGTACCTGGTTCTTGCTTCAGGTGCCCGGTGCCTTCACCCGAGGTACACCCTTTTGCATGCACCGTGGAGCTGGGACAGTTTTACCGGGGTAACGTACAAAAGCCGTATTATTTTTTTTGTGTTTAATTATTATGAATTTAGCACTACAGATTGTGCCTTGAAAGAGCCATCAAAACCTCATTTATTTTTCTGGTCAATTGATAATCGTTTCTTTTAATATTTAAATGTAAATCTAGTCTTTTCGGCCGAGCTTTAAGATAAATTAATTTTATTTATTCATTTAATTTTCTGACCGATTGATATAATGGCTCTTAATCTTTTAATATAAATCAAGCAAATACAGCCAAGCTCTAAGATAGCTTTCGTTAATGTTATTCTTCGTTTATTCATTTGTTTATTGGGTAAATTGATATAATTATTGTGATCATTTATCAATTGATATTATTATCGCTACATTTATAATTGGTGCAGCTACCTGCGCACTTATACATATATGTAATAAGCTTGGGTAAACCAAAGTGATCACTTAGGATTGTAGTGTTTAGAGCGTTTAAGTGTAAGGCATACAGTACCGAGTTAACAACAGAATTGGTCTCCGTACAATCGTCATATTGTACCACTGCTATTAATTGTTAATAGTCTTTTAACATTCCTTTGCTTTTAAATTGCAAAAATTTCACTATAGGATTGTTGCTGTTAAGAAAAAAACCTAGAAGCAGATGGATTGATCCTAAAGATTCTGTTTTCTTGTTAAGTTAAGATTGAGTTTCTTTGTTCGATAAGCGTGCCTAACAACCCCGTACAATACCAGCGAAGCTTTTCCAGTTTAGTTGGTAAGGCGCTCCACGACTCCACTCTCGGAGCTGGGCATTGCAAACACAACTCTCCGGTGTTAGGCTTGTTTTTTAATTAAAATCTTTGCTTGCTTGCCTTTTAACTTTAATAAGAAAAACATGTTGCATAGGTATACAATTTATATTGTTAGGCGCATTTTTAAATACGTAAAACTATATATCTCGAAAGACCTGCCGTTTGTGTAAAGCCAACAAAATTGAGTGAGTATTGGTGTAGCACAACTTATATCCTCCTCATTATATCCTCCTCAAAATTATGAGCTATTTGGAAGCGAATATGAATATTAATGGTAACTGGTTTGGAATTCTTACTACGGTTTAGTCTCAATCTCCGTCGCTTGCATATCTCCAAGGATCCTTGCCTTGTCAGCTCATCAACTTTATCGTTGTCTTTGACCTGACCCCATAATAACTTGACTTTTTCTGTCCACTAAGATAGCAGTTCATACAGATATTCTCAGTTAGGTCTCTAGGTCACTTTCGGGTAGATACATCATATTTAGATACCATTATCCCACTATCCTTTTATAGGGTTCTTTCTCTACCTTATAAAATATGAACCAAATCTCTCTAGAATGCTCTGGGATCCATGGCAATTTCAAATATTTGATGCCTGTTCCTTTAGTACATTTTGATTACTCCAAATGCCACATTAGTCTGTTCCGATAAGTATCGGGCTATTTCCGGTCCTACCTTATGGTCAGAATATATCGTCTAGATATTATCACTGTCTTTGAATTAAATGTGCACGATATGGTCCCACATGTTATATGATGTCAAGTGAGACGATGTCCAGAACGTTTTTCATAGACGTTGATTTTAATGATAAGAGCCTCAACACGTCCGTCTGTGATGCACCAGCTAATTTTCGTATTTCACTTTCCGTCTGAAGTAAGTTAATAATCGGAGTTCGTTCAAATTTCCTTCGGTTGTAAAGAAGTTGTTCGGGGCACCGAACTTTCGAACATACCGCCCGAACTGTATAAAACACTCGTAAAATAAATCACCGATCTTGGAAACTTCCCAACTCGGCCGAACATCCATAATATTCTCCTTATTTTTTCCAATCCCCTCCTAAAATTGGCGTATTTGTTGACCTACTTTCCGCTCATGAACTTTTAAAATCTGAATATTCCTCTAATGGTAATTCATTCAGTATCCTTTGTCAATAATAGCTAATGGCTTTCTAGAGCAAACAACGTCGACTTTATGAATATATGCCCTTAGCAACGTTACAAACACAAAAATAATGAAGAGAACGAGTTTTCCGTTTCTATCGTGGATTTTACGTAATTGAACGCTATTTAATACTTATATTTATGGAAAAGTAACAAGAAGTTTCTACAGACAATTTTATTGAAATATAAATGTATTAAATAAGACGGCAGTGCCGCAGTAGTTCACGCTAAATTATTTTTAACTCTCATACACAAAACAAATATCGTAAATGGGCACCGGGTAAATGGTGCGTTTCAATATAATTCATCCCTAACATCTCGAGAATCAAGATCGTGACTTCGGTTTAACGGCAATGACTAAGAATGAAAAAAGGGTTCAAAAATGGCAACAATGACATCTATTAAGATATTTTGATACCCAAACTAACACCAACTCATTTTTTATACACACATGCACCATCGGCATCGCCTATATACCCTTGCAGATAAATCGAGATATTTGGGGTACGCAGTTTGGATGACTCACTCATTTGAATTAGAAAAGCAAACATTGTAAAGAGACACAATTATTGACAACAAACTAAGAGGTCGAAAGAATGGGATTTGAACATTAATATTTCGAAGATCGAGATATTGATTTCAGTCTAATGGTAATTAATAAATATAGGAGAGGGTCACTAGAGAAAAACAATGATGCCTGTAAAACCAACAAACCATTTTAAAATTTATCAAGTTTCTTATGGTTCCTCATTTGACAGGTTAACAAGTGTATTAGCACATTCGACCTATTAGATATTTAGGATTGATTATTTCGGATACCTCACATACGAATGCATGTCTCTCAAACCACACATTTGAAACCTTAACCTGCATTACTTATTTATTATGTGAATATACACTGACAAGTTTCTTAATTCCTCTACAAATCCCTGATTGTGTAGCCTTTCGAAATATAAAGTTTAAATTTAACATCGAAACAGAAATAATTCGTACTAAATCTTCAGTTAATTTCGGATACCAAATCTCCTCAAGTTTAAATTTATTTATTTATTCCTTCAAGCCATACATTCGAATATCGACAAGGCGCAAAATAAAATAGATCACAATGTCGCAACACCCAAACCAATACAATAATAAAGATTAGAAATCAACTGAGTAGAGGCAATTAAGATCTTTTATAACATGTTTAAATTTGTTATATTTCTTATTTCTGATGGTAGCCTCAAAAATGCTTTAATGGCTCTATATCGTGACCCTCTCTCGAATATCGTTGTTGGATGTTTAGGTATGTTAAGATAATTCTCTGCTTTAGTATCAACCAATACATTACCCCTACGATTCCTGTTTGTCAGAAAAAGATCAGGATGTTTCTTCACAAATAAAACCAGTGCAAGATAATAAAGGGAAGTTGCTGTTAAAAATCCAAGTTGCGTAAAATATGCTCTACAAGATTGACGGTAATGCCATTTCAAAATGCAGTGAATTATTCGGTTCCATATGAGATTATAGATTGAACGTATGAGAAATAAAATACACGTACATTTTCTCACTGAGCGGCATCCAAGGCATCCAATGTGAGCCTGCCAAGACAATCCGCTATCTACATAAGCCCCCAGAAATGTCTTCCTCTGGACAATCGGTATAGACCTATGTTGCAGACCAACAAACAGGGATGCGCTCCAGCTGCGCCAATAATAGACTCCATAAGACCGGTTTTTTGTATGTTTAAGACAAAGTTGTTGGCCTCGCACCAATCAGACATGCGTCTGGCGGCCAGAGTTCCAAGTCGAGACGGTTCACCTAGGGAACTAGCAGACAAAATGACTGACGTATCATCCGCAAATTGACTTTTCGGCCCAGGACAATGATTCACGCTCAAGTCATTGACATAAAGCAGGATCACAAGCGGACCTAATACCACCACCCTCACAAGTGCAAATACACGCGGTCCAGCATCTCTCTCAACACACACACACACACTCACACTGGTTCCCATCAGACAAATACGATTTCAATAGTGAGGCACTCACTCCCCTGACAACACATGTCTCCAACTTGTTCAGGAGTCTGGGATGGTTTATAGTATCGAATGCCCTTCAGAGATAAAAAAAATACCCTGCCATTATCCTTTTTTATCTAGCTGATGAAATATATGGTCGACAATTTTAAAAATGGTTGCGTAGATTTCCCGGTCCTAAATCCAAATTGATGTAGAACCAGCATCTTGTTTTGTTGCATAATTGTTATGAGTTGATTATAGACTGCTCTCTCCAGGACCATCGACAATGATGGCAATAAAGATACTGGTCTGTAATTGTCGATGTTAAAAACTAGGATCAGGTTGGCTTTTTTCAAAGAACCGGGAGAAAGTTTCGTTAGGAAATATGTATTAATTATGTTAGTCAACAGTTCGGCAACCAAATCAGCAACCTTTTTTAATATAAACACTAAGATTTCATCTAAGCCAGCTGACAGCTTATTAGGCTGACTCCTTATGTCAGAGACCTCATACATAACAACATCAATCGGACTTGTTATCGTGTCAATATAACATATAAAAAATAAACCGCTTTTCACCCGATCCAATAAAATCTCCTTCCGAAATCAAACCAGACAAAAATCGCTCCCTTAATTCCTGTAAATCCCCGCGTAGTTAGAGAGTCGACATTTTGTCCCAGAACCATAATTTAAACCCCTTAATTGCTATAGATAGATGTAGGTAAAACGTTAAACACGGGTTAAAGAAATAACGACAGTGGCGTAGTCAAAATTTAAAACCAGTTAAGCAAATTGAAGCTATGTGGAGGAAATTAGAATGAACATTATATATCGATAGATCACATATTAGCCATCAATGAAAGTCGTTTTGAGCAGAAAAACTGACGTATACATAATAGTTTTTAATGTTATTACTATAATTAGCTGTTATTATTATACTTAGTATAATCTCGACTGCTGACTTGTTGGAAAAAACATACATCATATAAATGGCTCTTGATTAAGCTTGATTTTTAACAAAAATACTGATCAAAATGTATGCTTAATTCGATGCGATGTAAATCCGCTCGTGTACGTCTATGGCGATCTACCTTTCTTAGGAAATTAATGAATTCAGAGAAACGGGAATTTCTTGATCTCCGGAGGCAAGTCAGGATTTAAACGTTTCCCTGGCATAATAGGATTTCGGAGAAGCCGAAAAGGTAATGGGGGCTAGGAGCAGCAAACGTCAGGCATAGTTTATAGCGCTTTCAATAATACAGATTCTCAGTATACGTATAAACTTTACCTCCTAAAAAGGATGCTTTTTCACACATCTGTATATGAGCCGGTATATATGCCTTAGTCGCAATACATTTGATGTTAAAATCTTATAACAGTTCTATCGATTCACATGCTTCAAAATGTCATATTACCGTCTCTTGGAGTTGTATTTTGCTGGATGGAGCCCCAAAATCAAGATTCTAAACTCCTAGTCATCATAACATTATTTTTATCATGTCTACCATCATGCAAGTAATCATCAAACCAAACTTCGCTCTGGTGGCACCCACTTGAGGGCTTGTCTCAGGTACCCCTTTTATGCAAGTAATCATCAAACCAAACCAGTCGTTTCCTTAAAACTTCTTAAGCAAAATCTGTTGTTCTTTGACCATTTGAAGCATGGGTGTTCAACATCGTTGGACAATGGTTATGGCGATGCGCATCTACAAGCTGTTTTCATTTCCGCACGTATTTCTGATTTTTTATGGCAGTGGCACACTCATTAAAGGGAGATCCTATGGCACTCGACGAGGTGTTTGTGCGAATATGTTGATTGATACGGTTCTTGAATAGTTAATGACGAGATAATATTTATTTCTCTTCGGCTAAGGAACCAAATGCTTTATACTTTCAATCTCCCGCAACCCGTCGATTGTGCTAAAAGATGTCATTCTACGAAGCTGAACGCTTTTTCAGGCTGATTTCATCAGATTACTCCTTCAGACTTGTTCTGATCGACGCTCTTCTTTGTAGTGAGCCATTTTTGGTTCAGAAACATTCCAACATCAACCGGGATGAAACTGTTCCCTTCAGGTTCAGGTCGATCCAGAAGTCATTCCAATATTATAGTTTTACTCATCTTCCTCGAAAATTATCTGAGATAGCATTAATTTGATGAAGCGGAAACTTGTCTAAGAAATAAAATGTGTTATATAATTTATCTTCTAATCCCCGTCGATCGTATAGTTCAACCTTATCTAGGAGGATGCTGATGCCATTCTATAGAGCTGAGTTCTTAGCAAATTTGATGCGGATTTCGTAGGATGGTCACGCGTCTTCTTTCTCGATTGCTCAACGTGTTAATTATATCTGGCCTCACTTCTTGAATTTTTCTGGTGAAATTCTAGGTCTATCTTTGCTTGGTAATATTTGTGCTATTGGGCGGTGTTACGGGTGAAAATTCTCTTATTTCTAAAGGTTATTTTGGGGAGGAATATCGACTTGGTCGACCATCTCTATTGTCTTTTCTCGATAAGTTCGTACCTAACTAGGGTTTCTGACAGGTAGTATTTTGATTGACATATGAGGATTTTTAGTTGAATCTCAGCTGATAGTGATTGACGTGTTTACAGATTTGTTTCCGATATTTTGATCCAGTAGGAGGAGAGGAAACAGAAGAAAAACTGTTGTTATTGATTTTGGAAGGCTTTTGTTTAATGATTAGCCAAAGAAGTTCCCTTGGGTAGAGGGGTAGTCCTCGAGGAGTGTCGGTATTTTGTACATGAAGTAGACTGGAAGTAGGTTAGGGCTCCGGAGGAAAGGTCAGTTGCGTGGGAATTAAGTCTTGGCGTAATGGCAATATAGACCGTTGTCCTTCTCAAGATACCCAGGAAATGTTGGTAAATCTCTAGTTATGGGTAAGCGTTTTCAAGTTGTTCGAATGTAGAATTTCAAGTAGATATTTGGGACCGAGTTTGGCATTTTTGTAAATTTCGTATTATGTTGTTGTTATGGTTTAATTTACGCTTTAAGGGTTTTTGGAGCTGGTTCTTTTTGAAGCTGGTTTTTGGAGCTAGTTTTTGGAAATGGTTTTAGTAGTTGTATTCTACGGTGGAGTTCCGGTAGCGCTTTGTTGCGGGGTTCTATGACTATTTCCCTGTATATCAGGAAGGGCCAATTTTACCCGGAATCTGGTTAATCAGCACTGTTTTGACATACAGAGAAGAATGATGGCCAATTCTCGGATATAACCTCGGGAGTCTGACGCTGTTACACGAGATAAGTCTAATTTTATATTTATATTACACTTGGACAGTACTATTATGCCAGGAATATTGCATAGACTTTTAAATTTTACACAGAATCTAGTACTCGATAATTTTTCGAAAACGGTTGATTAATTTCTTTAGTAAGTATTAGCATGCAGCATAATCTACTGAAGTATACATATTTAAATACCATTTCGTGAAGTGTTGCTACGCTAGCTTGGAACATAGACCTATATAGCTACGCAACAGATGCCTACTCCGGTATTAAAAGTGTCGCTCGCCAATAATGCAATCAACTCAAATATTTTCCTATTTAGACGTGTTTTGCCCCTCCGTGTTGCCAAGTCGCGAACTGTAGTTTACCTTTCATATCATATTATGGTATTACTCATTTTCTTGACAATCGTATGATATATTATATCAAATTAAAGTTCATTATCAGATTCATGAATGGTGTGCTTGAACATGAGCTAACACCTTAAATATCGGTGTAAAATGTCGTTACAAGTTTTATCAACTTATATTGTAATATCTCTTATTTGTATTAAGTAATAATATTATCACGCAGGTTTTTGTTTCGAAGATCAAAGGAATTTTTGAAATGTTTATCGACATGTCAAAGTATCATTTAATTTTGTTATAAACGCTACTATCAATATTATAAATTTGTTCATTAAAATTGCCGTTCCTTAATAAATTATCATACTTAATAAAAAATGTAAAAATCATATTTCTCTAAAAAAATATGTTTGTGTTAATTTGATACATAAATATTAATAATAAAACTCGATGATTTGAGAGGGTCAAAAAGTCAGGAGAAATATTATTCGACGTGATGACTTGGCAACACCTACCCGTTCCTAGACAACTGGTTCACCCGCTCGCAAAAGCCGATGAACATTTTTGGCCCCGCGCAAAAAGCATTGGAAGAGGTATCTGTTGCGTAGCAATATAGATCTGTGCTTAGAAACATTACTTACTTCTTACGGGTGCTAGATTTATGGACTATCTCTAGTACATTTTATATCCGAGGAAGTTAATCCATGTGGTTTACTTTCATTTTAGCTTTGACAATCGAACATAACATTGTTTCCTTTTTGAGGAATACGTTCTCTTGTTGAAACTTGAAACTTGGGTTTTTGGAAAGGCTATACTAACCGAGTTAAATTAACTTAGTATAGTCTATGTGATAATATCGGTATTTCTAACATCGTCTAGGTTGCAGGTTGCGGCAAAGCGTTTCGAAGAAGTGAACTTTCAAAATTGTATAACCTTTTATTTGACACTAGAACTTTCAAAATTTTATAACCTTTCATTTGATACCTTCAAATATTTTACATCAAACTGTCAAGGTTGACTGGGGGGTGTGTCTAGTCAGTCATTTCGAAATTTACGGGCTAGTGAAACTACTTAATAGGCTAGAGGAGCTTGCTATATTTTACTATTCAAAATTAAGTATTGGCCTCAAATGCTTGGTATTATTTAGGGTATATGTGAGTATGTATGGTGACCTAGCAGATAGCGTAGTCTTCGACAGGTAATTGTTTACGTATTTCGACATTATAATTTGAACTTAGTTTATTTTTATTTCCAAGCTTTTTTTCTGTATCCGTTTAACATCGATATGGCTTGCCAACAAAAGTAAACTTGGTGGCGTCCAGCCCCGACTTGGACTATTACTTATTTTGATTCAATTCCTATTTAGTTACAACATTACGGAACTTGATATTGGGAAGAGATAGTTCGAACCAACCCTCCCTGAGACGAGCTGAGTCTGGTGTTCGATTGCAGACGGTGCTGCCTGAGCCATTACGAGGACTGGTGACGTCCGGATTATATGGTAGACATCTGATCGCAGTTCAATTCTTCTTGGCAATTATTAACTTGTTTGTAAACCGTCGTTCAGCGCCATCTGCCAAAAACGCAATAAATTGGCACCCAACGCCAATAGTATTAGGATTAGAATAGCACATAATAGCGGTGCTTGAAAGCAAGTTTAAAGCTCACTTGCGATTAATTTTTGAGGGAATGAGAGAAGAACATAGGAAGCTGCTATTTTGTACATTAATAGTTAGCCAAATATCAAGCTGATCTGGGATAAGAGTTCCCAAATAAATCGTTTGAGAGCGGCTTCGCTTTGCACATATAGGCAAAAGACACATTTCTGACAATATCCGGACAATTTTCTATTCAATTTTTACAACTCTGACTAGTAAATAAAGCACGGCCGGCGTATAGAAAAATCAAATTGCACACATCGGCATCGCTGGCATTCCAAACGCGATTTCCGGCTCAAACGGCAATGATTGTCCCGTTTCAAGAAAAATTCTGGGCATGTTCGATAGCTCCAGTTGAAAAAGGTGTGTTGAATCTTATAGAAATCACACCATTTAAAAGTTGATTTATCTTAGAGAACTCCAAACACTATGATATGAATTTTACCGAACTGTTTAAATTAATCCCCTTCAGCTTGTTGCTAAGTTAATACACTAATCTTAGGCATCGTTAAACTCAGTGCATTTAAGATTTTTGCGAATAAATCGAGAAGTTAGGGCTGAATTCGCTATACCTGGAAACTTATTTAAGTACGAATATTATTTCCTGTAAATTTGTATTTCATTTCAACAGCTCTGAAACGTAGACAGAGCAGAAAGACGGTGTATAGAAAAATCAACGTTAATAAGAAATGCACACATCGCTGGCTCTCAAAACGTGACCTATCTGGCCAACGACTGTTCTGTTTTAACAGGATTTTTCCGATATATTTCACTTGAAGTAGTAGTTAAAATTGCGCGGATATTTTGATATATATGTGGGTAAATTTGTCTTTAAGTTTAATTATCCATAACTAAACTGATTTTGCGTAATTGCGGCTCCTCATTGTGGGTTTCAAACCTCCTTCTAAAAACAAAAACTAATTATTTCAATTTTCCTTGTATATGCTCGTACTACGATAATATTAAACTTCCTTCAGAGTACTACTAACAGATATTTTTATATCACAATCCAGACGTTATTTTCTAATCTCACAGCATGCATATCTTATATTCCGAATAATTTTATTTCTAAATCCGTTCCAATGCATTTTTAGAGCCTGTTTAAGTGTCGTCGATTAAATGAAGCCGGAAAAATAAAAGCAACAAAAACTAGACGCTTTTGGCAAAGGGTTTCGCTGATAACCCTTTCACCGTAAAACTTTGCCACTCTGCTAAATAGCCCGGGGTCCCGGGTTGCCTGCATACAAACTTGCGAATTTCGCCTCTCCGTTGATTCCGTCGATATGATTAGGCAGGAAGAACGCCGCCGAAAATAATTGAAAATGTTCCTATTTTAGAAATGTGGGTCAATCAACAAGTTAAATTAAATGAAACTAATTTTTTATTTAAGTGAATCATTGCATCAGAAAAGAAAGTATGATGAAAATTCGTTATAATTAAATAGTTTACGTAACGTAACTCATTAACTTATTAATAGTTAGTTGTTGGCTACCATCTCTTGATCCGCGACGGTTCTCCATGAGACAGTCCTATCGGAGACCGTCATCTCTAGATGACTAACGCGAACCAAAAGAACCTCCGAGAAACCATCTGTGGTCATTCCTATTCACACGGTTTACTATAATCTCCAGCGAATATCTAGAAAGTATCTAGTCCTACGAGGAGGTGACCTATATTCACAGCTTCCTCAACCTGGTAGTAAAAGCAACAAATTACTTGCATTTTGTATTTTCCAAAATCCGTTGATCGCACCATCCTTCGGAGTTGGGTTCTTTCCGTTGGTGGTACTGATTTCATAGGCATTAATTACGCAAATCTTCATTCCTAAGAGTAGCGTATTTCAGGCTCAACTAACCCGTTTACTCCTTCAGGTTAGGTTAGACAGACGACCTTACATATGAGGGAATTAGATGCTACACAAGTACAAGTGACAAAATTCCAAAAAATTAGTTATGAGCACAAAATAAAATTAGATTGTACCAAAAATTTTGTCATATAGAGATCCAAGTGAATATTGCTATTGGTGGCGCCATTTCGTGAGTTCCAATTTTACTACCTAAGCAATATTTAAAAAGCGTTCGTGGCAAACGGATACAAGTGCACTTGTATCCATTTGCATGTAAGGTGTTAGACATTGTCTTTAGTGAATCGTTTAGCATATTTGAAAATCGTGTTCTTGAAGTAGTAGTCAAAATGAGTGAGATAATAACACATATTCCAAGTAAGTACCTCTATATATTTTCCAAGATAATTATCTTAAACGTGGTTTAAGAAACTGTGACTTTGAAATTAGGTTTTTTGTAATAAAATAAAGAAGTAAGGCTAAGGTTTTCGTATATGTTTTACTTTTGGCACATCGTAGTCTATATAAGTTGATGCATTTCTATAGTCTCATATTTTTATGCGACCAAGAACAAGATGATTCAGATCGTGATAACAATTTTGTGCCACACAGCTCTGATGAGGATGAGATAACTTCAAACAGTTCTAACGACGGTACTGAGGAGATTTCAGATCAGTTAGCCATTTCAGAAGAAACCACGTTTGCAAGCATAGTGGTCTAAAGATGTAGGACAAAAATGGGAAGCTCACGTTGGTAAGCAAGCGCCCCATTCCTGTCGTTATAAATGCCATGAGTTCTCCGAAAATGACAGAGATAGCATTTTTTAATAATTTTGGGAACTATAAAAGTGGAATCTTCAAATTTTTTTTTCGCATTCATGCATTGTAGTAAGTGCTCCTCGTCGTAGAGTTCAAGGAGCCGCATATCATACAAGCAGATTTTTTTGCGTACTTTAGATATAAGTAACAAAGGATTTACTAACGATATGAAAAAGAAGTCTGCTACTAGTATACCACCTACTGACAGAAGAGGCAAACACATCCCTTCCAATAAATTTGATGGTTCTGTAACCAGTTTTGTGGAAAAACATATCAACTCATTTCCCAAATTTAGGAGCCATTATACAAATCATCACAATCCAAATCGAAAATATCTGGATAAAATCCGGAAGAGCAGAAGATGCTGCTGTCGCAAATATTAATGAGGAAGTTAATCTTACGAAACCAAGACAAGCTAAAAATAAAGCAAACACTGAGGCTGCGGGATCTGCTAATCGAGTAGCTATTTGCTTTGATCTGCAAAAGACCCTACCGACACCCCTACTGACTAATAGCAAAGCATTTTACCTCAGGAAGTTGTGGACCTATAATTTTGATATTCATGACCATCAAGCACATATGCTCATGTGGGATGAAGGAGAGGCATCAAGAGGTGCTCAGGAAATAATTTCATGTCTTCTGAAGTTCATTTTAAGCTCACCGCCCATCGTTAAGCGGATTGATGCATTTAGTTACAATGCAGGGAGACCAAACAAGCATATTACTAAATTTTGGAACTATATTGTATTACATACACCAATTGAAACTATAGATCACAGATTTTTGGTGTCAGGTCATTCATTCATAGAACGTGACCAAGACTTTGGACTCATTGAAAAAACAAAGCGAAAAACATGATTTGTTTTTGTCCCCATTGAATGGCCCGTCCATAATAGCCAAATCAAGTAAAAAGTTCTTGGTCAACAAAATGAATGAAAATGATTTTCAAAGTATCGGTTCCTTAAACAAAATAATGAATGACAATGTGAAGGGCTTACCAAAAATGCAGTGGCTTCATTTTGAAAAGCAGACATCTTGCATATTGTTTTTAAGGGCACACTGTTAAAAGAATGTCTATTTAGCATTGTTGATTTGAAAAAGACTGAAACGGTAGGAATATTTACACAATATCCATCGGTCATCGAACTCGTCAAAATAAAATTCCCAAAATATAAAAATTTATTGGAACTTTTACCCTTTACACCTCCTATTCACCACGATTTTTACCGTAACCTAAGCCATGATGAAGCTCGAAATCGCCAAAGCCGTAATAATCCACATCTTGAAAGAGACCCCTCAAGAAGTTGAAGTGTATATTTCATTGGAAGATGAAGAAAACACTGAACAAGACCTGGTATCAGATTACGATAAATAAATGTTTTTTTTTTCAAAAATAAAACAGTTTAACTTAATTTTATCTGTTTTACTTTAAAAAAATTCCTAAGATACTTGAGTGGCAAAGAGAGACAAGTAAAAATTTTGATGCAGAGGGGTACAAGATCAAATTATGTTTCAAAATGCTCAACATTTTTATTGAAAACAAATACCAAACTTGAAAAAGTTTTTACGATGAAAGAGATAAAATGTATAAAAATGTGATTGTAGAATTTATTGTGTAAAAGTATCTTTTTCTTCGTTTTTGTCAACAAAATGATTTTGTCACTTTCCTTTACAGACGTGAAGTTCCAGCTTAACAATTTCCTCAGGGCAATATCTAGGATGGTATCAATCTTACATGGTGTTGATATTCCTGCCTACTTTTCTGCCATATATTTTATTTCCCGAAACATGTCCATCATATGGTCCTATAGAGGGTTTAGCTTAGGAAGATGCCATCTTGGCCTGTCTGTCTCCTCTTGAAGGTTTAATTTTGTAAGTATTGGTCACGCCACTCTTTCCTAAGATCTCAACTAATATTTCTAAGCGATTTCAGCGTCATGTTCCATCCTTCATGTTTTTCCTGATGGACGTCCTGGTTTATATTCCTTGAACGTCTCCTGATTCATCGTAATCTTCCCTCCAGTGTTCGGTCTTACAGGTCCGCATGCCTTCCAGCTTCCTGCATGGCCTTGTGATTTTAATTTAAGTGAAAGAAACAACCTCTTAAAACCATAAAAGCAGTTCAAAAATGGTAGATCAGTCAACAAAGCGTAAAATCAGCAAGCTCCAATCCCAACAATAAGCCCCGAAATACAGGGCTTCATAGCTTCAATTATTTTGGCTTCCATAGGAAACTTTCAGCATGACAGTCAAAGAAAATTATATTTAAAATGTGAATCATTAGTTTGTAGTTGCAGAGAGCATGTATATTCAGTACTGTCACCCCCCTACGACAGTATAAGATGTTATTAGATAACATCTTATCCTGGACAGAGATTCTTCATTTTGGGATAATAATT
Source organism: Pissodes strobi (assembly GCA_016904865.1). NCBI lineage: Eukaryota > Metazoa > Arthropoda > Insecta > Coleoptera > Curculionidae > Pissodes > Pissodes strobi. The sequence continues at coordinate 332,644 of MU182043.1, forward strand.
ATATTTAGCTGGTGACACCATCCGCTCCACTATAAATAATGTAAACTAAAATACAACCCGCTTATCGGCACTAACAATGGCGACCGTGTCGATCGATTGATTGCTAAAATTTTACAACATCGAATGCTAATTTAACGGCCCAATGCTCGGACGAACACACTGTTAGTTAATCAAGAATTTATTTAGTGCGAATTCAAAAACATCGTTTCAAAATTAATGCATGCATTATGCATCGGACGGTAATTCATTTGAGACAAAGCAGCCATCACGCTGCAATCAGTTGGAAAGGAATGTATTTTTAAAAACGCGTCATAGAAATATAGAAAAAAAAATCGCTAAATTTATTTTCTAAATTTATTTTTAAATTAACTGACCTTTACGCTTAAAATTAAAATAATTTTAATGCCGAGTCCAGAACGCCGAGGAATATAATTCCAAATTAAAAATAATACTTATTTCTTGGAGCACTATCCTTTGTGCTTTTAATTAAAAGAATCAACAGCAGTTTGCCGAAAATAATTAAAAAATGCTAAATAAAATACAGTTAAGAGAGCTCGCAAAGCGCCCAAAGAAAATGCAAATTATGGAAGAATCTTTGTTCCGAAAGAGGCTCTAATTAACCCCCGGCAATAATGAGCAGACCGCAGAAAAGTTGAGTTACGAGTTTTCAGTTTTTTTTATAGATACGGTTATGCTCGCAAATGCTACATCATTAAAAAGATGAAATTAATGACTATTTAATGCACATCATTCCACCGGGCTGTTGTCCTGAAGGTCAAATGTCCTGTTTTATAATAATTACCACCCGGCGCGGCGATTAGACGGCCCACCTGAAGAACGGATCGACTTAAATATGTGTATTTATGACGACGAATTGACGTCTTCGACCACAATAACGTCGAGTGGACTTTACATTTAGTATACGTAGACGATATTCACAAAACGTCCAGGAAGATCACATATTTCATCATATAACGAGAGTAGGGAAGTCCCACCGCCCAGAGGGACAAATTCCCTCTGCAATCAGCCTACCGAGTGATAGCCGGTATAAGTGATCCCCCTCCAACATGTCAACAGCTACGGGTGGAAGAACAAGTGGAGGAAAGGGCACTCTTTTGTCCTGGGATTGAGAGATCGGCCCCGAAGGCGGATGAACTAATAATAGTTTAATAGTCAACGGCATAAGAATGTGGATAGCCCCGGGATGACTATCATATTAAAGGCTCTCATGAGCATCCCTAGTCAACCATCATGGCGGATACGAATCAAAACCAGAACCTTACTGATCATGGAGTTCGGATACCAAGATCCGGTAGGGGAGGACAATCCCGAGATTACAGGGCCTCCTCGATCGTCAACAAGCGAAATCCCTGTAAAATAAATAAACATGAAGATCAGGTTAACACCAAAAGACAGATTTTAAATAATCAACAACGACTAAGAATCTCTGGAATGACCATCAAGATATGTACGTGGAATGCTCGTACCATGCACCAAGCCGGAAAACCAGGTACAAAATCACGATGTTTATTATTCAGGCAAGATAAATGGAGATCATGAACATGACGTTGGAATTATCAACAGTCAAAAAATTACCAAACATGTGGCGAACTTTGTAGGCATATGAAAGAATAGCTGTTATTCAAGTAGAAGCTAGACCAACGAAAATTAATATAATACAGATTTATCCGCCAACAACCGATTATAGTGACGAAGAAGTTGAATCATTTTATGAATTATTAACAACCACCCTCAAAAAACTTAACAAAAATGATATTAATATCGTTATGGGTGATTTCAATGCCAAAATAGGCGACACGAAGCGGGGAGATCTGGTCGGTTCCTTTGGATTGGGTGAAAGTAATGAAATAGGAGACCGCTTGTATAGTTTCTGCGTTGAACACCAACTAGTGGTCACTAACACATGTTTCAAACTACCACCTCGGCGACTGTACACCTGGGGATCACCCAGAGACTAACTGGCAATATCGTAAGAAATCAAATAGATTACTTATTAATCAATAAAGGGTTCCGGAATAGCTGTCTATCCATCAAAACATACCCAGGTGCAGATATACAATCCGACCATAATCCTTTAGTGGAATATTTTAGGCTAAAATTGAAGAGCATTAAGGAGCAAAAGTAGAAGACATAACTTAAGAAAACTGAAAGAACCACAAATAAAAACACTAGTAAAAGTATCCATAAACGAAAACATCAAGACAATTAATGAAGGAAGCTTAAATGTCGAAAAGCAGTTAGAAACTATACAACGAGTCATAACAGATACTAGCGAAATATACCTTAAGCCAGAAAACAGAGAACACAAATCATGGATGACCCAAGACATTCTTGATCTGATGGAACAACGAAGAGTAATGAAAAATATAAACCAACATAAACACAACGAAACACAAAAACAAATAAGAAACATGATCAGACGAGCCAAACAAGAGTATATTAAAGAAAAGGTAAAGACATTGAACTTCTTGAGAAAAAACACGACCACTTCAACCTACACAAAAAGGTCAAAGAGGCTGCCGGACTATACAGAGCCCGAACCATAGGCAAATTAACGGACGACAACGGTGACATCATAGTCGATAAAAAACAAAAAATTTAAACTTCGGAAAGATATCAAACTGATGAAAAATGATAAGGCACCTGGCCCTGACAATATTCACTCCGAATTTTTAAAACTTTTTGATGACGAAGGCATAAAACGGCTCACGAGTATCTATAACCACATATATACAACCGGTGAAATACCTAAAACGTGGTTGAAGTCAACATTCATAACTCTACCCAAAAAAAGAAATGCCAAACACTGCTCCGATTACCGCTTGATCAGTCTTATGAGCCATATGATGAAAGTTTTTCTTAAAGTTGCCCATCAACGAATTTATAAACGTTGCGAAGAACATATCGGACGAACACAGCTTGGATTCAGAAATGCTATGGGCACTAGGGAGACTCTCTTCTGTGTTCAGGTGATGTTCCAAAGATGTCGCGACATAAACTGTGACATATATGCATGCGTCGTAGACTATCAGAAAGCATTCGACAAGGTCCAACATGATAAGCTTATCGGTGTCTTACAAAAAGTTGGATTGGATGATTGAGATCTGAAGATGATAACAAACTTATACTGGGGTCAAACATATGTTGTGCGGGTAGAGGATGATGAAACAGAAGAAATCGAAATACTTAGAGGGGTACGACAGGGATGTGTACTCTCACCCATCTTGTTCAACGTGTACTCAGAGGAGATATTTAAAGAAGCTCTCAATGACATCGAATTGGGAATCTCAATAAATGGCCAATACTTAAATAATATCAGATACTTCGATGACACTGTGGTGTTACCTGACAGTTTAGAAAGCTTACGAGACCTCATGACAAGAATCACAAACATTAATGAACGATACGGTTTAACACTCAACACAAACAAAACCAAGGTCATGATAATCAAGAAAGGAACCATAACACCGGAACAACTGACCATCAATAATAAACAGATAGAAAGGGTGATATCGTACAAATATCTTGGGACAACTATCAACGAAAAGTGGGACCATTCCCTTGAAATAAGATGCCGCATTGAACAAGCCAGGACAACGTTTAATCTAAATATCAAAATAAAAATGTTTCGCAGTTACATATTTCCAGTGTTGCTTTTCGGAGCCGAATCCTGGACTCTCACAGATTATACAAGCAAAAAACTAGAAGCGTTTGAAATGTGGCTCTACCGACGTATCCTTAAAATACCGTGGACAGCACATATAACTAATATAAGCGTTTTGGAAAGAGTCAGTAAAGTTATGGAGATCCTTAAAACGGTAAAAACAACAAAACTTGAATATCTACGACATATAATGCGGAACAGTCAACGCTACGAACTACCACAACTAGTCCTTCAAGGTAAAGTTTTAGGAAAGAGAGGCCCCGGCAGGAGAAGAATATCCTGGTTGCGGAACCTAAGAACATGGTTTGGTACGTCAACTACAAATCTTTTCAGCATGCAAAATGAAGATAGCTATGATGGTCGCTAATATCCGATAACGGATAGCACCAAAAGAAGAAGAACGAGAGTTCAGCGTCAATATTATTTACCGTAAACGGGGGCTACTTGGGCACCCCGGGACTATTTGAGCACCCCTGTCATTATTATTATTATTATTATTATTATTATTATTATTATTATTATTATTATCATTATTATTATTATTAGTATTATTATTATTATTATTATTATTATTATTATTATTTGTTAATTGTTTTTTTTTCAGTTGCTTCTCGTTTGTTACAGGTAACAATGGAATGTCCCAGAAATTAGCCTGGGCAACCTTCAAAGTCCCTCTGGCCACACTTCAGCGGAAGCTTCTTGGAAGAAATGTGAACCCAGTTGGTCACCCTAGAGTTCTATCGGACCACAAAGAGGCCACCATTACGGATATTCCTGGAATTGTTGCCAGTTGGGGATTCCCGTTAACTAGGTATGACGTAAGGATGCTAATCGGAAAATATCTTGAAAAACTAGGAAAGATTGTTAGAATATTTAAAAACAATCTCCCAGGAGATGATTTCCTGAATAGTTTCATTGCCAAAAATCGTTCGTCAATTCGACAGGCATCAAATATCAAGAGGTCTAGACCGTCTGTTGATAAGGACGATATTATGACATTTTTCAATAATATTGAAGAGGCTCTTGCTGATGTAGAAGATTATAACATATATTACTATGACGAAACAAATATAACAGATGACCCCGGAGCCACTAAAGTTGTTGTTCCACGCAGCAGAAAAAGGGTCGAGAGAGTACAGAGTCATTCACGTACCGCTATTAGCATTATGGTGTGTGGCACTGCTAGAGGGGATCTGTTTCCCCCAATGGTTGTATATAAAGCCACTAACATGTACGAAAATTGGAGCGAAGAGGGTCCTCCAGGAACTAAATATGCAAACAGTGCAAGCGGGTGGTTTGATATGAATTTTTTTGAACTGTGGTATTTCAAAATTCTGCTGCCACATATCAACTCAACTCGGGCACCGGGCTCAACAACTATTGTCGTGGGAGACAACTTAACGAGCCATTTTTCTCTCAAAGTAATTGAATATATAATATATGACCTCTTTTCCGGCCAACGCAACGCATCTAATGCAGCCGCTTGATGTCGCTGTATTCCGCCCAATGAAGGACAAGTGGAGGCAAATTTTGGACAACTGGAGGAAGGAAAGTCGGTATCCCGGAAACCTCCCAAAAGAACAGTTCCCAGTGTTGATTTCCAAATTATGGAAAGCAGTGTCTGATAAAATAGGACAAAACCTAATATCAGGTTTCAAAGCAACTGGTTTATATCCTCCTGATCCAGTTCAAGTGCTTAAAAGAATTCCCGACGGTGTTTTAATAGACAACGAAACTGTTGGTAGAAGCTTAGATGCTTCTCTCATAGATCTTCTTAAAGAACATCGAGGTATAGGCTCCGATAGTCAAAAGAGAAAGAGAGGTAAAAAATCCAACCGGGTAAAAATTTAGCTACAGATACACTTCTGAACCAATAGATTCACTAACTCCGTCTAATGAAGCCTCTGGGGGGGCATCGACGAAACTATCACTGAGGGTGCGCATCTCTAGCTGCTCTAAAGAGAGGCAAGAAGAAAAGCATTAATGCCAAATGTGGAATTTGTCTAATTAATTGCAAACATTACAAGGACCCTTTAGAATGGATAAAGTGCACACAATGTCGAAAATGGATATGCAGCCTTTGTAATAACGCCAGCAAAGATCCTTATTTTACTTGCGAGCGATGTGTAGATTCGGAAGATAAACCATATGAAGTGTTTGATGACTAATGCAGATAAAAACATTGATATGGATGATGCTTAGTTTTTTTGCAATTTAGGTTTAGTTTGGACAACCTATTATATTGTTTTAATTTTTTTATAAAGGTGCCCAAATAGCCCCAAACCCCTATCAACCCAATTAATTTTTTTTTCAAAAACTATTTATACTTTACATTGTTTTTTTTTTGTGTCAGAGGGTGCCCTTTAGTCATGTCGGTATAACTAAAAATGTTTCAAGATAATCTGCAAACCATTTTTTGACTTATTCGAAATGTCCTGAAAAGGTGCCCAAGTAGCCCCGGTTTACGGTACGTCTCACGATATATTTGTCGGCCCAATAAAGTTATCTAGACCTCAAATTATTAACAGTAGCATACCATCGTCTGGGATGAAGTCATCATCGATTTGCACCCAAATTGCAAGTCATAGATATGCTATTATGCTCTCTTCCGACCCTAAATATTTGAAACAATATAAAATCAGTTCAATATAACCAAGTTGGCTGTATTTCTAATGTACTTCGATCGAATATTTGCTTCGGCAATATTATTATTTATTAATAGATACATGCGATGAGAGAGTACGTTTTGGCCCAGGATATTAATTACTCCCGCCAATGAACAAAGCACTTGGAAATAATTATATGGGAGATAATTAGGCAGAACATGGTGGCGAGTGGTAATTACCGAGGCCGAATGTGGTCTGTTTTAGTGGTTTGATAGTGCAGCCGATTTTACTTTTAGAATCACGGTTTCTCTCTGAACGTGCAATCATAACATTTACGCAGAAACTAATCGCTACTGCTGGGCATATATGTAAGTAACCCTTTGGGATATCGAATATTGTTTGAAGCTACAGTTGTATAACCAAATCATACCTACTACTGTACTAATTTATGACGCAGAAACACTTCCACTTACACGACATTTTATGACCAAAAGAGGTAAAGCTCCAAACGAGGTTAATCGTTCTTCGTATGCCAGGCGCATTTGATGATATACATATGGAAAGAATAGGTGTGAATACTACTAGAATGAAGAACAGAACAAAATTACGTCCCTATATAGTAGCAGAGGGACTAAACCCAGTGGTCTGATGCCACGTAGAAGAGATAGAGGAATGCGACAACAGCTAAACCTGTTATCACCATCATCATCGAACAGCCAAATCTAAATCTTACATACTTGTATCTTTATGGGACATAAAGAATCATTTCTATATAGCCCAAGATTGGGCTGAAGTAAGATTATAATGACTTGTTGTCTAGCCAGTCTAAATATTATATCAACCAACTATATCACTTACCTAACTTAACAGATGGCGTTGACCTGAAAGTTCGCCCAAGCCCAAATAACTCCGAACAAAAATTAAGATAAAATTTATTCGGGATTTGCAGATGTTCCCTAATTGCTCGCAGCAAGCCCGACACAATGGGTTCTCTTTATTGATAAATAAATCAGTTGAAAAACGCAAAACAAGTGGGAAGCAAAGAGGGATAAATTAAGGGACGACGTAGATGGCGCCTTTGTGTTTGTACCCAGCGGGTGTTTTCGCATTTTCAGGTCGGGGGACAAAAAGAGGATTCGTCAGTTTAGCACTTTATTTTGATCGAATTTATTACGAAGGCAACATTCTGCGTAATTTAGCCGTAGGAGGTTTTACTTATCCCCATTAGCTGGAACTGATTCTGTATTAAATATTCGACACATTTCGTATAAAGAAATATATCCTGTTTAGGTTTAATTACGGTAATATCTATGTTCAGCAGAATTTATACCATGTCCTTTTAAGATATTCTTAAATAAACTACTATTGCAAATGCTTTACATGTTTTTAAATAATTAGATATCCGCCCATCTGCAAGCATAAAATACAGCATCGCTGCAATAACACAAAAGCTATTCAGGAGACGTCAAAACCATCCTTTTGAATATAGAAATCTTCCTTTGTCAAGTCATAAACTTCATGTTCCATATTATTCGGAGTTATTTGCAGTCTCTATCTGATACGACAATGAAAATTCTTCTGGCGCCTTCAGTTGCTTTCAGTATATGAGAGTTTTCGCACGGGCAAATCCTTTTAGTATCTTTTGTCTAAGCTCTTTTGCAGCATGCATATACAGATGTTAGGAAGATTAGTGTGTAATAAATCTCAATGCTGACATATATTTTGCCTTATCACTGACCATGCTTTGTGCAGTTGTAAAACCTTATGTAGAAAATAATTCAAGCCTACGTTCGATGAAACATTCGATAACCAAATCTAGATATATTGGGATTGTGTCAAGATGGCAAATTTAATAATTTTCTAGAAACATCTGATTGACAAAAAAATACATTAAAGAAATAATTAAGAAGAGTAATGACCTTCTTCCAATCATTTCTGAAATTTACGACACCTTGAGTAACCATGACTCCAAATGGAAAATTTTATACAAAAAAATAGATGACATTCACAGCCTCCATACCAGATTCTCTGATAATAGACAAGAATCTTTCTTTCAATCGATCAAGGAAAACACGAAGCAAAATATATTCAATGTCTGGTAAAGTTCAGATGCACGACTCATCAAAGGAAGAGTTATTGAAAGAAATGGGCGATATGAGAAAAAGTGTAAATCAAATGGCGCTCGCGATAGAAAAGTTGGCTGCCAAAGATAAGCCAATTATTAGGAGTAACCCACCAACAGTAAGAGAATCGATTTCGACTCAGACCGATCATACAGATAACCATGACACAGTGGTTATTACTTCTGCTCCCACACCTCACATATCCCCCATAAAAGAAGACTGGCATTATGTGGTAGTGTCCAAGATACCACCTCCTTATACAGAAAACCAGCTTGCACACTATGCTAAAGAAAAACTTGGAACTACTGACTTTATCAAATGCTTTCCAATGCTGAAGAATAAGGACTGTTCACAGTCCGATTTCAAGGTTAGTGTGCAGAAAAAAAGCCACCGAAATCAGCTTAAGGCCATAAATATGTGGCCGCCGGGTAGCTTTTTTCCGTTTCCTATTCGGCTAGCGCGACCGAGTGCGCTAATGGTGTAGGAAACGGAGGTCTCCATTCCCTAAGGGGTTAACGCACCTAATCGCGCCATGTCTTCGTGATGCAATCAATTTGCGACAAGAGCCCTCGTGGTCGAGAGGTCTAGATCGTTAGGTCTCAATTCGGCGGCTATCGGCGGCCCGGGTTCAAACCCCGTTGCTTTATTTTATTTCTTTTAGGTTAAGTTTCTAAACAGTTTTTTTTCTTGATTTTGGGTATGTCTTGGGTTAGTTTGGGTTAGCACCTGGTTAGCTTCCTTTTCTTGAGCCCCCGTAGCGAGCGAAGCGAGTGGAGGGCCATGCGAAAAGTGAAATATTATATAACAGCGTATTCCAGGTGCCCAAATCAGTGCGCTAACCCCTTAGGGAACGGAGACCTCCGTTTCCTACACGATTAGCGCACTCCGTTGCGCTAGCCGAGAAACGGAAAAATGCCGCCGGGTACTGAAAATGTCACTGCCAATTAATCTGCAACACCCTTAAAGGTATCGCCGCCTGCAGCAAGTACTTCGACCACTGGCTATCAACATTTTGTACCAAGCACTTTGGACTGCCGAAGCCTACCACCACGCTCTGACTCAACATCTGTAGATATACCTGGAGGGATGAGGTCTGTTGGGGATGACTCTGAAAGGGAAGCTTTGGCTGCCTGTAAGTCTCTTGCGCTGGAGAATTTGGAGGTTATTGTGGAGAAAAGTGCGAAGAGGGACAGTGGGCTGGATATGGACCCGATGACTCCACCTATAGTGCGGCTGTCGCGAGATTCTGATGCTGCTAATGGTCGTTATTTGCTGGCTAGACTGAGAGGCCACTCCATATTAAAGGCACTTCGGCTGTTCCTTGCCTATCTCCACACCCTCCAGTGTGTGTGTTTTGAAGGGCACACAACACTAGCATCAAATTAGCTTCGGAGGGACTTCCTAGTGACGTGGACTCCTTGCGTAAGTTGTATTATCGCTTCAACGACGTCTACGGTATTAGTTCGGCTGAAGTTGAAACGGATCTTTCTGCCTTCAGGTATTTCTTTTCATCGGAGAGAATTCAACACCTTCAGAAGGTTAGGGAAAGTCATAGCAATTATTTTACTACTGGTTCTCCGATTAGAGGGGGGAATTTTTAGGTAGATTGACGCGAACAGAGGATCAAGCACCCTCTGAAAAATTGGATGATGGCAAGCTTAGTGTTTTTCTTATTAATATTCAGTCCTTAAGACACAAAACAGATGAATTATTTATTTTATTAGAAGAGCTTAATTTTCCAGAAATCATTGCCATAACTGAATATTGGTTAAATGTTGATGAGCCTGTGTTTGTCAAAAATTATACTACAGTAACTAGATTTAATAGAAGTAATTTATCTCATGGAGGTACTATGATAATGTCTGCTAACAACGACTTTTCGGCAGTGACTAAGTTCGATAATTTATTGTGTGAGAAAGTATTTGAATTTTACATCGTTCATCATAATGCATATAACCTCTATCTTGTTTGTATTTACAGAACGCCTGACGCTGACTTGCATATATTCAGTCAACGATTACTGAGCTTGCTTGAGTCCCTGTCTTTAAAAGGTAAATTAATTTTGTGTGGCCACCTTAATGTTGACTTTCCAGTGTGTGTGCTGCTCAAGAATCTCTTCGGTCCATTTTCGACTCTTCTGGTATAATCATGCATATTAACTCACCAACTAGAATAACTAAAACTAGTTCGAGTACTATAGACTATGTCGTGTCATCTTTTGATCCAGAATTTGTTGACAGTTTTCTCTGATCATGAGGCAGTTTTAATAGAATTTTCGGTTAAATCCAAATGCTAAATTGCTTCGCGCAAATTACGCCGTATTTTTTCGGACAAAATTTTTCTAAATTTCAAGCACCTACTAACAACTGACTGGGTTGTCCTCTCTGATGTTGATATCGAATTCTCTAAATTTATAAATACTTTATCTACTCTTGCGTTCAAATCCTTTCCACTTAGGCCTATCAAAAGTAAACAACATAAACCCTGGTCAACTAAAGGCTTACGCACATCTGCAAGGAACATGCGTTCATTATCTCACATAAAAAATACTCGGGCAGCGTCTTCTTTCATGATTACCTGAAACTGTACAGAAAAGTCTATCATAAGACTATAAAAGCTGCCAAGGACATTTATTATAATGAGAGGCTGGCTAAATCCGGTAATGTTGCTAAAGAATCATGGTCTATTGTGAATGACTTAAGGAATATGACTTTTTCGTCTAGCACAATCGCTAATTAACCTGAGAACCTAAACAATTACTTTGTAAATGTGGCTAAAGACTTAATGAACTCCTTCATATCTCTCTAATGCTAATGTGAATTTACACAGTTTCTTCTTTAGGACTTTAGAAACAAATCCTCATCTGGGACTGATGGGCTTATCTTAAGACGGCAATAATTATCCCTGCGTAAAGGAGGAGATAAAGACCAAGCTTCGAACTGTCGCTCAATTGCATTCCTTCCCACATTATCAAAGATCATTGAAAGATTAGTTAAAAAAAGGCTTCTATCTTTCCTCTCTAAATATAAAATACTTATTACGCATCAATTTGGATTTTTAAGAAACAAATGCACAAATGCTGCTATGTTTTTCCTCTTTAATCATGTATACTCCAACCTGAATAACCATCACTCTACAGCAACATTTTACTGTGATTTCTCTAAAGCTTTCGGTTGAATTATAATATCTTAATTAACAAATTGCAGTACTACGGATTCAGAGGAGTGCCTCTCGAATGGTTTAAGTCAGCTTGTGAGGGTTGATACTATACGTCGATGTCTTCTTGCAAGCCAATAGATTGTGGAATACCCCAGGGTTCAGTACTAGGCCCTATTTTGTTTCTGCTGTTTATTAACGACATTGCTGGTCTGGACATTAGCGGTAAAGTCTGTCTATTTGCGGACGATACTAGTTTCACTTGGAGCAACCCGGATATTACGGCGCTTCACAGAACTGTATCTAGTGACTTAATCACCATTAAATCGTTGTGCGATTCTTATCTCCTGTGTCTCAACGTTTTTAAAACTAAAGTTTTGTCATATAAAATTACGTTACAATCTTTTGTACTTAATAACACCTCTATTGGCGTCGTTGAATCTGTGAAATTCCTGGGGCTTGTTGTTGACAACCATTTAAAGTGGGACTTGCACATCGATGCCTTATCAAAAAAATTAAGTTCTGCCTGTTTTGCGCTAAGAACGGTTTCCAGGGAGCTTAACTTGTCAACTGCTAGAACAGTCTATTATGCCCTTTTTGAGTCGCACCTCCGCTACGCCCTTCCATTCTGGGGTACGTGTTGTGCGACTCAATTTGAGCGTATTTTCAAACTACAAAAGAGAGCTGTTCGATACTCACTGGACTAAACAGTAGAACTCACTGCCACGATTTCTTTAAAAGATTTAAAATATTAACTCTTCCTTCCTTATTCATATTTGAATCCGTTTGCTTAATCCGCAAGCACGTATCTGCTATTCCAGAAAAGCCATCTCACAACTATCCACTTAGGAATACGGAGCATGATCTTTATCTGCCAACCCCACGCTCAGAGTTAGTTAAAAGCTCTTCCTGTACAATGCAAAAAATGCACAATTATCTGCCATTTGAAATTAAGTCAATAACATCTTTTCCCGCATTTCGCAGAGCTTTGAGATCATAGTTACTGGAGAGAGCCTTATACGCAGTAAACGACTTTTTTATTAATACTTAATTTTGAGCATTTTTACACACTGGATTAATGTTTAGTGTTTAGGATTTGATGTTTAAATGGGTAAATATTTTAATATTTAATATTTTATAAAATTTTTGGCCACGTACAATTTGCACAATTGTATAAAGTTTTGTATAGTTAGGTTTTTCTTTTCCTTTTCATTGTATATTTGTATTTGTGTTTTTATATGTTTTGTACTCTAGCTCTAGCTTTGTCTACAAATTGTAAAATTTTTTGACAATAAAGAATTATTATTATTAAAACTGGTATGATAAACTTAACCGGGGTGTGGAGTGAAATCCGTTCTGCCCATTTAAACACCCACTTTCATTTATCTAAATATTTGTTTCTGAAGATTTAACATTTCATGCTTTCATTTCAGATTCTGATTTTATGATAACAGTTATATTCTTCATTGCATTAATATTCATTTAGCAGTGTACTTATAGTTTCCTTATATATTCGTTGTTCCTCGCTTCTGATATCGCTTGGAAATGTGGATCATGTCCAGAAATCAGATATTTGGTTTAGTTCCACATCTAGGAAAGAGTTGTCTCAGAATCAGTCCAGTTGTGCATTACAGCATCACGAGTTAAACAGTAACACTTTTCCTTTAGCGCTATTGTATTTTTGATTCCGAAAAATATATTAAACTAAGGTTTAGATCGGTTCTTTAACATGTTATTAAATCACTCAACCCCATGACATTCGATTACTTTCTGTTTCATCTTCAAATATCTATACCACTTGAACAAACACCTTCTCTTTGTGTTTTTAATAACATTTTGCTCAAACTTTGAATAATACCTATTTATTTGTTGTATTTATGGTCTGGCAAAACGAAATTGGTGAGCACAAGTTTAAGAAAAGTGAATCATAGAGGAGTGGTGAGTCTGGAACCAACGTCTCAATAATATTTAACATAACGGTCAAGCAGGTGTCTAGCCTTCTCCCACTTTACCCGTGGACGTGAACGTATAACTCACATAAGACAACTACTAATATTATATACTGGAAGGAGTCTAAGAATTCAATTCAAATTAAATTTGAATATTTTACTTTGAGTCGTTTCATCCGTTGAGTTCCAACTGGCGCGTTCCAACTCCAAGTTTGCAAAAACTCTTCCGACGTCATTTCCGGCTGGCAATGAAAATCCTTCAGCCATCGGAACGCCGCAGAAAGTTTCATTTAAAACATGGACGCGGATAATGGTGACGTCACATGCCCGGATAAACGAGACTTTATATTGTCTTGAGAGACGTGTATATTTCAACATCGGGGCGAAAGACGATTTCGGATCGGCGTAGCTCTTTCTGTCCTGGTTTTGCGCCGAAAAATAAATTTATATTAGACGCCGACGGCGGAGGCGACCAGTGTATTGTGTGAAACCCCAATAATATTTACGCCACCTAAATGAAATAAATCTAATTTTTTGAATGAAATAGCATGAGACGATTTGGAATCAACGTCTAGTGTTATTGGCATCGAAGAGATACGATCTCACCCAATTAGAGATCATAATAAACCACCCAAAAATAGCTAATTTGAATCGCAAGAAAGTTGTAATTGCGACTAGATACTACTTATTGTGACTTTGTCTTTGACCAATTTCCCGGTTGGTATTGATATTTCGTAAATTCAATGATTTATTTCAGCACTTATCGGAGTTTGTTTCTCTTGTCGAAAAATGTCACAACAAAAAAATGCTTTTATGACAAAGCAAAAATACTAAGAACAATCTGCTAAATATGGCAATTCAGCGCGAGATGTATAATTTCTAATAGCGGAAGTCAAAAAGATATATCATACTCCATCAGAGTTTCGTCATATTATTTGGACTCGTCCAAAAAAGAGTTGTATTTATAATATTGTCACGAATTGGTTTTCATCTGTGACGCCACGCCTTACTTAGCGTGCAGGAGACTAGCTCAGATTCGGAATCGCTCTACTTCAGGTGAGAAGAGATGATAAAGGAGACACGTTGATAAAAACAATAACAAGTTTATATACAAACAAACTTAACAACGGCTATATTGTACGTGAGCAATAATAAATGGGTGTTTTGTTTATAGATGAAATAAGAGTTTACACTGTACACAATTATTACTAAATGTATGTCTTCTTGAAAGTGGTTTAGTCCAAATTTACAAAGAACGCAATTATTTCACCGTTTAGCAGTCACGCACATTATTTTACGTTTTTGCAGTCAAATTACAGTATTATTTGGGTAATTCTTGGAGTAAGTTCTACATATTCCTGTAAAGGTAGGAAATTGAATTTTCGGTAGAATTTCTTCGAATTTTTCCTCATAATATTGCGGATTAATATTTTTTCTTTCCAGGCTTATTTAATTAAATTTTCAGTTTATTTGCTACATCAAGCATATAATTATTAGCACTCGCCTTGTCTCGTATCAACACTGATGTACAGGGTAATTTTTTATATTTTCCCACCCCCCTTAACTTTTTTGTGCCACTGTTTAGAAAAAAGATGTAAATATAAAAGTTGTAGTGCTAGAGAAGTAGTTCTCAGAAAACATATTTTTGTCTATACAGGGTGTTGCAAAAAGTGCGAAAAACAAAAAATATATTTTTTTTAAATGGGACACCCTATATATTTCTCCTCAGGACGAAAGATCTTTATTCTCCGATTACAAAAATATATATTTTGTCTACATTTGCTTAAGCCATTTCCGAGCTATTTGCCTTTAAAAGTTGACAAAGCATGAATTCAAACTAATCGAAGTAGCCTTGCTCGCCATTAAGAAAAATATGAAATGTGTCAAAATAGCCGTGAATGACAGTGACAAAAACAGCTATTATATCAAATTATTGGCTCTGTTTTTTATGAAGGTTCCCTAACTGGCGAAAGATATTTACAATTTTTAAATCATGAAACAGAGATTCTCTTGGTATGCTTCCAATTCGCCAATCTGCTCAAATAATAGGCGGGGAACCGTCCACTGGCCACCGAACAGCCCAGATCTAACGCCCTTAGATGCGTTTTTGTGGGGATATTTAAAAACAAAGTTTATGCTCAGAGAAGTGCCATTATTGAAGAGCTCAGGGTGAGAATTGTATACTATATAAACGACCTTAACCAGAACAATCCAATTTTTATTGCCCATGCAACAAATAAATTAGAAAGCGACTTCCGAGATTGTATCAATAGTGGGCATATTCAACAATAATTGAAATACTGAAGTTTTTATTATCAAACATGTTAAGATACGAATTTTTATATAATAATAAAAAATGATTAAAACAATGATTTATTTTATTTAAATCAACTTTTAAAGTTAAATAGCTCAGGAATGGCTTAAGCAAATGTAGACAAATTATATATTTTTGTAATCGGAGAACAAAGATCTTTCGTCCTGAGTAGAAATATACGGGTGTTCCATTTAAAAAATATATATTTTTTTGTTTTTCACACTTTTTGCAACACCCTGTATAGACATAAAAATGTTTTCTGAGAACTACTTCTCAAGCACTACAACTTTCCTATTTACATATTTTTTCTACACAGTGGCACAAAAAAGTTAAAGGGGGGGGGAAAATATAAAAAATGACCCTGTACCGACATTAATTTGCATTTATGAGAGGTTAATCTCACATGTGTAAATTTACCTGTTTTTTTTTATCTTCTATCTAAATTTCTATCTCGATGTGAGATAATGATTATCTTGTCTATATCTTTAATTAATTGAGGCGTAATTACGCTCAATTATCGTTTATGTGCCAAGGGCCAAATAAAAAGAGTAATTGAAATTATTGGAGTTATAAGGCTCATTTAATGAGAGGTTGTACCTGTATTTTTTATATTTATCATTAAATTCAAGTTATCTTTTATTTAGGTTTGCCGAGAGTCACTAATTGGAACGCAATTCCATAACTTCCTTTTGAATTTTAATTTCAGTCATTATTTATTTTAAACTTCATATTGTAAGTAAAGAAAAGGATATCTTGAGTAACAGTAGTTATTTATAATTTTTGCTCAACTTAAAATTGTAATTTAAGTTTCTGATTATACTTGCTTTAACAAGTAAATGTTCAAATTGTTGATTGCTTCCTCATGTGTAACAGTTTCACTGAGGTCCACACGATATTTCCCTGAATATTCTTTAATTAGCTATATACATTGGTCTAAGTCTAGGTTATTATTTTTTTTGCATGTATCCAACGTTGGCTAAAAAAACAACGTGCTTGGCAAGTAGCAGGTGTTCGTCCACGTGGGAAAAGGCAGAAGCGGTTCCAGTAGAGGTCCCAATACGATCGCATGGTTACAGAATAGTTGGACAAGCTAAGTATTAGCCAATCAGAAGATAAATCAATTGTAAAGAACAGTGATATCGCCTCATTCATTCATTTTTTTATCTTTTACATTAATTTTAATTCTCATTACTAGTCAATTTATTCATAAACCATATTTCAAATAATTTCATCAATTATATTTGTAATTTATTCATAATAATAATAATCTCCATTTCACATGATACCATTGTTGTAATTTAATTGTAAAATTAATATATTGTTGTTAGAATTCCTTTGTTTAATTTATCGCAAGATTGAGGTCTGTGAGACACGAATTATAAGGGCAAATTTCTGATATTCTTATCTTTATAATTATTGATATTTAAGTATTCATATTCAGTTCGCATTGTCTCTAGGAACTCTGGCGCCCAAAAAGAAATTTCAGTTAATAAAAGAGCCAACCCACCCCCTCAGGAAAATAAAAACGAATCTCATGCTTAATTAAATTAAATACATTACCTTTCGCTACAAATTAGTGCCCAACTAAATTTATCGTTACAAATTGGCGACTGAGCTAGTATATCATTACAAAGTGACGCCCAACTGTTCAATTTCATTACAATTTATATGGTCAAGTCTTTTAGCGTCTCTCACCGACGGAGTAATTTAATTTAAGTTTGACACAGATTACTAAGGCATTTGCACTACTTTTAAAAATCCCCTTACTGGACATTTTGATACTTTACTCGTAGATTCGACTCTCACTACTTTTTAGAAATCGCCCGGGTGCCGTGTACCTATGTACATGTACACCCAGGTTAGGTGGGGACCTGACCACCCTGTACCTATGCACAGGTGCGCTCAGGTTTTTAGGTTACGGGATAGAACAACTAGCAGAGTACGCACCTGTGTGCTTGCACTCAACTAATTAAGCGGAGTTAAGAGAGACCCGAAAGTCTGATGAATTTGGCGTTTGCCTGCGTAGGTATTTATATTTTACAAAATGCTGATGGCTGCAACGGTAGGGACTAAAATGGCTCCCGTCGAGCGCTCTAGTTGTTTATAATTAACTGTGAATGTTTATATCACATTTTTCAAGTTCAAGTTCAAACTTAGGATAGGGTGATATTTACTTAGTTAGGTTTATGCATTTTAGTAGTTCACAATATTTCCCTTAAATTATCAGTTAAAAACGTGGCAAGACGAGGAGTTTCGTTGGAACTTCTTTTTAATACCCCCCTAAACTGCCAAATGACAAGAGTATTCAAACTCTGGATAGTAACATCATAACCATTTTATCTATTAAGTCTTTAAAATTGTCGCTACTTATATTAGAGGTTTCCAACTGTTTTATTTTTCGACAAACTCCGTCAGGGGATTGCTAACTGTTTTTTCGAGATAAAACCATTATATTTATAAAAGAAAAAGGTATTTTTCCGGAGAATTACCATAACAATGCTTCCCTTTTCGCCAAATGTTCGGAATTTGCCCCGACGGTCGTTTTTATTTACAAAATATTCAGGAAATTGTGTTTTAATATTGTTTTAAACAGTTTTGGAGCGAGTGGGATTCATAAAGTCTTAAACAAAGATGTTTTCTCCGTTCGCGCATCACGAGAAAATTAAGAAAGTTTTTATCGGGGAAATTTGCATCTTGCTACGCCTACGAACTTCGGATGATGCCGTAGACAAATATTGATTAGGGACGATACAAAAAAACTGGCTAATTTTTCTACTATGTAAATAAAGCATCTTTTTAATGAAGTTTGTGTAGAAGTTGAGAAGCTAATTTCATATACGGAAACAAAATTATATGTAATCTATGAAAAAATGCAATCAACAGAGTCGATCATAATTATTCTTCTACATAATTTTCATCTACACGAAGCAGTCTTAGTTCGTGGAAGTTGATATAATTATTACCATCAACTGTTCCGAACCTTGATTGAGATATTCAATAGAATGTTTAACATACACTTCACCGCACGCTAACCATGTTGGTTGAAGGAACATCATCACAGTTGGTATGTGCAATAGTTGCGATCAGCGCTCCTGATTATGGTAGAATCATCAGATTTAGGACATTTATTGTTAAATTTAACATGACAATGTGAGGTGGTGGTAGAACCCACATAAATCAACTAGTATTATTGTTAAGTATTAATTAATAGTTATTGACTTGTGAGAGTGACGATTTCCATGAGTAATACTGAACATTAGGTGGGGACCTGGTATGGTATGCCTCACGCATCGACGATTATTTGTCCATTTCATAGTTACAAATAAGCCAGGGTGTGGCATCCGATATACCACACCAATTTCTTACATTGTGAAGCCAAGAGTGTTGATTTGGACCAGGCCCCGTCTAACTTCAACTTTTCCCTGTAGTATTAGCTTTGGTAAGATTGAAGTACACGTATGCGGGTGTATAATGACATACTTCGTGAAGAAGTAGGTTCTTAAGTTTGAAGAAGGTTATTTTTGCATGGCTAATTCTTCCCGTCACTTCTTCATCACATTCCTTTTTTCATTAGGATAGCGCCAACATACGCCAATTTTGTGACACGTTCAATATTTTCTCTGTTGATGTTAAGACAAGTAATCAACTGATGCCTACTAATCACCATCATTTTTGTTTTGGCAACATTAGCATGTAGCCCGAACTGGTCGCCGCATTCCTTGAGATTATCTAACATTGACTGGAGATCTTCAAGGTTGTTAGCTAAGATTGCGGCATCATCTACATAGTGTATATTGCTTATTGGGATGCCACTGATTTTGATAACTCGTGTTTCATTTTCTAATGTCAACTGAAAGATTTTCTCAATGTAGATTTTACACAAAATAGCTAGCAGTACATAACTCTGCCGGGCTCCTTTCAGTATACCGGAGGTCTATATTGACAAATCGCCATCAATGAGAATTTCAGCTAACTGTTGCCAATGTAGTTTCTTTATTATTCTAATATCGTTATCATCCATACCGATCTCTTGTAATCGTCGCAAACAGCGGCTCGTGCTTTACGTTATCAGAAGATGTCTGATAGTCAATAAAGCTGCCTTTGGTCATAGCATTTTTACACAAGTAATTTCACTGTCAAGCCCCTTGATAAAGCTGGACTGCATATTGTGAACTACTAAAATGCATAAACTACTAAATAAATATCACCCTGATCTAAGTTTGAACTTGAACTTGCAAAATATTATGTCATCATTAAAGAAAAAAATATAAATAACGCAACGCGAGCAGTCAACGTGAGCGATTATGAACCTTAAACATGCAACAATCGGCTCATTTTATCATATATAGCTAGCGAACCATCAGTTTGGTAGACTTTGTATCTCACCTAAAACCAGCTCCTGGGCTCACATGGTCCCTTTCAGGTTATAGTCTATCTTTTCTCCTCACCGTAACCCGAGCTTCGCTCGATCCCATCGTCGCGCAGTCCGGGGGCTTCCTATCCACAATAGTAAAAGTCGAATCTATGATAAATTTGTCAAAGTTCTGAGAAAGATAATTTTCAAAGTATATTCAGTAGGTAGATCCAGTGCAGTGTGAACTGAACTGAAGTGATAAGCTAACTATAAATGATACACAACACAAACTCTTAAGACAAACTATATTCATAAAACAGTGACCAAAGACCTATGACCAATTTATAAATATACCTCAATCGAGAGAACATGCGCACCTTGGTAATCGGGTATAATATAATCTTATTAAGCTTCTGACCAATAGACATTGTTAATGATTTATCATTAGATCTTTGACCAATAGACGTTGTTATGGTTTTTTAACTAAAGTGCTTTCTTTATCATCTCTTCTCACCTGAGGTAGACCGATCCCAAATCTGAGCTATATTCCTGCACGCTAACCAAGGCGTGCCGTCGCGGTATAAAAACTATCGCGACAATATCGCCATTCATATCTTCACACTTTCTGTAAATTCTTGGCTGAATTACTCGAAGAAACACTTGAAGCGCATGGTTCATCAAGCGTATGAAGTCTGTAGTCATCGCAATTTTTTGGGGTTTGTTTTCCTTGGGATAGCAAACGTAGATTCTAATGAAAACATTAGGATTTGCCCAGAGTCATATAATATATCACGTTACAACTGTTGAGCATCGATCTGCTTTAAAACGTCTGCATATATTCATCGTGACTTGAACTTTTACCGTTCTTCATACATTTTATTGCATATCTCACTTCAGACTCAAGAGTTTGGATTATTCATATTCTCTGTGTTATTCGTGTGGTTATTGGTGCGTTGCTCTCTGAATATTGTCTCCGCGCATCTTCTCCAAGCTTCCTTTAATTCGTCGGTATCAAGAATCGATCTTGTATGTTTCTTATTGATGGCAATGCTTCAATAATTTATATCACCTTTCTATGGAAGTTGAAGGAGTGGTGGAGTTGATGAAGACTCTCAGCATATTCGCTTTGTTCTTGGCCCATCTCTGTTTAGTTTCGCTTATTGTTCTTTTATTGTGTCATTTAATTCGTCTTGTCCAGTCCACCTAAGGTACATACACTTGTGCTATATTGATGTTAGCTGATCTAATACTTACTTGCAGAAGTATAATTCGGTCTTGGTACGCCACGACATTCTTTACATACCTAGCCACCTGGATAAAATAAAGTTTCCGGAGTAATAGAATGCTATTCCAATTTTGCTACATGTTGCACTATTAGGTCATCTTACCTTCGCTATGTCACGATTAAAATTTTGTCACCTACCGCATTGCGTTATCAATTTTTTATGCCGCAAAGAAACTTCGGGTGGTCCAAGTTCCAATTCGCTTTTGGGTTTCCGCCACGTTAAGCCTAGTCATTCTTAACATTCTCTGATGATTTAACACCTAACTGAGGGCCGTTGCTTTAACTTTTCTTGTCATGAGTGGGTAGACGAAATGTCATCCTGGGCAAGCTTGCTTGTTTCGCTCGTCATCGTAGATTCCCGTTACTTTCGACGACGTTGTAAGATGACACTTCCTTCATCCTCGATCTAAGATTATACTGCCAGTACTAGGTCATCAGATTCTTGTCTATCAAAATAGGGTGAGCCGGTGGACAGCTGAGTTTTATATTCGAACAGGAGGGACTATTTGAAACGTATCGCTATCCCACCATTCCATACCATTATTAAGACTGACAGCGACTCAAGAATTTTTAACATACGCATTTTCTCTTCTCCGACCTTCTCAGATTATTTCAGTCCAGTGAAAGTAGATCTTTCCTTCACCTTTCCAGTCCTCTTGTCATGTGCAAATTAGAACCAGCGTTTTTCTACTGGGCGTTTGATATCGTCCAACCATAACTTCTTGGGAATTCCTATGTTTCGATATGATTCTCTTTGATGTCCATTTGTTCAAACTCTCTCTTGCGATATGCACTTCAGTTTTGCCACTCATTGAATGAGGTTGGTAATTTTCGTCCGTATTCGTGTTGCCTCATTTCTAGTCTTCTGTCTCAATATCACTCCTAATATTCATTTTTCCGCAGCTTTTTGTCTTTCGTAGCTTGCTCTCAGTATCATACCTTTCTTTTAAGTCATAGGTCACGTCCTTAGAGATATAATGCGATCTAACAAACGTTACCCATGATAATGCATTGCCTCTCATTATTTCCGTACTTTGATTTTGTTTTTCAACTTTTATTGTGTTGCTATTAAATTTATTGTTATTCCCAGAGCTGTCACCATCAGTGAGATTTAAATCATTTTTGTGATTTAAATACATTTTTTGATTTAAATACTTTGAGTTTAAATACTTTTTCTGAAAGTGATTTTTATTTTATGATTTAAATCTTTCTGAAAAGTATCTTTGATTTTTGATTTAAAAATAGTATTTAAATCTTTCTAAAAGGATTTAAATCAGTAAAAAGATTTAAATCTTCGAAAAAATTTAAATCCTTAAACAGATTTAGATTTAAATCATTAAAAATATTTAAATCATTAAAAAGAGTTTAACTATATTAAAATACAGCAATAAATACATCCTAAGTGTTTTAGTTCTATGTTTATTTTGTATTTTGTAATGAAATTTTTTTAATGCGTGTTACTTAATTTTCTTTTTTAAATATAGATTGGCTATATGGGAAACTTTTGTATTATTGATTTCTTAAAAATATATATTCCCGATAATTTCGATGTAAGTTTCTGCGTCATAAACAAACCCCTTACGAAGTAATCCCTCTGTAAAAAGCAAACAAAATAGCATAAAAAAATCTAGCTAAAAAGGAAAATAGATTTTTCCGCCAGAAAAATATTTCCAGGAAAAATTCAAATCAAAAATATGAAAAAAAGATAAATGAAATAATAGGATTTTGTCAAATTTCAAGTTGATTTTATCAAAAAGTAATTAATGGAATTTTTGACACATTGTCAAATATTTAAAAGCTGCTAGCATGCACATAATGAACTATTTTGTATGTTTGATGTTGTTAGTGTTTTGACTTTAATTAATATAATCGGCTAACATAATAAGAAGTGCAAAGTTACCAATTATGTGAATGCTAACGGTTTTTAAACATTCGACAATTCCATTAAAAAAACAACGTTAAATAACATTTTAATTTGGTTTTTGTATGTTATTTTGACGTACCTATTTAAGATTGTATTGTTTTTTAAAATTTAGATTGGGTGACGTCACACATTTGCTTTTTTTTCACTTAATTTATATAAATAACATTTTGATTACGCTCTAGGGGGTTTTTAATGGTACATAACCAACCACGCCAATTCGTTGTACATAGCCAACCAAATAATTTCAATCTTTTTTAGATTTTAGATAATTTTAGGATGTATTTAAATCTTTGCAAAAGATTTAGATTTAAAAAAAAATTTTAATCTTTTGAAAAGATTTAAATATTTCCTAAAATGATTTAAAATGTAAAAAAGATTTAAATATAAGAAATATTTATTATTTAAATCTTTCTTTATGTACAAAACGATCTTTAATTTAAATCGTTTGTCCAAATGAAAAGTATCTTTGATTCTTGATTTAAATCATTTTTTAAATGATCTTAAACAGCTCTGGTTATTCCTGCATCTTGATTGCTCACAATTGTTGTCGTATTCAAATTAATTTTGATATTGACTTGATTTGCGGATTGACTTAGGTATCGTAAGCCCGCTTAAGTTCATTCTGATGATAACATACAAATTACCAAAAGTTGTCAGTTGGCATCATTACAATAAGTACAATACATGTAACCATCGTTTTTGATGAGGGTAAAATGCTTAGTGAAACGCGCGTTGGCTTTGCCATTAATACAAAGTCAAGAGGATGCCGTCCAATTTAATTTTGGAGTAATTGTAGAGGGTGGTCATAGGAGCGACATACATAAACTACTAGTATTAGTAATAGGCAATTACTTTCTTACTACGTGGGAATGATTATCTAAGAAGCTTTCAGGACTGATACGGAACATAATTCATTGAAATTGCTTGTATATTCATTAGAAACATCAACGCAAGCCCCTTTAACATCATTACAAGCTAACCATGTTAATATCAGCAGGAGTGATGTAAATAACCACAACTGTTGTTACATTCTAAAGCCTTCAAAATCCGTTGCAACTGAACGGCATTGAATCGGAGAAGAAAGTATGTTTGGGTGCATGCTTCTCACTTGACGTGAGGAGTGGTAGCTCGCATTATATCAACTAGGTTCTAGTATTATTATTAATTCACATA
Source organism: Pissodes strobi (assembly GCA_016904865.1). NCBI lineage: Eukaryota > Metazoa > Arthropoda > Insecta > Coleoptera > Curculionidae > Pissodes > Pissodes strobi. The sequence goes on from MU182043.1 coordinate 357,213, forward strand.
AGAAATTAATATTCGAATAGCATTCCTCCTAACTCATTGAAACAGAATATATTATATTATAAAAATTAACAACATTAGCTAAACATAAAAATAATCAAGTAATAATGATCAGGTTGATCTTTGGAGCATAGAAACTCTCGAACCTCCGATAAATAAAAGGGCCATCTCCACATTGTTATCCGCATCATAACGATTTTATTTTCAAGGGAACTAAGCCGCAGAAAAGGCGAGGCAAACATTAATTCCATTATTTTCCTTATTTGCATTAGAATTGCATAAGTGTAATGTCATGGCTCCACTCCGTTCGCCGCACCTTTATGCTCCCTATAATATAATAATCTTCATATTACGAACCGGTGTTAATACGCTCCTTTCGGAGAGAAAATTCGCAATATTACATTTTAAAACAGAAAGCGTGCATCATATTAGCGATTTTCTTTTAATTTATATTGAAATAAAAGGTTGCCTAAGTTGCGTTATTATTTCGAAATGACGATGACGAACAAACAGGGGAATACAATTAGAATCGTCGCATGTGAGGTAATTGTTTACATTATTGATGTATGTAATAGAGAGGCAGAAAATAATTATTTAAATGTTTCTATTAAACATCACATGGAACAGGATGCATTTTGCACCATCAGCGGTTCGGAGAGCAGCATTAAAAAAAACGAAAATAACAATTTGACCGCTCAAATCCTTCCCCACCTTCTATATGCCCTGACAGGAAAAGACTGTGATTATCATATAGAGATAAAATAGATGATGGCGATTTTCAAGTAATTCGACGAACAATAGGAGATTTTTACTCAAATGTAAAAAAAAAGTTTTGACCTTTAAAACTTTGTTTGCCGCTATTAAGAACAAAATAGAGTTTCCGTAAGGGTAAAACTTAAATCGGCTTTTGCTAACTCAAACTAACAACTGGAGACCATCATGGACAGATAAATAGGGATAATCTAGCATTCATGAAAAATCCGTCGTGGTATTGATAATGCCTGTTATCATTATTATGTGCAAGATAAAGTTCCAATTAAATACCATACAAAAGCTCAAATGCTTTCTTAGCTTCAGATGAAGAATCTCAAATTTGATCATAAATGGAGAAAATATCAGTTATATGAAATAGTCTCCTCAGCCAATAAGTCTAAAGAAAAAAAAAAGTAGAATTAGTCCTCTTTTACGTAGTCGGGGTCATACCCTTAAGGCTACCTCCCTATACGTGCGATTTGCACCCTATTGAATTCGAATGGGCAGCAGTGAAAAGGTATATACGAGAGCCGAACGAACTTTCAATTAAAGATTTAAGTAAACTTACATTAGAAACGATTGGCTCAATATCTGCGGAAAATTGGAGTTTCGTCGAAAATTTTATTATGCGTTATAATATCCGACAGGAGGTTGTTACGGATCGAGGCAAAGACTAGCATCGGTCTTTCAAAAATCTCTCAAACTATTACAAATTAAAACTTTCAAATCAACAGCTTATCATCACCAAACGTTAGGGTCTTTGGAAAACTTACACAAGAACTTAAGGGTGTATTTACATATTCAAGTTAATAAATATTCAGGAAATTTAGCACATGGATACCATATTGGCGTTTTGCTTATAACAATACCGTACATATTGAAACCAAATATTGTCCTTATGTAATAAACCAGCTAGTATTCACTATAATATAGAACCTTTATATAAAATTGGACACTATTCTAAAGAACTCAAGTATAGGTTCTAAAATGCATACGCTAGAAAGAATTTAATTTTATATAAGAATAAACAGAAGGAGGGATTTGATTGTAATTGTAAATATTTAAAATAAAATATAGGATACAAGATATTAACGTGAAATTGGTATATGACTAGTAAGTTAGATTAATTAAATACATGTCCATATATTGTATTCGAAGATAAGGATTTTAATGTAGTTTTAGATATAAACAGTAAATGGATAGAAGTACGTAACGCTAGAATTAAGCTTTATAATTGTAAAAAAAGAAAAAGAATATTATTATTTTAGTTTTTTCTTACCCCAGGTACGTGAGAGGTATGTAGGCTACCTAGACCATCTAAGACAAACATGTAATGTGTTTCTTATTGTGGGTAATAAGCCAGTTGTTTTATTTAGAATATGTCAAGGTTATGAGGCAGGTTGCACGCTTAGTAAATAATTGGTGCACTAGTTATTGAAAAATACTTATCTAACGGGGGCACTGGCGTGTTTCACTTTCTCCTCTTAGGATATTGAAATAGTGATGATGACACATCAGCATTTTCAGACGAACATTTCTCTATATTACAAAATTGTTTATACAATAACTGTCAATAAACTGCTTAAACATACTTCTCATTTTACTTAATTCAGATTATTTTTGCTGCTTAGACGCCATACTCGACACCCCTGATTTAAAGGGACTCAAATACTTTTTATTCATCAACCGTAGACCCCGTCCCGTTTTGTTTGGAGTTTTTAGTAATTCTTTCCATACTCTCAAAAATATGAGTAGAGTTAATTTGGGAATTCTACAACCACCGTCACCGGCACATAATTTTAGGGCCTGTCGAAATGTATCACATTCAAAACGTGAAGTTTCAAAGCCTACGTACTACGTACTATTATAGTACTCGAGATACTGATGTGTAAACATATCCTATATCGACATCATCGACACGAAAATCTAATGCCAACTTAAGCCGCGTGACGCTGAATATAGGCAACCACTTATTTGGAATTGGTTGCCTATATTCTGGCGTTCGAAAGAACACGTTTCACACTAACGGTTACAGACAACCTGCAAAACACAATCCCGTCACAGATACCGCATGACGTGCGTTGTTTAATGTTTATATTTGTAACGTTTGCATTAGAATGTCTAATGCAAAGCCCTCCGCTCGCTACAGAGTCGCGACGAACAAGAACTAACCAAAACTAACCGAAGGCATGCCCAAAATAAAACTCGTTAATAGTAGGATAGATACTGCAAATGATCATATCACTCTAGACACAAAAAATAGGATGTTTAAAGCTTATAATAACAATTGTAATATCTTAATGTCCTGGATTCCAGGAGACTCAAATATTTATGGTAAGGAAGAAGCTGATAAACTGGCTAGAATTAGGAGGGATCTGAATATACCAAAAAAAAAATGTTAAACTGGATAAAGGGGAATGTCTCAATTTAATTATAAAAGTAATATAGAAAAAGTTTGATAATAAACGGAAAAAGAGCTGTCAATTTAAAGGTAAACATTAATCTCAAATAAGTGAATCCTTCCCTTTTTCCAAATGGTTTTTGAAATTTCCATTTATAGATAGACATCACATTACAACTATTATTAGAATGCGTACGAACCACTGTTTAACTAGAAAGCATCTGTATAAAATTGGTATAGGTAACGATCCGCTTTGTGAATGTGGTTCAAGCGAAAATTTAAATCACATACTTCTAGAATGTCCCATAAATTTTATCCCGCATATCGATATGTATGAAAAGCTCAGAGTTATGGGTGTTAGTCCCCTTTTAATATGATTACGGTCCTATCTAATATAAATTCGGATATTTGCAAATTGATAATCGATTTTTTAAATTATAATCATATAAAGCTTTAAACTGGTCTAAATTTAAATATCTAATTTCTTTCTGTTTCGATTCGTTCCAGCGGTACTCATTAATACCATTTCCGGATTTTTTAGGACGATAGCCGTGCCTTCTGACGAGTTTGTGGTGGATTTGGAAGCGAAAATTCATTTTAAATTCAATAAGCTGTGTTATTATGGATCCAAATACACTGCGAATATAATATAATGAAAATCTAATACCGCCCTTAGCGTTGAGTCGTTGCAATCACAGCCGTCCTGGATTAGCTTGCTCCTCAATGCGCACGGGTTATAATGTCACATCGGTTTACATATTTCGTCCCTACATTTCCGTCCCATTTGCCGAGATTTACCCTCATTCCGCCGCGTAATATGTTTACACATAAAAAAAATTTCACTCTCGATAAAATAGACAATATTTAAAGCCATTGCCGATACAAAAAATATTCAATCTCTTTTGTATCACTATAGAATAACCAGAGGCGCGCATAACAAAATGAAAATTTCCTCTAGCGGCAACCGTGGTAAATCGTTAAAGCGCTCCATTTTCGTGTCTATTTCGAGCAGCTAATAATCCCGAAAATCTCCGAAGCAACGTTCCCGAAAATAAACAAAAATGTAATAAGATCTAACACTAAGCTCGTATAATTAGTTCCGAAGAGAAACAAATTTCAGTACCGGCAAAAGAGGGTAGGGAAACGGGCAGAGATAATTAGAAATTTTCCTTTTATGAAATTAATTAAAATAGTAAAATATTTGAAGAGATGCCTCCTGTTCTCGTATAAGAGCCGGTCTTATTAATTCGCTAGTCTTTGATATTTGAGAGGATTTAAGCCTGGAAAATGTTCACTTAACATATACAAAACAGCGACTGAAAACGGTTTAGTTTAACGGATTTTTAATGTCTATTAATTTAAGCATACCTTGTCTTTGTTTTAAGATCCTACCTAGCATAACTTGAAAGAAGTAATTATAGTCTCAGCAAAATAATTTCGAAGCAATTTCCTGCTAAAAGTGCGACAACATGTTTAAAGTAGAACATAAAGTTTTGGTTAGAATTTAATTGTGTGTCTGTCTGACTGTGCTCGTACTTGTATATTCCTGTGACAATGTTCAGATAATATATTTAAACGGTAAAGAATGTGACAGACAGAGACAAAAAGAAAGATAGAAATATAGATAAGAAGGTAAAGGAAAGGGAGAAAAAAAGCAAAATAAGAAAACAAAAAAGGGAGAGAAAGAAAAAAATGAGGTTCGCTCTATGAGGTCTATATAGGATTACTCAAATTATCACAATTTCACTGAAAACTTATTAGCCTCTTTTATCATGGCATATCTGATAAACTAAAAACCAACAACTATATTCATTAATTTTAAATGAATTTTGTAATTTACGTTTAAGTAAATTAAAATTGAACACCATAAAACGGTTGTGTAAAAATGCTCCAAATTTAATTACCCTTCAACCTGGGATACTTATGCAGGGCTTTTCGAAGTTGATGAACTATTCGACATTTCCAGAGATTGGAAATAAATACATCTATGAAATCTTGGCTGTAGTCAAAGTTGACTGTATTCTATCTTTTAAAACTATTTGTACGATCACGGTGTTATATTTTGGATTTTTGGTACAACTTTAAGCCTAATTGATGTATTATATCGTCACGTTTAGTTTTATCCGTGACGCCACGCCTTGAGTGGCCTGCGGGTTATACAGCTCAGATTTAAGGATCGATCTACGTCAGGTGAGAAGAGATAATAAACAAGGCAGAAGTGCAACGTCTATTGATCAACAACATAATGGGAAACTATAACAACGTCTATTAGTTAGATACATAATGAGTTTACACTATACGCGATTATTAAAACAATTAGTCCCTGTATTTTAATCAAGTCCTTTAAGAGCGGTGTTGTGTTTTAATTTATGTTTAGGTTTGGTTACTAATTACTGAATGCTCTTAGTTTTTCTTAATTTCACTCAGAACTTTAGGGCATTACATCTTTAACTTTACAATTAGATTCGACTTTAGTAGTTTTTAGGCAGGTACCCCCCAAGAAATACGTTCCTATGAACATCACTTCTAAAGTTGCACCTGAAGATTAGGATAAGGTTAGAACAGCTATCACGTCCCTGTGCACTAGTGAGAGCCAAGAGGCTGCTGGACTGATGGTCCGCTTGACTATTTATATCATAAAATCTGCTAACCATTGCAACATGACCACACATGACCATATTGACTGTTTACCGTCCTCCAATGAGAGACTTCGAGGTTTTTATGGACATAATGGAGAATGTGCCACGTCTTGTCGAGCGAGGGCCATGCAGGCATATTATAATAGTAACAGGTGACTTTAATATTGTTTTTCTACAGCCGCGCGCAAAATAACTAAATACTAAATTCAAATGA
>MU182043.1:368216-387962 GCA_016904865.1 Pissodes strobi
ACGACGAGATCCATAAAAGAGTAAAATTCAAAAAGTATGCTTAGTGTGAAAAACCTCATAATTAGGCATGGCGTAGTGTAGCAACGAGGAGATCAACGAAACTCCTTGTTGAGGAATTTTAGAAAATTACCATTTTTTAAATTTTAACAGATCCGGTCGCGATCGATCTAGTTAAGGATTCGAAGAATTTCTATGACATCATCGACTTCAGCTACGCCCTTAAGTCATTAAAGACCCATAAAAAGGGGAAGGGTCTAAACCAGAAATACTCAAGTTAATGTTCAAAAAATCTAATTTCCGCACGGCCGTACTGCCATTGCATATTACTAAATCAGATCTTGGTCGTGACAAGAACAAGTAGCCAAACTTACTATATCTCGAAAGATGTTTAACATAGAGGTTTAGATAAAAGAGTTAGATGGAGCAAAGAAATTGCTGGAATTTATTTTCAAATTTCGAAATCGACCGCTAGAGGGCATAACCGCAGCAAAACTAGAGAATTTCAAAAATACTTACACCGCATAAAGTACTCTTTCTAACATGACTAAGTCTACCCAATTCCGTTGAATCAAACTTAAGTTACGAACAGTTTTTGGTATCAATATTTACTTATTTAAAATAGTTAGTTGTACACTCGCTACAAACAAATCCAACCATTCATTTATGTGCTATTGCGAATATTATGTAAATCATGTGAAAACTAAAAGTAATATCATGCTTAGACGAGTTTCTGCAGTTCTCGCAATATTTGTGTAAATGTATGCATGCATATAATATATCCTAGCATACCTTCATACGAAGGTTGTAACGGTCAGAAATGATAACGTACTTGATTGCTAAATTATATCCAACATTCTGCTATTAAACCATTTTACTATTCGAAATTATTTTATATTCGCCGTTACCTGTGTTTTGATTTTCTTTGTTCCTTCGCGATTTTGTCAAGAACGACAAATTTTCGAAATGGTGATTTTTAAATATGGATTAAATTTCAAAAATAAGACACACATAAAAATGGTAACATCATATATTAGACACTGTACAGATAATAATATTCTCCCGTTAATTAAGGTTAAAAGGCAGCAATTTTCATTTGCCTCTCGTTGTGGTAGCGCAGTCATCTGTGTTGCCATTTTCCTCTTACGTTACCGTCCTTCGGAAAGGGAGAAAGGGCCCACACACATACTTGCCTCAACTAATAGCAAATATTTTGAGTTAAGCGGGTTTTAGGAGTTTAAACTCGAATTTTGTTTTCAGGACGGCTTGTTAATAACGTGACTTTATTTAATATTTTTGCACTTGAATGGTTTTATAGCTAATTAATTATATATAAAATATATCTGGTGGAAGTGTAGTAGGGTACTCCTAGCCGTTTTATAACTATTTCTTCGGTAACTGGACTTTTTTAATTGAATTCCTGGACGGCTTGTTCTTGCTCACTCTAGTTCAGTTTAATTTTTAGGAATGTTTTTCTTTTGTTATGCTTTGATTTACCATGTGGTTTCCCGAGTTCCTCTGGTTTTCCTAGAGAAAACGGGGTACAGCCTTTGGTTTACGTTTTAACCTTAATTATTTGTTTTTTTTTCTTTTAAATGATATAAGAGATTGTCATTTCATATCGCAGCTAGCTAAACTTTTAATTGAATAGTTAGTTTCTTTATAACTTTACTGCTTAATAACTACTCTATTACTTCAAAAGAAGTAATTTATTTCAAGTAATATCTAAAATGCGTAATTCACATTTGCCATTCTGTTAAGAACAAGTTAAGAAAAATATTCGAAATGGCAGTCCTTAAATGTCAAATAGAACACACATAGAAATGATATCATTATATATTAGATACTGTACATAGAATAATATTCTCCCATTAATTAAGGTTAAAAGGCAGTAATTTTCATTCGTCTCTCGTTGTTGTAGCTCGGCCAATCTGTTTTGTCAATTTCCTCTTACTTTACCGTCCTTTGCAAAAGGAGAAAGGGACCACACACACACGTGCTTGCCTCAACTAATTTGAGTTAAGCGGCTTTTAGGAGTTTATACTCAAATTTTGCTTTGAGGAAGTCTTTTTAATAACGTGACTTTATTTAATACTTTTTGCACTTGAATAGTTTTGTAGTTAATTAATTATATATAAATTATACTTCGTGAAAATGTAGTCGATGCCTACTCGTAGCTGTTTTATAACTATTCTTAACTAGGCTTTTTAAATTAATCCTGGATGGTTTGTTCTTGCTCACTATAGTTTATTTTCATTTTTGGGAATGCTTTTCTCTCATTATGTTTTAATTCAGGCTTTTTTCTTGTGATTTCCTGAGTTTCTCTGGCTTTCCCAGAGAAAACGGGGTACAGCTTTCGGTTTACGATTTAACTTTAATTATTTGTTTTTTTTTCTGTTAAATGACATAATAGACTGTCATTTCATATCGTAGCTAAACATTTAATTGAATAGTTAGTTTCTTTATAACTTCATAGCTTAATAACTACTCTATTACTTCAAGAGAAATAATTTATTTCAAGTAATATCTAAAACAAGCAATTCACCATTCTGTCAAGAACGAGTTAAGAAAAATTTTCGATATGGTGGTCCTCAAAATATGGACTAAATTTCAAATATGACAAATATAGGAATTTTAACAACATATATTAGACACTGTACATATTATATATTCTCCCATTAATTAAGGTAAAAAGGCAGCATTTTTCATTCGCCTCCTCTAGTGGTAGCGCGATCCTCTGTTTTGTCAATTTCTTAGCGTCCTTCGGAAAGGGAGAAAGGGTCCACACGTGCTTGACTCAACTGAAAGTAAATATTTAGAGTTAAGAGGGTTTTATGAGTTTAAACTTCAATTTTGCTTTGAGGGCGTCTTGTTAATAACGTGACTTTATTTAATAGGTTTGCACTTGAACGGTTTTGTAGTTAATTAATTATATATAAAATATGCTTCGTGAAAATGTAGTCGATTCCTACTCGTAGCTGTTTCATAACTATTCTTTGGGGTAAATAGACGTTTTTAATTAATCCTGAACTGTTTGTTCTTGCTCACTATAGTTTATTTTAATTTTTGGGAATGCTTTTCTTTCATTATGTTTTGATTCAAGCTTTCTCCTTGTGGTGTCCTGAGTTTCTTTGGCTTTCCTAGAGAAAACGGGGTACCGCCTTCGGTTTACGTTTTAACTTTAATTACTTGTTTTTTTTTCTGTTAAATGACATAAGAGATTGTCATTTCGTACCGCAGCTAGCTAAACTTTTAACTGAATAGTTAGTGTGTTTATAACTTTACTGTTTAATAACTAAGAAAAGTAATTTATTTCAAGTAACATCTAAAACAAGCTATTCAATTGGTTACTACATTTAATCAAGTACAACTTTAAGTAACACCGAGTACCTTGAGTACAAGCATATAATTAATTTAGTATTTAATTTTGAACGACAAATTACTTATTTTCGAATTTGTAACGAATATTCCAACCAATTTTATGCTAATAAATCGACTTTCTGTTCACCTATATATCTGTTTCATTCATTATCTTTTAGTACTAGTGTCCAAAAGAGAAGTAAGTAGTAAGTATAATTGATCTGAATTAATTGGGCCCGGTAATTAATAGATTTATTCTGATTTATTTATTGTCTTGAATTGATTTAGCTTTCGGTGTTATTGTTTATGTTAACGAATTTTTGGCGTCGACCATTCATGTTATTATTCATATTTTATTTTGTTCTGAAGCTTAAGCCTTCCAACTACAACTTGGGGATTTTCTGACTTGTGCCGTCTACAAATTGGTCGCACTTTTTAAATAAATACCCCTCCCCCATTCTGTTCTGAATTTGAAGTAGGGCATAATTTGCAGACCTCGTTCTGACCTACGTATCTTTAATTGCGAATTTTCTAAACTCAGCTTTATTTACTCTCAGTTTCTTCTAATTTTCATTATTCATAAGCTAAAGATATCTTCAAATGAAGATTTTGTTTGAAATGCTCAAAATTTGACACTACTGAAGCTAGAATACGAAGGGTGTGCCTAAAATGCTTGCTCAAAAATTGAACAATACGCAATCTAAGGTACTTCCATAGAAACTTTTATAGAAAATAGGTATCTTTAAAATATAGCATAAATTCGAAGGAAATTTAAAATCCATGTTGGGTATGCCCAGTCAAGATTAAAAAGCAAATATGTACACGTCCCAGAGACGAGTCTATTAAGCCATACATTATCGACCGATTTTAAGCTAGCATGTTGAAGCGGCGAGGCGTGACATTATTTTCAGGGTATTGCTCTATAATATTGTAGGGATAACGTGATGTTTTACATACTATACTCACACACTGCGCATATATTCGAGCATATGATTCTTTAGTTACTTTTGAGTTAAAAAGTTCTTAAGATGCTTGGATTTCGAGGTACAGGGAGATGTATATATGTACCCCAAGTTGTACTAAACTTAGCTAAAGAACCGCCTCCTGAAATATCTATACAAAATAAATTAAATCCCACAAACCCTCTGCAAATGAAGTCAACAGGTACTATATTAATGATAATTGGCGAAGGAATACTGCAACAAAAACTACAAAGTGGCCACCTTAAATCTCACCAATAGGTACCAATTTCTTAGAAAAAAGATTTATTCCAACTAGTACACAACAGAATAATCACGGCGATTAAGGCGGAGAGTTTGGGATCTCCAAAATAAGCTGTAAGAATAACAGACATATTCAGTCAAGGATTTTTTAGGATTGCTAAAAAAAATCCAGCGAATGCAATCTTTAATTTTTGAAAACATTTCCTTAAATTACTCTCAATTTCGCGGTTATTGCAGGACAAATATTTTTTGTGCGAATATTACTTTCCGTACGTAATTGTATTTTGTAAATACGGAAAACTCTCGCCTAATTACCTAAAATTTACTAAGATAAAAATCATAATATACGGGAACTGCATCACGCTCTTTACCTCATAATTAGCGCCGCACTGCGCACAGGGAACAGCTTTTATTCGCTCATAACGCCAGCGAATTATATAACAAGAAAAATACAAAAAGCTTTTAATCTTCATCGTGTTTCCCTCGTGGTGAAATAATCCAATATGGTAAGTTATGTACAGTCACGATGGAGCATGAGTCATGTGTTATCGGACAAATTTAACAGAAAAAAATATTTATTTTTCATACACTCAACCTTAACAAAAAATTAATATATTTCAAATAACCTTAAAAATCAATATCATTCTCGATTCAATTATTAATTCGTGCGGTATAAAAATTAGTAGGTCGTACCAAGGATACTTTGTACCTGAAAGTAGTTCAACCTCAGCGAATGACGAGTATAAAATGCGGCAGTGCCCAGCATCATTTATCAGTTAATCGACTTTGAAACATACGTGCAGATATCTGGTCTGCTAGTAAACTGCGATTAACAAACACATAAAGTGTGCAAGTATCCGGCCCGCCAGTAAACGAAGTTCATTTGCAGACAGAGGGTGCATGCATCTGGTCCGCCAGTAAACAGTGCCTTTTCATCTAAACGATATTCGATACATGGCAGGGCAGTTCCCTACACTCGTCGGGTTAAAACATCGTACTTCTGGAATCTGGAAATGGTGAGGGGGTGGCCTTGAAAGGCCGCGGCACTTAGGCTTCATTGGACCCCCTGTGCGTCCTCCCTAGGTCAACCAATCCATCTAGGCCATCGTCCAGCCTAGTGTTGTAAAAAAAGCGGCGATGTTGCCCGAGGAGGCTGTTCTAAGAAAAGCCATGGTTGGCCATCGTTCTTCCGAAATGGTATCCCTTAGTTCCGAAACAGCGTCGCAATCGCAGAGCAGATGCTCTACTGTTTCATCCTCCTGTTCATAGTCTCTACATAGAGGTGTCTCGCATAATCTCATTGTATGGAGATGTTTCCTTAGCTGACAGTGTCCAGTCAAAATTCCTACCATGAGTCGTAAGGTCTTCCTTGACATATCCAGGTATGCTTTTGCTGCAGACTCATTAGGGTAGCTTAATAGCTCCCTGGCCAGTCGACAGTTAGTTATTTCGTCCCATCTTGCCCTAAAATCTTCATGGGTGATCTTTTTTATCATATGTATCGTCGTCGCGATAGGTAGGTTTGAAGGGCCGGCTTCCATAATATTTGAACCGGCTGCCTTTCTAGCCAATTTGTCCGCTGATTTGTTACCTTCGCGCTGTGCATGTCCTTTAACCCAGCACACAGAAATTCTGTTTTTGCAGGCGGCATCCTCCAGTGAATTATGACATTCTGGTACTGACCTGGCTGTAAGTTTATATCTTTTCAAGACCAGTAGTGCTTGTCTACTATCGGTGTAGATTTTAATAGTCTTGTTCTCAGTATTCCTGCGAACAATTTCTTTTGCGGCTATGGATATTGCAGCAAGTTCAGCATCGTACTTAATTCTCGGGTTATGATGTTATAAACCTTAGCAGTTTCTTGCCATCTTCGAGTCACGATGTCGAATAAGTATTCTCTGACATTAAGTTTTTAAGTCTCAATTATCAAATAATATAGCAGCCTCTTACTATGGATTGGGTCATCTATGGTAAGGCCGTTTTGTATTCAGTACAGCTCAACAGAAGCATTTAATTTCATAAATCATGGTATTTTCTTTCGAGGTGAGGTTCACTTCTATGCAGTAATATTAAGCCAGCGGGAGCCCTAAACCCCAGATTTAGCAGCTAAGGAGTAAGGGCCTTGTAGGTAATAAAAGACTGGCGTAAAAGGAGATGTAACAATAGGTTTGTTCTAGCAGCGATTTCAAACTAAAGCCAAGCAATCCGGAGTTTGCGCATTGCAATATAAGCGACACTTAAATCGCTATGCGCAAACTCCGGATGGCTTGGCTTTGGTTTGGTTTGGGTTTAAATCGCTGCTAGAACAAACCTATTATTTCCATACGGATTATATGAAATGCTCAGAATTTGAACACTACTCAACCGAAGATACTTCAGTACGAAAGCTGTGTATGATATTATCAAAATTTAGATACTATTCAACACATAATACGAAGGTTGTATATGAAAATGACCTACACTTTTATACCTTTCAACTTAGGACACTTTTATGCAAAGGCTGTGTGTGAAATGCAATCTAGGATATTTCCATCCCATTATTTTGATGAAATGCGCAAATTTTAAATACTGTCACGTCTAGCAACCATCCGAATGGTTTTGTGCTACCCTATAGAACTAGCCTTGTCGCGTCTATGTATGAGTCATCGCCGGCCGCGAAGTTTCAGGAACTGTGTATTTATCTCGATGCCATGGTCGAGAATCATATAGAGTGGCCTCGCTTCTTCTGGAGTATTCGTGATAGATTTTAGATTGTATATAAGTAGCAGGCAGAAAGCGTGTTGAGTTAGTTAATCATTGAGTTTTGAATTATAAAGAGCTATTAGTTGTAAAGTTAAGAGTAGTTTAGTTCATTTAATTGTATAGAGTGATAAAGAATAAAGAGAGTATTAGTTTAAAATAGTAAAAGTTGTAATTTCATTCAGAACGAACGAACATTTGGTGTCAGAAGTTGGATTGTGAAGGGATCAGACTTGTGAAGTATTCTTCAAGGAGAGAAAATGATTCAAGTACGTCAACGAGACCGTTTTGATTGGTGGATTCTGTGAATATTTTATAACATTCTATGGTCAATACGAGCCAACAAACGTCAGAAATGGAGCAAATAAATAAAATGTTGGCCGATTTCATGGAAAATCTAAATGCTGAAAGGCAAACAGAACAGGATCGGCTTCAGAAAATTTTACAGGACCAAGAAGACAAAAGGCAAGCAGAACAGGATCGGCTTCAGAAAATTTTACAAGACCAAGAAGATAAAAGGCAAACAGAACAGGACGACCGGCTTCAGAAAACTTTAAAAGATCAAGAAGATAAATGGCAAGCGGAACCGAAGGAAGATGAACGTAGAAGGCAAGCAGAACAAGACCGCCTTCAGAAAATTTTACAAGACCAAGAAGATAAAAGGCAAATATAACAGGATCAGCTTCAGAAATGGATGCTGGATGTAATTGTAGGCGAGCAAGGAAAATTACAGAAAATATTGGACGGACAAAATGAGAAATTTGAAAAAGAAGTAAACAATATACAAAAAGAAGTTGGAACTGTACAAAAAGAAGTTGGAAATGTAAAAAAAGAAGTAGGAAACGTACAGAAAGAAATGAAGAATCTACAAGCTGAGCCCTAGAAATCGAGGCGGCCTGTAACATCTCTAAGCCAACAATCAGGGTTGTTCAGGTAGAAAAGCGGGCGAACAGTTGTGAATTAACTGAGATTTGCGGTATTTTGAAGAAATTAACCGAAGTTCTTTAGGCCACGGGGAGATTCCGGGAGCTACTAGAAGTTAGGTCATGTAATCGAAATGCTATTAATCAGTGCTATAGATGTGGCAAGACTGGACATTTCAAAAAGGACTATCTAATACAAAGATTCCGGGAGCCACTAGAAGTTAGGCCATATATCCGAAATGCTATAAATCAGTGCTATAGATGTGGCAAGACTGGACAATTCAAAAGGGACTGTCGAGTACAGATATTCCGGGAGCCACTAGAAGTTAGACCATGCGAAGATAATTACAAACATTGTCAAAGAATAGACCAGCGAGAAGGAATCATTCCCATCAGCAGTGGACCACAGAGCAACTTAGAAAAGATCAGCTTGAGGATAGTGAAATAGCACTATTGCTAAAAGCTAAGGAAGAACGTCAACCAAGACCAAGCTGGAGAGATATTTCAACTAAGGGATTTACTTTTAAATCTATGTGGGCTCAGTGGGACTCGCTGGTAGTTGAAAATGGACTCCTTAAACGAGCCTGGGAAAGCGCCGATGGAAAAGTAGTGTAGACGCAGTTAGTGGTACCAAGGAAGAGGGTATCGGAAGCCCTGGGAGTACATAATGGAAAGTTTGGTGCTCATCTCGGAGTAAACAGAACGATTGACAAGAACTGCGACAGATTTTACTGGGTCAACTACTGCCAGGATGTGAAATCATGGTACCGGCAGTGTTCAACCTATGTCTCAAGTCAAGGACCCCTGGCACGATCTAGTGGGAAGATGAAACAGAATGATGTGGAACTACCGTTTGTACGTGTCGCCAGTGACTGAATGAAAGCTCGATAAGATCTCCAAGCTAACTCTATGGGATTTCAGATGAATGATAAAGTCTGGTTATATAATCCACAACGGAAGAAAGGAAGATCTCCCAAGCTAACGCCAGTATGGGAAGGGCCCTATACAGTCATCAAAAGAATTAATGACGTAGTGTATAAAATTCAACGTAGCCCAAGAAGCAAACTGAAAGTTGTTCACCTCGACAGGCTCAAAGCATATCACGGACATGAAGTAGCTGATCGGGACGGTCAGGTTTAAGAGGGAGGCAATCTCATGGCTAGCAACCATCCGAATGTTTTTGTGCTACCCTATAGAACTAGCCTTGTCGTGTCTATGTATGAGTCATCGCCGGCCGCGAAGATTCAGGAACTGTGGAATTATCTCGATGCCGCGCCGCCCGTGGTGGAGAATCATATATCTGCCTCGCTTCTTCTGGAGTATTCGTGATAGATTTTAGATTGTATATAAGTAGCAGGCAGAAAGCGTGTTGAGTTAGTTAATCATTGAGTGTTGAATTGTAAAGAGCTATTAGTTGTAAAGTTAAAAGTAGGTTAGTGCATTTAATTGTATAGAGTGATAGAGAATAAAGAGAGTATTAGTTTAAAATAGTAAAAGTAATACTTTCGTTCAGAACTTACGGGAAAAACGTAACAATACTTTTATAGGAAGTTAGTATGAAATACACAAAATCTGATTACCTGTCAACTTGGGATACTTCAATCGAACAAGGGTATGTATGAAAGGCTTAAAATCTGGACACTACTCAACCTAGTATAACTCAACCTAGTATAACTACTTCTATAAGAAGGATGCGTGTAAAATGCTTAAATGTGGGTACTAATGAGCCCAGGATACTTCTAAAAAAATATTTTAGTGGGAGCCTAGAATGTTTACTTAACATAATTTTTAGGTTAAAGAAAAATTTAGGCGATATAAAAATAATATTGTATTTTCATCTCATCCGCAAGAAACTAAAGCAATTTTGAAATATATTTTAATTTCATTTAATAAGTTACATATTTCTCAAAGGCTATAGATTGCGATATGACATGATCTGGATATAATGACGCCTGCATGCTGTAACTAGAGTCCCTTGGAAGACATTTTTGAAATAACAACGAATTATTTTTCCCCATATATAAAAATGTTAGTCTGGACAGGAATGCATTACTTTTTGGGTTGTGTTTCCAAAGGTTCTGGATCCCACGAACAAGCAACGGTTTGCATATTTAGGAAGCCTCCGCGTTACAGAACCCCAGTTAAATAACGTCGTCTGATTGGCAACACACCAGCACGTGTGTTACACTAGCCCCGCCCGTCAATGTTGTTTACGTTTATATTCATGCAACGCACTCCGGTCGCTGCGGTGCGCAACCTACAAAAACTAACCCAAAGCATGCCAAAAAAATTAACTAATCCAAAAAGAAAATGAAAAATACTAGCAAGCGCCAAGAGTCGAACCAATTACTTCGCATTCTAAACGCGAGACCCTTACCACCTGAGCCAGGCATCCACATTCCTGCTTCTCTTGAAAAGTCTCATACAAATGCGCGAAGTGAACAAACTTAAACAACATTGACGGGCGGGGTTGGAGTTAGCCAATCAGGCGGCGGTATTTAATTGGGGTTCGCGGAGGCTACACCAACGGTTTACTAACGCATATTTCGATCAATCGACTTGAGGAAGCCGCATGCCTATCACCTAAGGGCTTTAACAGTTAACAAAATCAGTTTCATATTCTCCACGTATGATTAGGCAGTGCCCAAAATCACGTAAAAGTATCATGCATTTTTAAAAGCCAATTATAAAGCAAGGTACGCGACCGGCTCTAGAACAGGGCCCATAATTTAACAGTTAATTAACCGTATTAAAAACTAAACTAGAGCAACGCTGCAACCTGGCCCGCTCATAATTAACGGTTAAATAGTGTCGCAACATGCGGCGAGACTCTAGTTCTTGTTTTGTCATAAGTGTAGGGCGTAACACTCGGGGTAGAGTTATTAATCTTCATGAACGCCTTTTCCGTAATGGGAATCTTCCATTTGACGAAATCCACAAATTAGTTTAGATTATCAAACTCATACCTATCTAATATTTTTCAGATATATCTAGTTCCAACTAACTCTTTAAATTTACTACACTGAAAATTCCTAGCTATTGCAAACAGATGAAAATTGCAACAAAAAGTAGTGTAGTTAGACAACTACTCATACGATAAAAATTAAATTTTTCAGATACCACTAAGACAATCAATTCGATTTAGAACAATTATTAACGTAGATAATACTTTTTTATCCAAACTAACCCAAACTTACACATTGCTAATCTCTTGATCGATTTGATGTATGCAGGGTGGCTAAAAGGTCTGTACAAAACGATAGCACAAATTCTATATGAGGATCTAGCCCAATTTACTATAGTCCAAAATTTGATACTTTCCGAAATACAGGGTATCAAAGTTATTATTATTGGTGGGGAAAAAGCACAGTACAGTGCAATCAGGAATTGATACGGGAAAGAAATCGCAGAAAAGAAAGCCGCCGGCGCCGCCGCGCCATCTGACAGCCCAGATAGCGCGCGCAACTTTGAGATAAACCCAAAGGACTACCTGACCGTCAACAGGAAGTAGGAAACGTGACCGTTAAGTGACCCTTTTTGGAGACCCAGCATAGCATAGAAGCACTGTTTGAATGTTTAGGATCTTTTCATTAAAGAGATGTGATCGAAAATCGCTCTCTGGAAAATTATTTGTGTATATTAACTTTAACTGAAAGTTCGAAAAGCATAAATATCTAATTACCATCCGCATTTATTTTTATAAACCTTACTATTTATGATTAATATTTTTATTTTGTTAAAGAAAATTTAAGTGGCGCACGACGGTAAATCGTAATGGACCTCGACAGATCATCAAAAATAGCATTTAACAACCAATAGGTTCTATGCAAACAAAAGTACCAAATAATACTTAATGTGGTGTGAGATAACTACAAAATTTGCGTACAATATAAAAATGAGATAAATAAGCCGAATAATTACAATATAAACAAATATCTTGTACACTTTGTAATCAGAAAAACATGCTTAAAGTAAAATTTTATCTCGAAATACCCTATAAAATCGGCAAGAACAGCTGATTTTCGCGACCAAACCCAAACTAACCCAAACTTTTCTATTCTGACCCATTTCGATTTCCCCAGCTTCAAATCATTTTCACTGTGATTTCGGACAAATAAATATACATATTATTTAACCCATTGACTATAACTATACGCATCGATATGCTGAAAGTAAAATTTTACCTCGAAATCTGCCATAAAACAATCCTGATTGTGTATCTTATTGCAATAGATATCGTAGTATTTATCATCGATCGGTGAATGTAGCTAAGGAACTTCACTACAGCAGTAGGTCGTCCGGGGCTAAAAATAAACAAAAGGAATTCTGGTCAATTGTAGGAGAAGTGTGTAACCGTCCCACGCAGCATAGTTGTCGCGAAATTGATGTAGATCCCAATACATTAAATTAATTGTATTGTAGTGTGGCTGGTAGGATGACTGATAAAGTTTCAACCTCGGGGAATTCTCTAAATTATCTCGCACACGTATCTGTTGCAGATTCGTTTTGCTTTACCTCTATTTTAAAGTGCGAGATCTATGAAGCACTTGGTGATATTAAGAATTCTAAGTCGTGTGGTGACGATGAAATATCTTGCGAATTACTTCGAGCATTGCGTGATGATGCATTGGAGCTCTTGGCATTTGGTATCGACGATTCGTGGTTGACAGGTAGATTCCCTTCCTGCCTAAAATCAGGGTTATTCCTTTGCATAAGGGTGGCGACTTCTAGGATCCTTCTAACTATCGTCCGATATCTTTGCTTTCGACTGTATCCAAAGTATTTGAAAAGATCGTTAAAGGCAGAATATGGAGTTTCCTTCAGTTACACAATCTTGTATCGTCAAGACAATTTGGGTTTCAGGGTTCGTTCAGAAACCACGATGCTATTTTTGATCTTCTCACTAGCGTTTACCGCGATCTTAATGATGGTATGGCAGTGGCTGCGGTATTCTGTGATCTTACCAAGGCCTTTGACTGCGTTAACCATGAAATACTGCTTTCCAAACTTGAGTTGTATGGGTTTAGGGGCTCTTCTCTTGCTTGGTTTCGCTCGTATTTGGAGGATCGACGGCAGTTTGTTGTTGTGTCAGGTTGTAAGTCAACAGTTTTAGATGTCGGAAATGGGGTGCCACAGGGATCAGTTCTGGGACCCCTTCTGTTCTTAATTTACATTAACGATCGTGTTAGTGTCGGGATATCTGGTCGTTTTGTGCTTTTTGCAGATGACACCTCTGTTGTATGGTGCAATGACTCTGTTGATGCTTTGAGGCAGAATGTATCCCGAGACATATTGGAGATAAAGGCCTGGTTAGACTGTAACAAACTTTCCTTAAATATTAATAAAACCCATGTAATGGGTTTCAGATGTGACATGGCGGGGCTGAGTTTGGGCAGTGAACCAGTGGATGTGAGGCCTGCTGCTAGGTTTCTGGGAGTTTTCATTGACTGTGAGTTACGTTTTAGGGATCACATTATTAACCTAAGTAGGAGATTGTCGTCTGCATGTTTTGCAGTGAAAGCTGCTAGGGACGCACTTGGTTCTGGAGTGGCACGAGATGTGTATTTTGCTTTGTTCGATTCACACTTGAGGTACGGCATACCATTCTGGGGCATGAATAGCCAGTATTTGCTGAATATTCTGGTTGTTCTTCAGAAGAAAGCAGTGCGTTAGACAAGAAGATTTTAACATTGACATCTCTCTTTATTCTCGAGACTGCCACTCCAGTTCACAAGAACATAGGTTCGATGGAACGTCTTCCTAGACTGCACAATACTCGTGGCGCTAATAATCTTCTTCTTCCTATCCCTACAAGCACCCTTACCAAAAAATCATTAATTTGCGAAAGTAAAAAAATCTATAATCATTTCCCGGCAGATATTAAATCTCTGCATGTTTTGCGATTATTTAGAAGACACTTAAAAAGTTATTGGTGAGTAGGGCCTACTACACTGTGGCAGAGTTTTTTGCCGACTCCTCTGACTGACATCCCTGCTCTGGCGAATGTCGAGATAAATGCTTAAGAGACTTTATTTTCTTATATAAGTATTAAATTCATTATTATTCTATTTATAGTTTTTTTTTCTATGTGTCTGTATTTTAAGGTTATATTTCTTGGCATTTTTAATATTGTTAGTATATAACAGGTATAGTGATGTTTCGCTTGGTGCCAATTTGTTTATTTAATGTTATTTTATTATTTAAATTAGTTTATTTTTTAGATTATTTTAAAATTCTTTTTGTTTTGTTCCTGTTTTTATAGTATACTTTATTTAATTATTTTAACCTGCTTTGTGAATAAGAACATTATCTTGCACTAATAAAGCATTTTTGACTTTGACTTATGTCTTATGATTTGAGCAGTTTCAGTATCATTTCTTCAGACAGGTCTTTAAAGGATTTTTGAATTATGTTGATCATTGTGTTAGCTTTTTTGCACATTTGTGCTATGTGAGTTTTACATTTTAAGTCAGAAGTGATAGTGATTCCCAGATCTCTTTGTTTTGATACTGATATTATTTTTGTTTGCTCAAAGTAATAGTAAGTTTTGGATTGTTTTTACCAATATGCAAGACAGTGAATTTAGTATCGTTCAGGGGCATTTTCCATTCCAGCGTCCATTTTTTTGATTTTGTTTAAATCCGCCTGCAAATCGGCATACTGAAGAAGTGTCATGCCATAAAATCCAGCAGACACTGCCCTATTCACCAAAAAATTTCAAAATTTTCCGTTCCTTGCCCATTTTTTCATGTATATAAATATTCCTTGCTGCAACCTGGCCCGCAACCCCCAGTTTTCAATGAGATTTTATTCAATTAAATGTATAAATCTACATATTTCACTTTCTTTATGGCAGTGGCATACACACTAAAGGGAGATTCTATGGCACACGACGAGCGGTGTGTGTGTGCGAAGATGTTGATTGACAAAGTTCTTAAATAGTTGTAGGTCATAATTTGGAGAAACATGTCCTGGGAGTGAGTTCTACAATGATGCAGTGCGCCAGACAAAGGAGTCCTTCTAAATCGACGTTCTAGGTGTTTCCAGTTGTACGACGAACGGGTCCGCTCTAGCCGTCTCTCGTGACTGTTTGACAGGCGCTGCTGCGGGCGGGATGATGCTGGCTAAATCCTGGGAACATCTGCCATGAAAATATCTATAAAATGGGGAAATCACGGCCACATGTCTGTGGTGTTCCAGACTATCCAGATCCCGGGTCAACTCCGGGTCGCCGACGAGGCGCACAGCTCTCTTCTGAATGGAATCCAGTAGCTTTAGGGCGTTCATAGGTGGGGCACTCCAGATGTGTGAGCAATACGCTAAGCACGGTCTTATTTGCCCTTTGTAGAGCAAGAGTAGGTGCTGCGGTGTATATAATTTTTTGTTGCGAAATAGTGCATCAAGCTTTTGCGAGGCTGATTCTGCGATGTTAACAACGTGGTCATGCCAGGACATATTGCTGTTGACCGAGACACTCGGTAGTCCAATTGACGAGAATAAAGGAATGGTCGATCCTGCCATAATGATGTCAGGGCACGCCCGTATTGGCTTTCTTGGTAAACGTGGCTGCTTGGGTTTTTGCAGCATTAAATTGGACCAAATCCCGTCGCCCCAAGTTCAAACTTTCTCCAGATCTTGTATTCTGCTTCTCTCTGCGATTATAAGTCTCAGTCGCTGGTAAAGGTTTTTCTGATCTAAATTGAGAGACAAGGATACTGTCATCTGCAAAACTTTAAACAAGATTATTGGTTTCGGTTAGTCGGTCATTAATATAGATGAGGAACAGAGTTGGTGAAAGAATGGCATCCTAAAGCACTTTCGCATTTATGGTGAATGTGTCTGAGATGTGTCCATCAATTGCAATGTGCAAAGATGGGTTCTTGAGGAAACTGGAAAGCAAGCTGCAAAGAGGCGCTGGCAATCCGAAGGACGGTAGTTTGTTGAGCAATCCGTCATGCCGAACTCTGTCGAATGCCTTCCAAATATCTAACGCAATCGCTTGAGATTCTCCCTAGTTCTCAACTGCCTTACTTCATATATAAGTGACATAGGTAATATACCTCCTGCCGATCTCTGTTTGCGGAAGCCGTATTGGTTATCGCTAATTATTCTACACGATCCATGACTTTAGAAAATGCTAAAAGTATGGCAATTGGACGACAGTTTGATGACGTGGTTTTTTTGCCATTTTTTGGTACAGGTTGCACTCGAGCGACTTTCCTAGAAGATGGGTAAATCTCCTTTCGGTAGGACGGAGAAAAAATCTGGGAAAAATTGGTGTTCGTTGGCGCAGTTCTTTAACACGATGGCAGGCGGTTCATCTGGTCCTGATGCCTTTTGCATATCTAGCTCTTTGAGGATTTTACGAATATCAATGTGGTGAAACTTAACTTCTGCCATGGCAGTGTTGATGTTGGATATGGTGGGAAGATTTGGGGAACGTTTGAGGTAGAGTGCGATGAAAACCGCCGCGCCGTGACGCCGCGCGCCACTCTCATCCGTCAAAGGTGGGAGAGACGTTTTTTGTAAAGTTATTACTACTGCCTTTGCTACCGACCAGAAATTCCTGGAGCCACTGGGGCATTGCACAAGTTTATTCCTGGTCCTTTCGCTGTGTCTGTCCTTAGTTTCGTCAATAACATGTTTGCATTCGTTTCTCGCTTCGGTAAAATAATTGCGACTTTCAGCCGTCTGATTTTGCTGTCAGTACTTGTAGGCTTGCTGTTTCCTACCTACGGCTCTTTCACATCTTTCTTAAATGTCATGTTAATATATTGGAAGACGCAATCCTTCAAAATTTTCTATTATGCATCAAAAGCGAAGCTAACTATTAAACTCGTAAAAATGCCGAAATATAACTTTTCAAATTTTTTCCGATTCTCTGGATCGTTCACGTATCCCCATCTCGTACGGAAAATTGGTATCGAACTTTTTTATAGCGGAGATATCAAAGTTTACGATTCTGGGATTATTCTTTTAAATAGCTGTGCGTTGGCTGGTACGCACGCTTGAAGTAGATTTTTCAAAATGAAAATAAAAAAAAATGCCAATGGGACATTTTTAATTGAAGTGATGCGCTTTTTTGGTATGATGTACTCGTAAGTTGGGTTGAACCAGATTATTCGGTTTTCCAGTAATAAATTATTATGTGGTGACTTGTAACAAAAACTCGAAATATAGAAGAGTTTACATACAACACTCACCCTGTATGAAAGGCATCACAATTTCTAAAATACCTACTTGTAATGTTACCTATTTACCCGATATTTTCGAAACAGAGAAGCATTTAGAGAGTTTTTCCTCTAAATTCCCTATCAAACTGTTGTCTCAGTTTTCTTCACGAACGTGTCTAGAGAATTCCATCAAAACGAAATTTTAAATTAGATCGTCAGAAACGAATGACCGTTGGCCGCCTCTAAGTGATGCCTAAAAATTTGCCAAAACTCAATTTTCTATTCCAAGCCGTTTTCGAGAAATAAAAATAGTAACGCCCGGTCCTACGTGAGCGATTTGCAGCGAACGCGAACGCGAATCTGTGGCGATGCCGTGCGACTATATTAACTTTTCGTACGGCGTCGCCAGCGCTTCGCGTTCGCGTCGACTGTAAATCGCTCACCTAGGACTTGGCGTACACCTAATATCGAACGGCGCGGCGGCGGCGCCGGCGGCGCGGCGGCGGCGCGGGCGCCCGGCGAGGCAATAGTCATGGAAAATTTTTCGATGACCATAGAAACAAACCACTTCAAGTTCCTTAAGAAGTGACAGTTAATCTTTCAGTATGTATAATGTTTTAGTCCTATAGGATGTACTTTTATTGTGAGTAATGTTATTGCTTTGTCAACGAGTTTTGTAATCTTAAGACATTAAAATATATTTTGAATTTGAATTGAACTTATTGCTTTTGCTTCAGCATAATGGGTCAATATCTAAGATACTCTTCAAGTATTTAAGTAAATCTAGCCAATATCGGGGTACTTATTTGGTTTAGTTCACTGGTAACTCAAAATAGACTTACGGAAAAAGTTGTAAATTATATTTCTCCGTTAAATGCAAACATTTTTTTATCAACATTATTATTCGTTTTGCTGCTTTTAAATAATCGTGAAATATTCAATGCCTTCTAACGATTTCATGCCCATATTCCATTTTAATTGAATTAAAAAGATATATAGTAAAACTAACCAATCAATGTACAATAATAATAACTCGGACAAGTCGCAATATTGCCTGGCAAATATACGATTTCCCAATAAATATTTACAGAAAATTCACATTGGTAAAATTTTAAATACTGAAATAAAATAAACGAAGCAAATCAGATTTACTCTATGGACATAGTAGGAAAACATAATTCTATGTATCATTAAAAACCAATTAACAAATGGACTGGGAAACGTAAAAATATTGTTCCGAATTAGATTAACGATTGCTTAAGTATTTTCAGAATTTTATTAAAAAAATAAAAACTAACCTTGTTTTGGAGAATTAAATCAGGGTGATTCAAAGTCAGAAAATTTAAATTAAAAGATAACGCATATTCTCCTCAATAATCCTTCGTGTACAATAATATTAAAAAAGGTCTGGCATATGAACTTGTTAATCTAGAATGTGATGAATCCGACGGACTATTGGCAATCAACGGCAATGTGCAATCATTTCGGGCTAATTGCTAATTTCGCTTGCATCGATATCGCTCAGATGAAGGAAGGGAATTCGTCCGATCCAACGTATCGGACTGCATGTCTACACGGATTTCTCTTCAGGTGCCCCGTAAAAAGAATATATAGTGTTCCTGTTTTGATCGATACAAATCTAATACTGTTCTTTAAAGTACGTCTATCTTGAATCTTGGATCCCACTCAATTTAGTAGTTTACAGTCCCAGGATGTCCATTAAAGCAACGTTCTAGGTCATTTATTACTTCTTGCTACTTTTATGGAACATTCACATTCAGCTACGTGACCTTCTAATAATATTTTCCCAATCATTAACCTTTTCATTGGATGTTATGTTACTCTGAATGACTCCATTGTTCTGTTTTATCTATAACATTTTCTTGGGCGCAGCTGTTGTGAAATTCGAAGCATTCAGCAGAAATATTGAACCTCCCTGTATAAAGACGTTTTCTTCAAAATAATTCGACCTCCTCCAATAATTTGCATCTGTTGACCTTCATCCGATAACGCGTACCGGCAATTTCATGCCCGAACCAAGCAATCTAGAAAATTTGCGGTGAAAATATCCCCTGACTGTCGAAGTGCGATTAGACCCAACAAAATTGGGGATAGTCGTGGCTTAATTGATTTTTCCCTTATCGAGGGGCTCCGCGTGCTAGTGGGACTTTAATAAAAAGGAATCTTTTATTTGTTCGGTTTGATTCTATACAAACGTATTAAAAGAATGAGTGCAATCAGTGGCGGACCCAAGCACTTGAGGCATATATCGATACTAACTCAAACTAAAAGCTGAATCTTAGTTAGGGTAAGAGCTGTTTACTTTGAACT
>MU182043.1:387972-401293 GCA_016904865.1 Pissodes strobi
CTGATCCCGACGATAAACAAAACTGAGCTAGTTTGGCTCCACGAACGTAGCGGTGTTCCAGGTAATTCTTAGACGAACGAACTTGTATATCTGGAAATCGAAAATGACGCTGTCGAGAAAGAAAGTTACCAGAGCCATCTATGATTAGACCCAACAACTGAGAAGTAGTCGAATGCCGCCGAAGGATGCAGACGAAATAGAATAATGCTAAGAAGACCAGAACCCTTGAAAACAGCGTAGCTGATGAATAAATGAAAAAATGCACTCAGCGAACTGCCTGGCATCTTCAAAAGGCATTGGAGAAAATCTACTGGTAGAATGCGAAGCTCATAGACGCGTCAGACTTGATATATTTGGCATCGCAAATGTTGAAAGAACACCACGGGGCCAATATCCTAAGCTTCATGGAAGACAGAGGTAGATATCAGTCAGAGTGATAAGGGCCAGCGAAAAAAGCTTGGCCATATGTCATGCCACATAACTGCTACTACGAAGACTACTTAACGGATTAAGTAGGAACTTAATGTTGAAACTAAATGTTACTAACAATTTAACAAATAGAGTCCACATATTTGACACGTCTGCAATCTAGTATATTTAGGCAGACGCCGGGCAAGAGTTTTCGAATAAACGATTAAAATGTAGGACATCGGTTTTATAACTAACTATTAACATATTTAAAGCATCTGTGCCCGCAAAATACCCCAATCGAAAAAATAATTAAAGTGTGTCTTTTAACATCCTGTATCACAACGCGATGCATTTTTAGGAGGCCCTTTATATAAATTATGTCATCCTATCGAATAAAAACTATTCAATAAATATTTCTTCTGCTCAACTCCTTAATAATTTAATTGGTCCCTCGCCCTCGCCTCCCGACATCGCATTCAAACAAAATCAAACTTTATTGTATACACAATATCCATTTTGCTCGTTTGAGTTATTTTCCCCGAATTGGTTTCTTTCCGAATGACAGTCATTGTTGGATATTAATTTGGCGCCACGTTTGATTGATCAATACACAATCGCTTTCCATCAAAGAGACGCCTAATAACGTAATTAATTGATCTGTGACAATCGAACTTTTTTAGTGTTGGTTTGATTCAAAAGCAAATGATTCCAGGGTTGCTTAAAAGGCCAGGGTTTACATATTTGTCTTAGGAAGGTCAAAAACTACTAGTCGAATGTAACTGAAGCTAGTACTTCTCTGAAAAATAATTTGAAAGTCGTCGTGTTACAAACACAAGAGAGTAAAAGGGCACTAAATATTCTGTGATGCAAAACATGCCATGTCATTCCAGTTAAAATTAAGTTTTTTGTTTTGAAGCGATTTCTACAATTTCAACATTGCAGTGAAAACACCAGATTCAGGGTTGTTAGTGGATACGTAAATCTGATTAAAAAGCAACCCGTCTAAAATTATATAGAGGATGAGAGCTTGAATATGAAACAGGGTTAAAAAACTGATTAGTAGAGGAAAGAAATTTATTTTTAATATCGTTTAAAATGCGGCCAGGAAAAACAAAATCAAAAAATTTTTTGCAAATCTTTGATTTAACTAAATTTCTCGATAACTCCAACAATAATCCAATAACGACACATAGTATAATGCATATCCATATTAATGAAGCCTTATGAAGCTACATCCATTCGAATTCATTCGACCTATAGTTTCTCTTTGATCAATTCGACGAACGAAATTCGCAATTAGCTGAAAACGATTGGACGTCCCTGCGATTACCAGTTGGAACGCTGGATTCGTCAAAATTAGAGCCGTTATTAGATTCTGTTTGCTTCGATCATCTGGAATCCGACGAAGTCACTGTTTCGAAAAGCCGCCTGCATCGGCCATATTCACTCTTTGGTTTAGGTCTGACGAAGTTTGCTCGGATATTCATCACGGATTTTCATATTTCGTGAATATGGATTGAGAAAATAAAAATTAGTAGATTAGAATTAAATAAAACACTTCTACGGCTCTTCACGTGGTTTTGTAGAATAGAATATTCGTGTCATCTTTCTCGAGGTATATTGACTGCAAAATTTTGCTCGCCACTTCTGCTCAATATAAATTTAACATTCTTATTATTCATCCTCAATTTGTACCGATGATGCAATATTTCAAAATTTATTAGTTGCCAAAAAATGTACATTTTTAGCGATTTATAGAATTATTTTCAGATGCCGAAAAAAAGATCGGTAAACTATATCAGGCTTATAAGTAAGATAACATATTGTCACGGTTGGTTAGCAACCATCCAAATGTTTTTGTGCTGACTGTCAACTTCAACGACACATTTTGTCGTGCCACGAAAAAGCGTGGTTTGGGCATTGTCCTTTTAATTATGTTACTTTTTAAAATGTGACTTTTGACTTTTCAATTGTGATTTGACCGTTATTTGTTGGTGTTGTTTGTTTACTCTTCGTCGATATGCTCTTCAGGTCCAATAACAAGTAACACTGATGATGGCTTAGGCCGAAAGCGCTCTATTATGCTTTTATAGGAAGGCCTTTTGGATTAAATTTTGCATGGAATACAAAGTGTTTCATTTAGTATGATTCATACATGCACACAGCCACTACTCTTCACTTAAGAAGATAAAAGGCAATTAGAGCAGGATCAACTTCAGAAATGGATGCTGAATATAATTGTAGGCGAGCAAGAAAAATTATTAGACGGTCAAAATGAGAAATTTGAAAAAGAAGTAGACAATATACATAAAGAAGTTGGAAATGTACAAACAGAAGTAGGAAATGTACAAAAAGAAGTAGGAAACGTACAGAAAGAAGTGAAGTGAAGTTGCCAGACTAAAAAATCAAGGATTTTGCGATATTAGCAACGTGCTCATGCCAGGACATATTGTTGTTGAACGAGACACCCAGGAGGGCAATTGACGAAGATGAAGGAATGGTCGAACCTGTCATAATGATCTCAGAGCCTATAGTATTGGCTTTCTTGGTAAACGTGGCCGCTTGGGTTTTTGCTGCATCGCACTGGACCAAATTTCTGTCGCCCCAATTTCGAACCCTCTCCAGATTTTGATTAATTGCTGTAATCTGCTCCTGTCCGCGGTGATATGTCTCAGTCGCTGGTAATGGGTTTTTTGATCTAAATTGAGAGACAAGGGTACTGTAATCTGCAAAACTGTGGAACAGAGTTGGTGTATTGCGACCTGAGGCACGACCGCGTTAATGATGAATGTGTCCATCAGGTGCACCGCGCAGAGATCGGTTCTTAAGGAAACTGGCAAGCCAGCTGCAGAGAGAGACTGGCAGTCCGAAGGATGGTAGTTTGTTGAGTAATCCGTCATGCCAAACTCTGTCGAATATCTCCGAAATATCCAACGCAATCGCTGGAGATTCTCCGTAGTTCTCAATTGCCCTACTCCATATATGAGTGCCATAGGCCAGTATATCTTCTATAGATCTCTCTTTGGCATATTGGTTATCGCTATTTAATCTGATGGTATCAAGGTACTTGAGTAGTTGCTGATTGACTACACGTTCCATGACTTTGGAGATTATTGGAAGCAAGGCAATTGGGTGATAGCTTGAGGGCGTGGTTTTCTTGCCCTTTTTTAGAACAGGTTGCACTCGAGCGACTTTCCAAGAAGATGGGTAAATCTCTTTTCGGTAAGATAGAGGAAAAGCTCTGGAAAAGATGGGTGTTAGTTCATTGGCGCAGTTCTTTAAGACGATGGCAGGTATTTCGTCCGGTCCTGATGTATTTTACGCATCTAGTTCTTTGAGGATTTTACTAATATCACGGTGATGAAACTTAACTTATGTCATGGTAGTGTTGATGTTCGATATGGTGGGGAGAGCCTTGCCTTGGGGGACGTTTAAGGTAGAGTGCGATGAAAACATTTTTGCGAGCATATTTGCTTTTTCCTTAGCTGTAGTTGCCGTGATCCGCGTTCGTCTGTCAAACGTGGGAAAGACGCTTTGTAAAGTTATTACTTACTGTCTTTGCTACCGACCAGAAATTCCTGGAGCCACTGGGACATTGCAAAAGTTTATTCCCGATCTTTTGATTGTATTTGTGCTTAGTTTCGTCAATCATATCCGAATATCTAAATATTTTCTTGGATAAGCTTATCGCTTTTTAGTCAGATAATACGAACACGAACTTGGAAGGCTTAAACCGAATTGGAAAAAATAATGGGTTTTAAGACTATATTCTAAATTAGAAATATATATACTACAAACGCCTACACAATTAAGAATGAAATAGTACTTTTTTAGACTATTGATGACTCTTTTAGACAGGTGATTAATAGCTGGTCAAACAGTATGGTGATGTGCCTAAGTGCGCTAAGCTGATTTCGACCTACAAGAAGCTTAAAATATAGAAAAACTCTTTGCACCAAAGTTACAAGTAATTTCATAGTTAAAGGCAATCAATAGTAACAAGAGTAATAAAACAAAACGTTCCAAATACATACTTTATTTCTATTTTGTTTCATTAGCGCTTTTAAAAAGTCCACGTTATAACCAAAATGACGGATTATTTGAAAACAAAGGACAGGTATTTTCGTTCTTGTTAAAATCGAAATAAATAACAAACACCCGAGCTAAAATGCTTTGTTAACGTCTATCAAAAACATTATTTCATATTTAAAATCGACGTCTAATAATGCTTTAAATAAAAGTCCGATCCGCCGCGCCGGCGGCGCCGCCGTGAGACTGAAAAATTGTTTATATTGTTTGAAAATGTACGGGGTTTATTATATTATAAAATAGTTATCGACCAATCACGAAATAAATGAGGCCCGATATGCTTATGATACTATACAAACCGTTTTGAAAGATGCAGCGACTATAGGGCGTTTTATATCAAGACACCTATAATTACTGCAGTTTTCAAAACTATTCCTATAACATCGTAACACTGTGACGTTGCCCAGGTGATGCATATAGCATCATCATAAGATTTCGTTCCACTTTTGGCCATTGGCTCTCTCCCGGCCCTTGACTCCTTTATGTCTCAAAACCCTCCTTAGTTTCATTTTTTTGATGCCTGCTTGTTCTGGTTCCTCTAGAGCATCTCTGTACTTGTGGAGCAGCACCCAGCTTATCTTAGGTCTCTGAATTGCCTGAATAAATGCCTATCTCGAAGCTACCTCTAAAATACTAAGGAAGATTATCGCGTATCTTCCAGGAGAAAAGGCCTCCTCAACGTCCCTATTCGCTTGGTAAACTCCGGCCCCCGTCGATTCCATACTAGTCAATCACCACCCCAGATCTGGGCGACTACAGGTTCCTGACCTTTTCGCCATTGGACTAATTTTAGTAACCTATTCCACTACGATATTACCCAGATATATGATGATACATTTTATATTTATAATGTATTATCTAGCTTTAATATTTATAACATTTTTCCTACTTTGACTAGTAGATCGCACAGTAGTCATGGCAGGCTTGCTTCACCCAGGGCTTTCTGGTCCCCATTCTTGAAGTTAATCTTTCACCCATTAGCGGTATACTCTTTTGTAGCTCATTTAGCAACGCCCTATTTTAGGGCTTTAGCAGAACATTCTTTTGCTAGCTCATGGCCTCTTACGCTCATGACCCTCATCTCTAGGTGCCCCTACTATGGATAACTATTTGGGGTTGTGATCTACAGCATTTTAGACTTCACCCGGCAAGCTCATATTTAGGGTTGACTGGCAGAATTTATGGCACTTGGTTGGTTGCTTAGCGATGGGCAGAAGAAAGTGTAAAATTAGAATACCCATTAGGTTTCAATGTGCTGTAACGAGCTACGTTGCCATATAAGATAATCAATTTTTTCTGGACGAAATGCCGAAGGAGATTTAAATAATGGGTAGCGCATTTCTGTTGTGTTGGTGAAATTCTCATTTTATTTATTGAAATAGACTACAAAAATTATATAAACATCATAATAGCACTAGTAATGGGAAAACATGGAACCTAATCTACTAAGCTAGGTATTTGAAAGCAAATGTTTATGTATAGGACTAAATGCACAGGTCTTCATGTGAACGGTTAACTTTACACACGCGGTATATCGTATCCAGCCTGAAACTACAAAGCTTAATTGTATATTGGTATTGTCCCCTTGGTTTTCTCTTATTGTGTCACCTGTCTAAATGGAAAAAAGGAGCCCTTCGTCTAATCACTTGGCTCATTTTCTTTATTTTCGGTTCTATAATATACCTTGACGGCCACCCTCTGGCTTCGACTTTGCTAATTATGGCTCTAAATTACTGATTTGAGTTATTTACTTAGACTATACCTTGATAGCCATCCTCTGCTATAGACCTGGCTAATTATGATTCCTGAGTACTGGTTTTGTGTTGTCTTGGGCATCTGGAATTTATTGCAGCCTTTCTTGGAGATTTGTGTCTAAACGAAAACAATAGTCGTGGTAGATTGGTTACAGATTGGCAGAGTAATTGGAATGTTATTGATGTAAGGTTATTTAGGGAGATCTAGCACTGAAATTGAAACTTAATTTTTGTACATTTGATAGCCATACTGTGGTAATTGTCTCGTTGATTTAGATTTGGTAATCCATTGTTCTTCTTAGGTGATTACGGAATATTTTCATTTTGGGAATGATATGTATTAGAAGTATGACTTGTCACTTGTCGGATTTGGACCATAGACATAGTCGGTCGACGAAGGCCGCGTCGTTTCCGTTAATCGATATCGACTCGAGAACCACTCTAAGTTGCGTTGCTTAATTGTAGAATTTACTTCTCATACGCTTGAATTGGCTGATTGTATTGGATTGTATCAATGTTTGGCACTCTAGGCTTGCATATTGACGGAGTATTCCACTGATTATCCGTTATTAAAGTTCGATAATATGTCAGCTCGGAGTTGATCCTGCACTACCACAAGGAAATGGTTCTATGTTTCATATAGTTCTATATGAATATAGTATTTTGGCGGCATAATTGACAGGTTTCTGTCAACACTGTTGCCAAGTTAATGTCTTATTTGGCATAATGCTATTAGAGACGTGTGCTGATTGTAATTTTAACTGCCATATAACGCGTGGATTATGTATTCCCAATGGGCACCTAAGAAGTAGCTTCTAACCGAGTCAGATCATTTCAATAGTAAGTCCTTTTACGCTTGATTTGGCGAATCCGGTAGTATCAGGTCATCACTTTCTACTACTTTGTCACAAATAGAGACGCTGACAACATGGTACGTTGAGCAGGCGCGGTAATGATTCTTCTGGTGTCGTCATTTTTAGGGTAAGCCAATTTAGTCCTTATGTGATCTTGAAGGAACCAGACGGTTTCAGTGCGTGGCTCTCGAAATTGGGATTTTTTGTTCAGATACTGATATGTAGAGTGAAATATACAGTGCCCTAGTAAGGGAATTATTCAACGAAGCCCCTGAGCAGGATTGTGGTCGTCGATGACTTCTCGTCTGATGGATGATTGTAAATGAATGAAGATTTGTAGATTCGGCTACCTGCACTCATGTTGGTGATTTAACTTTCGAGAGCAGCCACACGCTTGAACCCTGTCTAACATCTTAAAGGTCTTTTTTCCTTTCCCCCTCTATTTTTCGGGTTTTCTTCTTGGTCTTCTACTTTCCAGTTGTGGTGCCTCTTGATCTATGGATTTCCAGTGCCTTCCTGGTTTTCCATACTGCATACGACAGGCATCAATTTAACTGGGTGTCTCAATGACTGGTTCAAGCCTCAACGCTCACGAAGTGTGAATTCACGATCTTGACACTCCAGCGATTGACGAATACCTCGATCCTGGACGAACTCGCTGTTGGCTTGATAACGGAACAGATAAGTTTTATTTTATAGTTAATTATATATAGTGACTCTAAATTGTTGTATTATATATTTTTGATGATTGTGGTGATTTATAGGGTTACTTTAATCAATGTTTCGGGTGAATTTGCTTAATGATCTAAGTTATTAATGGTTTTGCTTGATTTAAATATAGCTTACCTTTAAATTATTTGGATATAATTAGGGCTATTCTTAGTAGTTAGAATAGGAGTACTGGATTCTCCAGTTAATCTGGAGAGTATTGGCGTGTTTTTATTTTCTTTTGCGTTGTATGAGACGGCGTATTTTATTTATTTCGTCATTGTGTGCTACATGTAGACATTTTTGCGACTGATTGTCTGTAAGCATAGCTTACCGATGCTAATTTATAGTATACCTCTGGTAGGGATACTATTTTATTAGGTGGAAACTTTACGAAAATTAATCTCTCGTATACTTGAACTAGATCTGTGGTCGTAAAAGTATTTAAGTACACAAATTCATAAGAACTTGCTTCTTGCGTACGATAATTTCTCGCTTATTGACTTAGTATTTATTTAGTGTGTATAGTCTCCAAAGGAGTTATCATGTTTGTGTACCGTACATGTTGATAGCATCAATCAAGTGCATGTAGACGATACGTGATCACGACTTCGTATTAATGCTTAATTTAAACGGTTTCCTTTAACCATCCATCTTTAGTATACGTATTAATAGATATAGCTACATATACAAGGTATTCTTCCTATAGCAATTTTATACCTTATCTAATTCAAAAGTATAGTCACCAAAACTGAATATACACAGTGTTATTGTTGTTTAATTGGGGTGGTATTTTTTTGGTTCCCCTTCCAAGGTTTCTCAATAGGTTACAGCGGAGAAGAGAACAATTCGTGGTTATTGGTCGAATCTCACTGAAAATCCTGCATCAGGGCATGGCGTAAAGTTAACCGCGTGGCGCTCAGGCATTATAACTCACCACCACTCACCCACCGATTCTGAGCTTGGAGATTTATGTGAATTAGGTTTGTATTTTGGGTAATTGAGCGTTACAGTATTTAATTGGAGTACAAGAAAAACATGCACATCCGTCTTGCAAGGAAAACATCTCTCTTGAAACAATGAAATAGATAGTTTTGTATAAGCCAATTTTCCATTTTCTTAACTATTTCACGATCAAAATGTCGCATTATTCTTCCTTCTGTATTCTAATTTCCACGCCTAAAAAATAAATAATATAGATCAACGGTTCAAAGCGAAATTCGGAGACCCAAAAAAGCGTTTTTCGCATTTCCAGAAGGTCGTAAGCTTTTGATATACCGAACGTTCTGACCTCGAAAGCACCCAATAGCTAAGCTTTTATATTATCCATATACACTAGGAAAACCATTGGCGTACTGTAGCCTAGCAGTAAATGCGGCAGGGCGGACGATACAAGAAGATATTTTTACTTTAACGTATGACTTCTAAGCGAACTCATCGTGAAATCAATCGTTCCATTATCTATAATCCACCAAGCCACGACATATTAATAATAATTCTTTCGCAAATGCCCGCCAATTAAAATAAAAAAAATTAATGTGGCCGATGAACTCTTAAAACTAAACCTAGTACGTTCGATCAATCAGGAGTGTCAGCTGTCGGTGCAAAAATTCCCCGGAGTGCTACAGGAGTAATCCACGTTATTTACGGATCTATTATATCGGGCAAAATCTAATCGGCACGGAATTGAAAATAAATTCCCTCACAGTATTTAATTGGCTCGGGTTAATTTGTGAAGCAATATAGAAAGTAATGCTGAAACACCCCAGTAGCCTTTCCGTGGGTCTGGTACGAAAGTGTAGGCGGAAAATTTCCGAGGGGATTTAAACAGCACACCGAGAGTCTATTATGAATCAAAGCAAAAAGGTGATAAAATGTTAAAAACGGAAACCTAAACGTAGCACTTAAAAGACTTAAAATAACGGTAGAGGTATATTAAACAGTTAGGCTGATGGATTGCATTATGGTTAATGAGTAACTAAGATTACAAATTCAATAATTCCAGATTTCAGAGACGAACTAAGG
Source organism: Pissodes strobi (assembly GCA_016904865.1). Taxonomy (NCBI): domain Eukaryota; kingdom Metazoa; phylum Arthropoda; class Insecta; order Coleoptera; family Curculionidae; genus Pissodes; species Pissodes strobi. The sequence goes on from MU182043.1 coordinate 397,814, forward strand.
ATGAAAAGAATTTTTAAATAAAGAGCCATTCACTACCCCTTCTCTATTCTATTTAAGCGTTGACCTTTGACATGACCCTGAAAGTACAAGCCATATTTTTAAAGGTTACGGCTTTCATATATTGCGAACCATCTGCCTAAATCTTATAATTTTTAACGTTCTAAATTTAAACACTTGCACGCAAATTTGTCTTCTTCCTCTTTTTCTCTACCAAAATCCAGTTTATATATTGACTTGGAAGCAATTTATTTCGCTTATTAAAAATGTACGACCGGTTGAATATAATTCTCAGCAATTTAGGGTCCTTTGACACATAAATTTTAAAGTTTCGTCACAAGAGACGCTCTGCTTTTGTTTTATGGGTATACCTTACGAACGACGCATTTAGATATGTTTAATATTCATAATAAATATAAGAGATATTATTTTGAATCCGAATTCCTTACCCGAGTAAAATGGAAGTATTATGTTGAACAAAATAAATTAATGGAGTAGTAATCAGGTAATACCTTAGAAAAAAATGAGAAAAAAAAGTCCCAGATATTTTCTTATGAAAAAGAAGATAATGTTCTCCCTCTTACAATTCATCGTTATTAGCGAGCAAGGGTGTTACATGTCAATTTAGCATGAAAACCTGTAACAGATAGAGGTCAAATAAACTAAGGGTGAAATACCTTAATCCTACATTTATTATGCTAGTCTGTCAAGCTGACTATAATATTACTTACTTGCTTAGATCCTGCATGATTGTCGAACGACCAAAGCCTTTTATCGAACTGTTAGAGGAATACATTGAAAGCACGATAGTTGTATACGTAATTTGATTTTCTCTGTTTGATATCATTCGCTTAGCACATAATCATTCAATAGATCGTACCATATTCTGCCGCTCGCTATCGAGAAAAAACATTAAGTTATAGGCTGTATAGCAATGTGTTTCAAAACGTTCAATTAAATCCCTTACCTTAGCGAATAATTTCCTTTTCCTCTATACATTCAAAACGGTCTCAGGGATGTCAGAAATATTGGTTTCGGAATTTGACGGTTATTTTCCTGGATTTGCTTCAATATTTAATAGGGAAAAGTTAAATTTAATCAATGTTTATTTCTAATATAACCTTCAAACGTCAGATGCAAGGAGGACTTATTAATAGTTCAAAGAATTGTTGGTTGCCTATTGAAGGATACAATAAAACGAAAGGGATACTCTTGGGACATAGCCAGATGTACATGTTCTATAGCGTTCTTCGTGGGATTTTGACGTGTTTGGGGTTCAAGCCAACAAGAACGTACATAACTGATTGATGTGCTACCATCAGTTTGATGTTAAACGACTATCTTTCGCTTTCGCTTTAAATATACGCATGCAAGATGTTTTAGTGAATGCGTGTATTGCCTATCTTGGCAATATCGCTCGAGTTGCGTCGCAGATGTTTCAGCAATGCCAACGGATCGACCTAAAGGTACGTTTAGGTCTGATTTATCGCAAATTTATGCGTTAAACAGATTTGATGTTGGGAGTTTTAAATGGCCGGCGGCCGGAATTAATTAGTTTCTGGTTGTTTGGTCATCGTCAATAATGGATTTATCGTTCGATTTCTTGGTCCTGCCAGCAATACATATCATACAGCATTAGGTACGGTTCACTGCATATTGCAGATGTTAGTAAATTTGGTGACAACCAGCTTGTGGTACTTTACGTATGCCGCAGGACGATGTAACAAGCGGGCCTGTGGGTCAAATTTTTTCCGGCTTTTTAACATTGAGTTTCACGATATAGGTGGTCGATCTTCACCTGAGTTCGTTCTCTTTTCTTGGTAAACCCTCCAATGAGAGGTAGCACGTAAGCCTGATAAAAAGTTTAATAATTTTTAATTCACCCTGAGGGGGATTATACTTATTTCTGGCTAAAAAGCGACATAATTGCTGGGTTGCTGTAGTAAATTGCTTGACTGTGGATTGGATGGATTTTGTCTGAAGTCAAGATTTCTGTGGGTGACTTGCCACGTGCGGTGGATTCCGGAACAAAATACGCCGCTTCCTTTCTCAAGGGATGCCTATGGGAGAGACCACTGCTCCCAGTTCGTCATCACAATCGGAAAACCCTACGTAGTTAGGTAAATAAATATATATCTTACATTTTGTACATACTCATTTATTATGTCGTTTATCAGGGTGTAAGTCCCTGAATTATAGTTTTCTAACGGGTCTCAGATGGGATTGAAATACTGCACAATACTGCTATATAGAGAGTGTTACTTTTGAAAATCGCCAATCAAAAGACAACTTGGGCTTAGAACAGGCATAGCATGACTAATTATACTCATTATTTTTACAAGAAGTAATATTCTGGGGAAAACAATCGTATTGAATAATAATAGTTCATGATACCGTCCTCGGTATCATATTGAAGTCAAGCACTCATAGCTGATTCTTTGTCTTTATGGGCACTTGTATTGTATAATAGGATATAGGATATATAATAGTTGTATATCATTTTTGATAAATTTCTTTTCTACTTTGAATTTTGCTTATAAGAACTTGTAAAGTCCCACATGAGCTTAGTAAATTTAAATTTAATATTAATAAAATAAATGATGGACAAGCTTTGTTCTTGCCTAGGGGTCTAAACTCTTAAAAGAACAAATAAACAGTGGTTACATTATTGGTCAGTTTTTCTCAGTATTTTATGTCTAACACCTGTAGGGTGATATGATATAATACTCTTTTTGTGAAGAGTGTTCTAAAAGAGGAAGCTGCCTGAAATTGCACTAAGAGAATGCGTACTTAGCGCTTGTTCTCTTTTAGGGTTTTTTATGGGAGCTGTTTAGACGGAGCTATATTTTGGATAGAGCTATTTTTTATCTGGAGCTATTTTTGGTAGGAGCAAGAGTTATTTGGAGCGAGATTAAGTAGCTAACCAAGTAGCTACCAGTCTGTACAGTTAGTTTTGTTTCATTGGTACCGACTGCGGTCATAGAGGTATGGGCTTTACCTAAATTGCCGGTCCCAAGGTGCTTAGCAGTAGTCCACGTGCAGGAGGCCGGAGGTGATATCGGCGAAGACAGTTAAAGATAAGTTTAGGTTACACTTGTGATATTTCTATTTAATGTTATTGGCGTATTATTAGTATTTTTCAGCGTGTATTAGATTGCGTGTTTTAGTATTTTCCAGCGTTGTATCATATCGCGTGTTTTGCTTTTTCTGCGTGGTATCGATATAACTATTTCCGGAACTGTTTCGGTGTAAGCACAGCTTACCTATGCAAATCTAATTAACTGCTGTATTTACTAGTGTGGATCTATTAATGCTATTAGTTTTTTTTATATTACATTTCTTATTCTTACAATTTGATTTATATTCTCTTAAGTAATCAACATTGTCGTTCTGATTTATTGAGTATACAGTTATAGTAATTTTACTTAACGGTATTTCATGCTCTAAATCAATAAGGTTTATTTATGTACAACTGCGAGTCGT
>MU182043.1:412315-422824 GCA_016904865.1 Pissodes strobi
TTTGTGTCAATAACGGTCTACTTTACGTTGTTAAAAAAGTCATGCTAATCATTTTTAGAATAGAACATAAGCGATGTGGCCGTTAAAATTATGCATCTTAGCATTTTTAGATAACTGCATGTTATAATTATTTCTTATTGTTTTTGGTGTATCTATTATTTATAAACGTCACTTTAATGGCTTTGTTGTGGCCAGTTTTAGTTTAACATTTATGATCTTGGGAAATAAATAAAAGCCGAGATAAAAACTCTCTCAGCCTCTTCTTTCCGCGTTCTGTATTTTATTCTTGCATTTAAGTGAAAAGATAAAGGTGAAACTAAAAAAATAATTAAAAGTTTGTTCTTTAACTTGGCAAGTAGGAAGGATGAACGTCTTAACTAGCTTTGCTGTTCCGAGTTTTTTCTCTATTTTCCACTTGGTTTTGCGAGGTTTGAGTGCGAAATCTGACCGGAATTTTAACGAAACAAAATAGTACGCACATGAAAATCTAATAGAGCACAACATTAGATATATTCCGGATAATTTGGTATCTTAATATTTTTGCAAAATTTATATACAGTCAAAATTATTTATAATAATGAAAAGACACATTATTGTTTATGTACTATATTACTTGTAAGATACTAATTTTTATTCAAATTATGATGAAAAATAAAAATAAGAGAAGCTCTTGTGTCTTATGACTGTTAATAGCTGCTGTATGTACATTTGTTTGGATAAGTTACTTGCTAAGGCGTCAAACGGCATTATTTACGGGGGTACCTTCGCAACCTGTCGCCTAATCGAAACATGGCTTTCATTTAGGACACCTCCCGACACTAAATTCAGTGCCTATTTAATCGGATTCAAATATGGTGAGTTTAGGTTAGTCCATAACGCTGCTTCGATTCTTGCTCTTGAAGTGTAATTAACAAGCATCCAGCAAACAAATTTGTTAAACCAGCAATTAATATACGAAGTAACGTGTCGTTGTCATGTCATGTCAATTTTTAATTTCATCATTTAAGTAAATGTAAAAATATCAGATCAGTTTTTTAAAATGGCAACTGGGTACCATTTTGAAATATCCTTAAAGGAGGAGGGAATATAATAATATGTGATGAAGTGGGATGGATTCCTGATCTTTAAGTAGAGTAGTGGGCAACAATCATGTCGAGAAGACGCTTAGACGTGTAAGTAGTCTCGAAGCTTTATCTCAAGCGCCACTTGGTTGTTGTCAAGGAACCAGTACACTATCTAGAACTTATCGGAATTCTGACGGGTTACTGGGTGCCCACACTTATTAAAAATCCCGTAAAGCTCACTTTAGTCCTACTATCGAAATAGGAAGCGACCCCATACCATATTTTAGGAGTTTGTGATAGATGAGAGCCTACTAGGTAGAAATCCTTCAAGATAGCAATACTCTAATGGGATGAAGTTAAATTTCTCGGGTGGTACTTGATGATGTACTCCAGTATCAGAAGAACGGGTTGTCGCAAACGGAGAAATGAAAGTATAGATGGATAAACCGACGTTGGAGAGAGGAGGGACATTTTTAGTCTATCGCCGGGCATGCCCTGCGCTCCCAACTTTGCCACGCGAGGCTTACAAAACATTTGATGGGACATTTTCGATGTAATGGATCTCGTATTTGTTATACCTGATTACTACTAATTAAGCGCATTATTCGATGCATATGGATAAACCGACGTTGGCGAGAGGAGGGACATTTTTAGTCTATCGCCGGGCATGCCTTGCGCTCCCAACTTTGCCACGCGAGGCTTACAAAACATTTGATGGGACATTTTCGATGTAATGGATCTCGTATTTGTTATACCTAATTACATTACTTACCCAAACTTTTTCGTCTACCAATTTCTAGATTTCGAAAACTTTGGTGAAGCAAAATTAGATACGCATCCGACGACAAAGGGATGGAACAAATCCCTCCGTTGTTCATGACGTTATTAAGTAGCGTCGAATGACAAGATTCAATTTGAGATGGAGCCAGAAAAGTTTTAATTATATTTTACAAACTTTAACGTTTCAGAACAGTAGGTATCTTTTTCGCTTTCCTCCGAGTCGATTTCAAAGGATGCATTATCTAGATGTCCTTTATTTTATCATCGGACTGAGATGCTTCGTGCTTAACAGAACTTTTCGACATAGAGATTATTTTGAGAGTTTATCCTTTTGTACTACATTTTTTACAGACGTAGATTAAGCGCATTATTGGATCTCTAAAGAATCTCATATGTACGATAAAATCAACCTCAGTTACACCAGAGATTTGAAATTCCAAAAGAAGACAACACACAATTCCAAAAGATGGCAGCATTTAGCGCAACCTCGAAGTTTGAGAATGACAAAACATTCAAATAAGAATTCTGTACATTTTATTTTCATTATTACGATTAATACAGGCCAATTACCTCTTCGCCAGAAATACATTAAATACGACAAACACGCCTTTCACTAAGAAGAGTTACTACGGTTTATAGCGAGTAAAAATATTATTTTAGACAAAAACCAGCCACTTAGTGCTTTCGTTCAAATTTCCTCCCAATAATTTCACTATTATATTACGAGAGAGATCGATAATTGTTTGCTCCAACCCATTTTGGATATAAACACCCTCTCTTTAAAATACCAGAAGGGAATGAAATCAGGTGGAGTAAGACCTAGAAAACGTGGTGGCCAATGAGCTAATCTCGGTTGCTGCACCACGGCAATCGAGATAAACAGATTTTCTAACGCTCCATTCTACTGAAAATCTGGATTATAGTTATCATCAACTCCTTTGATAGTTGCTCCAATGGCAAACACCACAGCTCATTCCAAAAGATTTAAGTACACTGGCCAGTTAGGACCTCCATCAATAAAGAACCCAAACAAAGCCATCTTAATAAACACTAAAACGTTACTTAAACATGTCAATAATGCACATCTGAAGTTTGAAATTGAGAAAAAAAAATTACCGAGAGTGGCCTAACAATGAGTTGTTTTTGCTTGGCTGCAACCATCAATGAGCTAACAAATACGCTTGCGCCGCGCCTATTGGTATATGTACTTGGGTCAGTGATTAAGGCACAATCACAAACTACTTAGTCGGTAGATCATACTGCTGATCGAGGATGGTTCAGTCCACACGATAAACTGTAAGTGCCTTCAGATTGGTGCTGCGAGGCAGTAAAAAGACGTTAACTCCAGGAAGCAAGCAAGGAAGAATAATTGATATGATCGTGTATTTAGTTACTACATTAAAATGTGGTTGGTTTTTTATCGGCAAACTCTAGAGGAGGGAAAAACATTTATTAATTTCAAATTAGTGCTGCGAGGCGCTAAAAAGAAGACGGTAACTTCAGGAAGCGAGCAAGGAAGAAAAATTGATATTTAATTGTGTCTATCTTAATTAAGACACTGTATATAAAAAGAACTTTTATAATAAGAAATGCCCTCTTTTTTAAACTTTATGCACACAGATTACTCCATCACCGAACCGAGCCACTCCAACCCCCGGTTTCATCATGGCCGGGCTGGCAGGCACTTTAAATTTTAATAGTGGTCTATTAAGATTCCATCTGGACACCTGGGGTGTGTCCAGACCTGGCAAACGTTCCGTTTTATTATCCAGCCTGGCGAAATTAATTTCGTTTCAGAACAGCAACTTTATTTTTTGCTTTGCTCCGAGTCGATTTCAAAGGATGCATTATCTGGATGTCCTTTATTTTATCATCGGACTGAGATGCTTCGTGCTTAACAGAACTTTTCAACATAGAGATTATTTTGAGAGTTTTTACTTTTGTACTACATTTTTTACAGACGTAGATTAGGCGCATTATTAGATGGCTAAAGAATCTCATATGTTCCATAAAATCAACCTCATTTACACCAGAGATTTGAAATTCCAAAAGAAGATAACACACAATTCCAAAAGAAGGCAGCATTTAGCGCAATCTCAAAGTTTGAGAATGACAAAATATTCGAATAAGAATTCTGTACCTTTTATTTTAATTACCTCTTCGCTAGAACTACGTTAAATACGACAAACACTTATTTCGTTAAAAAGAGTTACTGCGGTTTATTGTGAGTAAAAATATTATTTTAGCCCAGACCAGACACTTAGTGCTTTCGTTCAAATTCTCTCCCAATATTTCACTATTACAGTACGAGGGAGATCGATAATTGTTTGTTCCAACCAATTTTGGATATAAATCCTTAAAATACCAGAAGAGAACGAAATCAGATGGAGTAAGATCTAGAGAACGTGGTGGCCAATTAACTAATCATGGATGCTGCACCATGACGATCAACATGAACAGATTTTCTGACGTGAATCTCCATTCTACTGAAAATCTGGATTATAGTCATCATCAACTTCTTTGATAGTAGTTCCAATTGCAATCACAACAGCTCATTCCAAAAGATCTAAGTACACTGGCCGGAGGTCCTACCTCCATCAATAAAGACCTCAAACTAACCCATTCTAATAAAAACTCATCATATCATATATTTATCTTTTTAACATTACATTAAATAAGTCACATCCCTAGCTTAAGTATGCAATTTACTACTCTAAAAACTGCTGTTTAGCCGGGCGGTGTTACTTCAGCGCCAGTGGCCAGCAGCTAGCTGCACCCGTATGGGGTTGTGTGCCCATAGGGAGTTGATCTTAACCTAACTTAACTACTAGGAGGTGTGATTCTGCTAGATGTACTGTACTTTATATGAGAAGCCCCTTCAAAGTCCTCGCGAGTAGGATTAGCAAAAAGCTTATTGTTATGAGTGCATGCTGAAAGAATTGTTGGTACCCGTAATTACTGCAGGGAAAACCAAACAAAAACCCTGCTTAGATGCTCTCATGGAGCAGGACGTCATAAGATAAAAGGGACATTTACACTATACAACATAGATTCTTAAAACAAAAGGTATACTAAGGTAAACGATAGAGAATCATCACTGTGATTCTGTTTAAGTAAGCTGTAATGGCAATTAGGGTACGCCGGACGAGCCGCGCGGTATCAGCTGCGGAGACACGGATGCTTCGGTGGCTAGAAATCATGTGCGTTGAGTTTGTATGGTTTGCTGTTTTATAGGCGGACCAGGTCCCTTACAGGCCCCGCCCACCGTGTCCGAACACAGTGATTGTTACCTGAAGGTCATACGTTTCTGCTCTCCTGATACATGCGATTAATGAAAATTTAAAATTAAGTATTAAAAAGGCTGTTTATGAGAGTATTTTAGAAAGTTGAGATTTAAATTATTGTTCATTAAGGAAGATGGATTATGGGGACATAAGTTGCTTGAAATATAGCGAAATTGAGCGATAGATGGTGCCATACGTGGTTGGGTTTTCCGGGTTGTACCGGGAATTGGTTAGATTCGCTGTCAGCGGCGATCCCGCCACCTGTTTCTCGAAGAATCTGCATGCGAGGCCATCGATGTACTCCTCGATGTATTCCATCTTTGCCCACGCATGCAGATCTTCAATCCTGACTCGATTGAGTCCAGTGACGGAAAACGCGCCCCTTAGGTCTAGTTAGTTAGTTAGTTATTTTGTAATACCTGTATCTTTTTCCTGTGGGTTTTAGCGACAGAACACCATATTGGGGCACCGTATAAGAGAGCTGGTCTTATAATGGCTCGGTATAGGGTGAGCTTATTTGCCGGACTAAGAAAAGATCGAGCAGTGACCAGGGAGTTGAGTCCCTTTTTAATTCCTGCGTTTTTTGCTACTATGGCACTAACATGTTTGCTGAAGTTGAGCTTGTCATCGAATATGATGCCCAGATATTTAACTCTACTCTTAGGGAGTATTTCGGTGTTGCCAATAGTTAAGGGGGTGATATTAATGTCCTTACGCTTCCTGGTAACCCGGATTAGCTCCGTTTTGGCAGCGTTGAGCGTTATTTTCCAGCGTTCATAGTAAGGAGTGAGGATGCAGCGGCGATAATACAGTTCCCTGCGGCACTCCTGCAAGTAGCAGTCTGCTGGCGGAGGTTTTGTGGCCAATTCGGGTGGTGAAGGAGCGTCCGGCAAGATATGACGCGATGAGTGCTGTCCAGTACAATGGCATACCGTAAGTCGCCAGTAGTTTGAACAGCAGCCCATCGTGCCACACCCTGTCGAACGCTTTTTTTCTATATCTAATAGCAGTAGCGCGGTGGTTATTCTGCTATTGAAACCCTCATAAATATCGGATGCGATCTTCGCGGCCAGCATGACAGTGCCATGCCGGCCCCGAAAACCAAATTGCTCCTGAGGGAGAATGCGAACTTTTGCAACTTCTTTGTTGACCCTCGGCAAGATTAGCCTTTCAGTCACCTTACCGAGGGTGTTAAGGAGAGAGATTGGTCGGTAAGACGCCGGGAGAGACGGGTCTTTCCCCGGTTTCGGGAAGTGTATTATGCACGCTATCTTCAAGGATTGAGGGAAATGTTGCGGCTGGATAACCGCATTAACTATATGCATATACTGGATGATGGTTTTTCTAGGTAAATTTTTTAGGACTGTATTCGGAATGTTGTCCGGACCGGGCGCTTTGTTTCTCGGAAGACGACAAAGGGCTTTGCGAATTTCCGCCGGAGTGACTCTCAGCTTATCTAGCACTGAAGGAGGGATAGGATATTTAAAGTGCCGGAATGCATTGGCAGTTTAGATGCAGCGTTCCTGCTCGGGCAGGGTGTCAGGCGCCGCTCTATAGACTCCTTCCAGGTAGTCCGCGAAGGCCTCCGCTTTTCCCTGATCATCGGCGATTTCCACGCCGCGATGGTTTATTTCAGGAATTCGCGTTGGGCCTCGGCGGACTCGCCTGGCAAGCTTCCAGAGCGAGCCATCATCCCTGCGTATGGTGTTTATATAGTTCATCCATGTTTGATTGCGATGTTCGCGGATTTTCATCCTTATCTCCTCGGTCAGCGCATTGATGCAAGCGGATCCCATTTGTGTCCGATTCCTCTGCCATCTTCGTCGAAATCGGTTTCTAAAGGTTATGAGATTAAGGATATGTTCAGGAAGGGATTCGGTGCTAGGGCGAATGGCCACCCTAGTACATAAAGCATCGCGGATGCGCTGGATATTTGGCGTGAGAGTTTCTACCTCGTTTTCTAACTCCTGGACGGTAGCTAGTTGCTCGGGGACAACAGTAATCTCATTTAGCTGTTCTCGGAATACCCTCCAATCAACCCCCCTATACGAAACAACGGTGTCGTTTGTCATAGGGACCCTGCAGTATAGGCTGATCTTGATCGGAAGATGATCCGAATTTAGAGCATTCAGTTCTTGCAGTTGAGATGTCCTTATTGTTCCCCGAGTAATAAATAAAAACTAAAACGTTATTTAAATACGTCTACCTACAATGCACACCTGAAGTTTTTTCTTCCATGTACCAATGTTTTTCAAAATTGAGAAGAAAGAATTACAGAAAGTGGCCTGATAATGAGTGGCTTTGGCTTGGCTACAACCATCAATGAGCTACCAAATACGCTTGCGCCACGCCGATTGCTATATGTAGTTGGGTCAGTGATCAAGGCACAATTACAAACTACTTAGTCGGTAGCTCATACTACTGGTCGAGGATGGTTTGGACTCCACGATAAACTAGGGCCAGCTCAGATTGGTGCTGCGAGGCAGCAAAAAGAGGACGTTAACTCCAAAAACAACCAAGGAAGAACAACTGATATGATCGTGTGTTTACTTACTAGGTCAAGTTGTGGTTGGTTTTATAGCGGCACACTCTAGAGGAGTGAAAAATATTTATTAATTTTGTGCCCCTAGGCAGTAAAAAGAAGACATTGTAACAGGCTAGGATTACATATTATACTATAACCTGGTTTCTGGACGAAATGGCGAAGGATCATGATAAAAATTTACATAGAGGGGGGAAAGTAATCAAACATCATATTATTTATTAAAATAGACTACAAAAATTAGGTATGACATCATAACTTTCTAGTACTTTGTCACAAATAGGGACGCTGTTGGCAACATAGTATGTTGAGCCGGCGCGATGTTAATTCTGCTAGCCTCGTCATTTTCGGAGCAAGCCGATTTAGTCTTTATGTGATCTTGAAGGAACCAGTAGGTTTCAGTGCCGAGCTCTCGAAATTGGGAATTTTTGTTGAGATACTGATTTAGTGTGAAATATACAGTGCCCTAGTTAGGGGATTATTCAACGAAGCCCTTGAGCAGGATTGTGGTCGTCGATGGTTTCTCGTCTGATGGATGATTGTAGATGAAGGAAGATTTGTAGATTCGACCACCTGCACCCACGTTTGGGGATTTGACTTTCGAGAGCTGCCACACACTTGAACCCCGTTTAACATCTAAAGGTATGTTGTTTGAGTAATTTTGATACAGATATTGTTTTGATCTGTTATTTGTTGATGTTCCGTATCTGTTTCCTTCATATTTTGGTTTGATCACAGTTCTAATTTGCCCTATTTGTTTCAGGGGTTTCTATTTTTGGTTTTCTATTTTTGGATTTTTAAATCTGGATTTTTGAAATTTTAAATCTGGATTTTTGGATTTTTATTTTTGGATCATTGGTTATGGGCCTTCCATTGTCCTCTTACGTTCCAGTTTCCTACCTGGGTTTCCAGACTGCATACTGAGACTCCTCCGAAAACACGTGGTTTCGGAGTAACCATCAAGTCAGTGGCGTGACTCGCTGTCTGTTCCGAGCCTCAACGCATACGGAGTGTGTCTTCTCGACCTTGACGCTCCAGTGATTCGACGAACACCTGGATCCTGGATGAACTCACTGTTGGCTTGATAACGTATCAGAAGTCTTAATTTAGGATATTATCTAGTGTATTTTGGGACTTTTATTTTATTTCATTTTATTATTGTGTTTTATTTGATTGGTGATTTAGGGCTACTTAAATTAAAGTTTCGGATGAATTTGCTTAATGAAAGTATTAATGGTTTTACTTCAGTGGCGTAGCGTGAGGAAAACATTAAGGGATGCAATGAGCAAAAAGTGGAAAATGCGCCGCAGATGAAAAAACGAGCGGCTAAGGATCACGGGCAACATTAACGCTGATTGGATAAATTTTCGCGCCATGTTTGAACATTAAATTTTCTCATTGTTGGTGATGAAACTAAATAAAATATTACTAATATTTATTCAAATTATTATAACCCTATTCCCTAACTAATCCAAACTAACCCAAACAAAATCTAAATAATTTCAGCAAAAATACACACAAAATGCCGAATTCGTATTCTACTAAACACGGAAATTAACAATAATTATTATTTTACCCTATTTTATTTCAAATAAAGCGGGAATTTTCAACTAATAGGCGTCGGTATTGACCGCATCTAAACTTTGCCAAAATTTGTTAATATTATATTAACTATTACCTTTTTTTATGTCATAGAATATAAAAATGAATCAGCAAAAAATATGACATACATCATACATATTATATTAGCAACAAAACATTTTGTGTGCAATCACTATTGAATAACAAAAGCGGAGACAAAAATATAGAATTTAACTTTTAAAATTTTTTAATTTTTTTATAATTTGTAATTTGTCACTATGGTAAATTACTGAAAGCAGGACGGAATAGTTTTTTGATAATACAGTCACATTCCTCACCAGAAAACGCCCACGATAGAACAGCCGAAATGCGACGAGATGTGTTTACACAATCGCATCACCAAGAACTTAAAACTTGCCACAGTTTAGCCGTTCTCCTAGAGAAGGTTCATTGACTACTTGCGGGCAACACAATGTTATTTCCCGGCCCGTTGATGTGAGGTACACCGACGCATCCTTGCACCACATTTTTCGTTAGCTGCAGGTTTCGTTGGATCGGGGTAGTAGCGGTCGATCAGTTTAATTATTAAATATTTTTTTTCGATAGGTATTAGTTATGTACTATGCAAAACAAGCATGATGGATAGAAATTTATTGTATAGAAATAAAAATAAAATAAAAGACAACTGAATATTGTGGAATTTGAGATTTTCAAAAGGGATGCGACGCATCACTCGCATCCATGCACGCTACGCCACTGTTTGACTTGATTTAAAATATAGCGACCTTCAAGTTATTTGGAAGTAACGAATTATTCTCAATAGTTAGCATATATAGGTATACTGGATTATCCGGCTAATCCGGATAGTTTTGGCGTGTTATTAATTCATTTCAGCGTAGTCTTGATGGCGTGTTTTACTTCTTTTCAGCGTCGTATAATATAAATATTTTTGAAACTTCGCATATAAGCATAGCGTATCGACGCGTAATCATATAGGTTTACCTCTGGTACGGATACTATTTAATAGGTGAATATTTTACTTACATGAATCTAGTACATTTGAACTAGCACGTTAACTTCTCGCTTATTGATTAGAGTTATTTAGAGTGTAGAGGTAGAAGAAGTTATCATATTTTTGTACCGTATAGGTTGATAGCACCAATCAAAGGCATGTAAACGACACGTGATCACGTCTTGGTATTTATAGGGCGCCGTAGATATAACATAAAGTACTAATTAACTTTAAACCGTTACTTTT
>MU182043.1:432824-480668 GCA_016904865.1 Pissodes strobi
TTGTGTTTTGCGTATGATAAATCATACGATGGGCATTAATGGGTTAAGGCGTTCAACCTCCCAATTCACCAAGTTAAAGAACAAAACTTTTAATTATTTTTTTAGTTTCACCTTTATCTTTTCACTTAACTGGAATAATAAAATACAGAACGCGGAAAGAACAGGCTGGGAGAGTTTTAAACTCGGCTTTTATTTATTTCCCAAGACCACAAATGTTAAACTAACGTTGATCACAACGGAGGCATTAAGGCGACGTTTAAAAATAATAAATATACGAAAAACAATTTAAAAAAAATAAAAATGTTAAATTGCATACAATTTATTGAATACAGTTGTAGTTTATAGCCTACTAGGGAAACAAAACAATTGCGTACATCTTTGATATTTTTAAACGAAAAAATTATTGGAAAAAAATTTGAATAAAAATAAAGTTTTTTCAATAGAATATGAAGAAAGATCAGTTTTTATTTAAAATAAACGATAAGAGTGCTTATGGTTGGAACTGAAATGAAAGAATATGCCAAAATACATGTTAAAGTGGACCACGCCGCGACGTATTATGTTGGACTTGTGTGAGTTTCAGTTTTGACATGAATATCCCTATAATTATTTTAGATCTTTGAATTATTACTACAATTTCTGAAGATTGTTAATATCTCTAGTAAACACAACTAAATTTTCAAAAAGGTCTAAATTGAGGATAATATACCTACGCATATTATTATCCCATAATTTTTGTTTCTAAAACAAAATATTTCAGGCAAATACGTAAACGTTTGATTTTGTTCGCGATGTTTATCCTTCGCAACCTTCCTCGTTTTCCCCTAGGTTTTTTCATATAAATTGGTAAACAGTGTTACAAAAAAAGGCTACATTTGCCCAATGTTTCTTGCGCTTAGTGAACGGAAAAATAAGCATGCAAATAATATAAATAAAAACAATAATATTTCTCCATACACCGTGGCTGTGTAAACGCAACTTTTTCGAATGGGATCCAAGCAAATAGGGAAAATTATATGGCTAAGAAAATATTCAAAGAAGATGTTTGAGGGATCGGTCGTCTTAAAACTCCATCCAGATTTTAAAAGCCAGGAGAAATTATCAATGTTGGGGTTTGGAACCTTCGGCAAAATGCATTAAAACGGAGTTTTATCCACAATACCGAAACAGAATTATTGCACTCGACGCGACGCGCGTTTCGCTAACCATCAGGAGATGATTAAAACTGCGAGTGCAATAATTCTGTTTCGGTATTGTGGTTAAAACTCCGTTTTAGTGCTAGGAGAAATATTTAAAAAATATAAGAAATACTATAACGGTGCAGCGGGGCCCAAAAATGATTACACCTTTTTTTTTGAGGCAGTGTTCTGCCAAATTTCCGAAATCCGCTGGGAAATTTTAAAATTTAATTATGAAAGCACTTATGTTGAAAATGAAACTTGTAACCTCTAATTTCGCCCAAAAACCAAAACAAAAGTGTCACACTGCGCAAACTAACTATAAATGTTTGGGTTAGTACAAGTTATTTTTATTTAATCTGGTTAAAACAACAATAAATAAGCCAGTTCAAGGCACATACTTATGAGAATTCCGATGTGAATTTAAATAAAATATTTCAAATTTTAATAAATTAACCATGGACAATGGAAAAATGGTTTTGCTAACTTAAGAAAACATCCTGTCAGATTGCTATCCGTTATAAATTCGGCATATATCTTTAAAAAAAAAAATAACCCCTAAAGGTGCGCTTTAATTTAAACTCTTAAAAATACTCCACCAATGGTTTGATCGAGCTCGATCTGTATTTTGAGGTCGGAATTTTAAATTTATGTTTGAAATCAAAAACTTTAAGAATATGGGTTTTATAATCTTCTTTTTAGTAGTCTACCATTAGCCCAGTTTTTCTCACCAATTCTACCTGCTTGGTCACCGAGTATTCAACTCCAAATTTGAAATCTGAAAATTTAACCATAGATATTCGTTTTTAGAAGTGTAAAATTTCCGTAAAAAATAATTGGGAATATTCTCCATTGTGAGAACTTTTTGATAATGAGATTTTAAAACAAGTAATTATTGTAATAATAAGTTGACTCGGTGAAAATTGAAGCTTTACTCATGTCAAATGGAAAATGTTTATTTAAATTTATTTATTAAGTATGATAAAAGAATATATATAAAACAATTAAAAACAATTTATAAAATAATTAATTTGTATTTAAAATTAGGCGAATAAAATATTGCAATATCTGTTTCTTCTAAGGTTTCTTCATTCTCCCCGGAGCTGATATTCTTATAAAATGTACTTGAGATTGAGCTCCTCTGTAAAATTTGGCCTAAGCAAAAATGAAAATAATGATGTTACGAAAGCAGATTTTGGCTAAAAAAATAAATAAAAAAATTAATTAGTAAAATTCGTTACAATATAAAATGTCAACACTAAATAAAATTTGTCAAACAGGCCTAGGGTGAAAAATAATCTTAATTAAAATGATAAAGATTAAAGTAATTCAATTTGGACACGTTTAAACAAATGTAGGGAGAAAAGGCTTGTTTCAACTTAGCAACCTAAACAAGGACCTGCAAAAAAAATTGATAAGCATTTGCTAATATTTTCAAAATCGTGGATTACTTTGTACCTTTAATTAGCAGGAATTTAATGGACGCAACGCGAAGCTTATATATTAGATATATCCTTGGGTATATTCTATATTGGAACATTCTTGCTACTGAGGCTAATTGCCGGAAAAATATTCATTTTAAAGTAGTATATTAAATAACGAGCGTAGTAAGGTTACTACAAACAGGTGAATTTACGGGATGAGCGAGCGAAGCGAGCGATGGCTGTAAGAGATCGAGTACGCAATGAGCTTACTAGCCGAGTTGTATACTAACTTTTTCATTTGCCATAATATACAATATTTTCCAAAATCTACCGAATATATGCATTGAGCATGAGATTGTGTTTAATGTTTAATTAAACTGTCCAGCATTGGGTACATGCTTAATTTTTTTGACAAGCTGTCCATGAGATCTGCTAAGCTTGTAAACATTTTAAGGTCGGTTTTCGACTTTTGTGGTAAAATATTATTGGAGGTTTGCTACACAATTTGCCTTATTTCGGGAAAACTACACTCGACGTCTTACTTCTAGATCTAGAATCGGACATTTCAGTAATGGCTTCCTAAAGGACAACTCGGACAAAAATATGTATTTGAAAACAGCAAATTCTTTCAACTTTACCCAAATCTTCAGGTTTCTTCCAAAAAAACATCGTCACGCATTTATTTATCTAAGCCGGTCGAGCACGATTATAATTACCGTTGATACGCATTGCAGATAAACTATGCTAATCCTGATACTGATATGTAATAAATTACGTAAGTAGCAGTTTCAATTTTCACTAAGTACCAGTATGCGTAAGACAGAATTTACTTGATTAGTTGGCGGCTTTTTACATATTATATATACCTAATACATGTTCAACTTAAAATAATATTAATTAAATAACCATAATTATTTTTTTATTACGCATGCATCATAATCAACGATTATCGCACGCTGCAGCGTGCTTAAAATAATGTTTATGATGCACCTACTTTTTTTAAAGGTTGCTATAGAAACATTTGATCATGTCAAACGTGACAGATTAATATATTCGTCAATATATGCCTTAAGTTTAATATTTAAAATATTTTTGAGATTATGATGTATTCGTAATAAAAAATAGCGTATGATATACGTGTATAAGAGGCCTTTAAAGCCCTTGCGACTTACAAAACACTCCGCTGCGCGTCGTGTTTTCAAATATGTCGCGCGTGCTTTAAAGGCCCTCTTATACACTTATATCATAATATACTAATATGGTACTCGATATAGTAATACCGCCAATGTCCTTCATTTTTTTGCAAGTGATATTTTAAAACTTTCTATGGCTTGCAGTAGGCACTATTATAATTTTGTTGTATTATTCGAGGGAAATAATAGTTCTATAAGTATTTATGACATAAAAAGGTGCACATTATCTTATATATCAAACTTGGAGGGTTTTTCCTATGTTATCTATATTCAAGTTATCGGACAAAACAAAATCGCATTGGAAAATGGAAATATCTCCTCAGCATTGTTTTATTGAAACACCCTGTCTATTATTCGCTAAAATCAAAGATGTTTTTTTCCCTGATTCTAAATTTAACTGAACGAGCTATTAGTCAAGATTTAGAAGTTGTAGGAAATATTCTGAATCTAGTAAAAGAAGATGCAATCTCGGATGCAATGGTCGGTCGATAGATCACCACTTCAATTTTGTACAAAATGAACTTCAAGAACTACTAGAGGATGTTACTGTAAACATCAGAATGCAAATGTCGTACCAGCGCGATGGCGCTCCTGCACATTTCACTCGTCAGTTCAGGCAACATTTGGACAAGAGGTTTTCAGGGCGTTGAATTGGTCGCGGTGGTCCTATTAGTTGGCCTCCAAGGTCTGCAGGCTTCCATCATTAAACTATAATTTCTGGAACTGGTTCAAAAGCGAAGTGCACAAAGTCAAAGTCGATTCTCGGTATGCACTAGTTTAACGTATTAAAGAAACCTAAAAACACTGGAGTCGATATTAAAGAGAGACATGAAACCATCAGGAGATGATTCAGCTCCGTTCGTACACGAAGCTGAGAGTGTTTTGAGATGAATGACGGTATTTTTGAACAGTTATTTAAAGAACGCTATGGTTACCAAAATTTTAATACTTACTTATATGAAATTTTGTTAATTTGTAATTACCCTATAACTTGGAAACAAATCAAAATCAGATAAGAACGTAGGAGTTTTTTTTTTTCAACAAGTTTGCTAAGTTCCTCCCGATGCACCCTGTATATGTATACTGCTGACATTATTTCGGTATGTCATTTTTGACATATTTAAGCTTAAAATATGAATGAATTTCAAAGAAGTTTCATAAAGTTGTCAAGCAAGCCGTGGGAATAATTATTGTTACGATACTCATTACGCCGAGTATTACGCTTTTTATGGATTTGGTGTCTCGGTCCAAATGACAAAAAGGATTATTCATAATACCTCTCTGAAAACTATCATTTTCGACGTTTATGTAGAGCATAGAAAGTAAGTCTTTTCGGCGCGCCCGCACGGAAAAAGTTTTCCGATGCGGGAGAAGATTTTCCCGTTCCCTAATTTCAAGAGCTAAATTTGCAGTTATTTATTTACAAAATAAGCATTAAGTATAATAAATTGGGTTAAAAATTATACAGGGATGAAGTCAACAAAATTAATCTAATGCATTTTAGCGTCAATAGTCTAATTTTAAGTAAAATTATTTTATTTGTTCTGACCTTACTTGTCACAAATACATCAAAACTAGCTCGCTATTCAATTACAATAAAGCATACAAACAAATTTCCATAGCAACGCTTGATAAAGTACAGTACAGTCATCCCTTGAGTCATTCTAATTACATAACATATATTTATCTATGTTACATAACTTCATGACTCTCTCTGCCACTGCGCGTCTCTCGCCTTGCAGGGTTGTTACGTCCTCGCCTATTTCAGAGTTAGGTCGCCTATAAAATTTGCTGGTTACAAATATTAGATACCTGTCTTGCTTGTTTTGCAAGTTTGACGTTTGCTTACATTTTAATTCAAAATGCATTATGACATGATTTGGATACCTACATAAAATTATTATAATTATATGTTTTGACCACCAGAAAGTGTCGTGCGGGCACCGGAAAAGCCTAGTTTCCGGACTGGTAATGAAATATGCTATTTTCTTCAAACGTCAGTAAATCCGTCATTACTCGACTGTGTAAGCGGCCGTGAAGTTTCGTTTTTCCTCCGCCGGAGCTTTACTTTGCACTTTTCCGCCGGCGGAGGTAAAAGTGTTGTCATAGCATCATAGATACAATACAAACAAACAACAAAAAAAATAAGCGTCAACAACTCAAGATTTATTAAACTACAATTTGTATTTATCACTCAATTTGTGACTGCATTTCTAAAAATCACTAATTTAGGAACATATTGGTTATTATTTAATCGAACTTACTCAATAACTGCTTATCAATACGGAATTAAAACGCAATCGGAGACGCAATCTTAAAAAAATAATTATTGTTGACAGTGTCCACTGACAGTTTTATGTTATATTACTATAGCAACAACCTGTGCCTATTCACCGACAGCGGTCTAAGCCGCCTTGCGAACCCACTTATCTTTAATAATAATTAGATATTATTACTATTAAAAAGAGATGTTTTTGCATTAATTTGTCGACATTTGAAGAAAAAACAGCATATTTTATTTGGAGGAAAAGTTACTTTTCATGGCTTGCTCCCTATTACCCGAGCTATTACCAGTCTCACTCCGTTCGGCTGTTAAACACGAGCGCGCCATGTAAAGTATCATTTTTTCTCCATATAAAATAATATACTATTATCACACAGATGTTGAAAAGTAATTTTAATGGCCGAGGCTGTCAATTTGACTGCATATTTAATTTAACATTTTGTGGTCGACGAAATGAGTATTATTCAACACACGTATTGAATAGTGGATTTCAACTTTCATGCGTGAGATCAATCATTTTCTCAAGAATGAAAAGAATGTTTTTGTGTAATTTTTATAGGTGATCGTAGGAAAAATAGTTAACATTACCACTGTGAAACTCGGTGTGAAAGTAGGTGTTGAACCTTAGAAGATTTCCGCACTCGACTAACGTTTCGTGCTAAAGATCTCCTCGTTCGAAAAGTAGTAGTATTTTCAACACTTTTTATTTAACATACGGTTTTAGCGTGCAATCGTTTAGTAGATTATATATATATATATATATATATATATAATATATACTACGCTAGCTACAACTTTTCTATATAACATTTTATTCCATCTCTAATATAAAGGCTCTAGGTAGGGGCGTATAAATATATTCCAAAATCCAGCATATTTCAAATCAGACATACCTACCTAATAATATATAAAGAGGACACACTTAAGTACCATTTTACGGAGTATTAAATTACGTAAACATTAGCTAACTATTAAACATTACAATATTTTTAAGGAGGTTAATAATCGAATATCCCTGCAAATTAAAAGGTATTGGGTGAACAGAAACACCAAACAACGCGAGGCTAAGAACAATATCAAAACATAAACAATGTCAGGTTAGAAAACACGTTCGTGTTTTATCCTCGCTCACCTGATTCTTGACGTTGATGATCAGCTGGCTTCGTCCTAAACTCACCAAAACTAAGCACAGAACCATAAAAATCTTTAGTTTTACGTTAATTCCCGGATTAAACTGTTTTCCGGCATGCATTTTGACCAATGTTTTGGACACAAAATCGTAACTTTCTGACAGACGGTAAACAATCGAGAGTCGGTCGCAGCCCGTCGTCACGATACGAAGCGATACAATGCGCTTTGCTTTGATAGGCAACACACTTGTCCCTTTTGGTGCGAAATGTTGCGCATGTGGAACGTTGCCAGATTGGGCAGGACAAAGAAGAATGCAGATTAACTTTAATTTTCCTAGAAAATCCCTAAAAGCCTGAAAATACATAACAATCGTTATTATTTTAAAGGAGAATCTTGATAGTAATGTATATTATATCAGATTTTCAATGTTTCCTGCTTAATTTGCTGGGTGTTACCTAATGAAGTGCTAATATTTTAGGGTTTAATTCCTTAGGTCAGTTAATGAAGAAAAGTTCATACGAACATGACATTAAAGTAAGTTGTTGACGATCAAGCCAATGATATTTTTCAATGCGGATATTTCTCCCTATTAGTCTGGCCAAGTCTACATGAATACTACATCTTGTGTTTTTCTTGTTAGACGCATTGGACTTGATTAAAACAATTAAATTAAATTTGCTCCAATAAGCAGTAAGTACTGACGAATAATTTTTTCCTACGATCGTGCGGAAAAGAAACTTTTCCGCACTATTTATCGTGCTGAAAGAATTACTTTTCCGCACGATTTTTAAAATTGTGACAGAATTTATATAAAATGTAAAATGTTCGACTAATTTGACACCCCTGGTATATATTACAGTAATTAGGTGCAGGTTCTGATTAAAATAGCAAATACACATCACCCCGTAGTGGAGCAGGTGGTAAATATTGTTTTATAACTCAGCAACTGTCAAACAACCAAACATTGACAATCAACAACTGTAGCCTTTCTTCAGTTTCATCATTTTTGCAAGTTTTTGTGTGAAAATGGATAGCGAAAAACAGTTTGAAGAGAAGGTTTTTTCAGAAGACATCATAGAGGCCATCAACGCAGCAAACACTACTCTGATTCTAGAAAAATCTAAAGAATGTTACAGAAAAGAGTTCAGTTTCTTCGAGTCCTGGTGCAATAAAAAAAAATTATCCACAATAAAGGAAGAGGTATTGCTAGCATATTTTCATATATTATCAAGTACATATGCCCCATCAACGCTATGTTCGAAATATTTAATGCTAAAATTAATCATATAACTTGAGAAGGACGTTGATATAAGCAAATATCATAAACTCACATCCTATTTAAAGAGAGTCAACGATAACTACAAACCAAAAAAAT
This sequence comes from Pissodes strobi, assembly GCA_016904865.1. Classification (NCBI taxonomy): domain Eukaryota; kingdom Metazoa; phylum Arthropoda; class Insecta; order Coleoptera; family Curculionidae; genus Pissodes; species Pissodes strobi. The sequence continues at coordinate 441,410 of MU182043.1, forward strand.
TCAAAATTTTGGAGCAACAAGATGTAGAGAATTTCAGGTTCTGGTGTCATATAAGCACCGTCGATTTTGAAGCTTTTTTTGGGTTCTTTGGAAAGATTCCATCAAATGGGACACATTAACGCAAAAAAAATTGCGGATGAAGCACATTTTCGCCAAATAAATTGAAAATTAAAATTAAAATTTAACATATATATTTTCCTAATAAACACAATTCCAGTACACTCTGTTCTGAGGTATGGTCGCAGAAGGTTAATAATAACATAATAAAAGCTTCTTTTTTATAAAATTGCAAATAAAACTGTTTTGTTTTTTGCACTTTAAAACGATAATATAATAGTTATGAGATAAACGTCAACATGACTATTTCTTAAAACATGACTGTTGGCTTAACCAAGGCCACCTATTGTAGTATAGGTGGCCTTGGCTTAGCAGGGCTCAGCTGTCTGTTGTACGGGTAGATGTTGCCAAGTGTAATTTCTATTTGGTTTAAAATATAACAGCCTCGTGTTGAATATGTTTCAAAAGTACTGTGGGACGAAAACTTCTTATAAATAATGATTCTTAATGGCTTTGTTTAATAAAATAACAATATATGATTTACTAGAATTAGATGTTACGCTAGCAGTGGGTCACTGTTAATAATAAGTCATATAAACTAATTTATTTAGTTTATTGAAATAGATACAAATTTAAAAGGTCATTTGGATTAGTTTAAGGGAGTATCACGCGTAGTGCGTTTGTTTTATTACTTTGGGTTAATTCTGATTTTGTGATGGGCGGGGTTGGTCAAGAGCGTAGTGCGCGCGTCTCAATGCGCTTATTTGGCTAATTAAAGTTAGTTTCGATTATTTTTGCCTCATCTGGAATCTGGTTAAATAGGGTTAGTTTGGGTTAGTTTTGGTTAGTCTGGGCTGGTTTTGCTTAGTTTGAGATAGCGAGGGGAAAAGCGCGGGTAGCGCGCTTTCCATTTTACTTTGGTTAATTAGGGTTAGTTTTGGTTAGTATGTGTTAGTTTTGATTAGTATGGGTTAGCTTTGGTTAGTTTTGGTTAGTATGGGTTAATTTTTGGTTAGTCCGGGTTGGTTTTGCTTAGTTTGGAATAACGAAGAGACAAGCGCGCGTAGCGCGCTTGTCTCCTTACTTTGGTTACATAGGGTTAGTCTGGGTTAGTTTTGTTTAGTATAGGCTAGTTTTGGTTAGTCTGGGTTGGTTTTGCTTGGTTTGGGATAGTGAAGAGACAAGCACGCGTAGCGCGTTTGTCTCTTACTTTGGTTAATTGGAGTTAGTTTGGGTTAATTTTGGTTAGTTTGGGTTAGCTTTGGGTTGGTTCTGGTCAGTCTGGGTTGAATTTGCTTTGTTTGGGATAGCGAATATAAAAGCGCGCGTAGCGCGCTTAGCTTCTTATTTTGGTTAGTTAGGGTTAATTTTGGATAGTATGGGTTAGTTTTGGTTAGTCTTGGTTAGCTTGGGTTAGTTTTGGTTAGTTTGAGTTAGGCTCGGTTGGTTTTGCTTAGTTTGAAATAGCAAAGAGACAAACGCGCTTAGCGCACTTGTCTCTTTACCTTGGTTAATTAGGGTTAGTTTTAATTAGTCTTGGTTAGTTTGGATTAGTGTGGGTTGGTTTTGGTTAGAACATTTACTGGGAAATGGACAAATTGAGTCATCTGTGTACCGTAAGTACACTTTTATTACTTATATGTATATACATGTATGGCTAAACAGCCAGGGCTACTTTTGCTTAGTATGGGTTACTTTTGGTCAATCTGGGCTAGTTTGGGTTAGTTTACGTTAGTCTGGACTAGTTTTGGTTAGTTTGCATTAGTCTGAATTAGTTTTGGTTAGTTTGGGTTAGTTAAGAGACAAATGGGAGCTTATTTGGTTAGTCTGAGGCATATAGGGAACAAGCGCGCGGTGCGCGCTTGTTTAGTTACTTTCACAAGTTTTTATTCTACTTTATGTAACATGCTCCTGGCAATTTGCCAGTCTGACAACATTGCAAGTAAATTGTCACCATTAACGTCATATTGGGAGAGTTTTCGCATTTAAATGTCACTCATTTATAAAATTTCTTTTTCAGTTTTTGGCGTCAAAAGTGCTTCATCCGCAAATTTTTTTGCATTAATGTGTTTCAATTGATGTAGTCTTTCCATTGAATCCAAAAAAATCTTTAAAATCGACAGTGCTTATACGACACCAGACCCGAATTTCATTTATAATGCTCCAGACAACGTCTATCTAATGATGAAAATAACTACAATTTTTGGTATAGTAGGTGCTTGTCGACGTGAGGAGTTGATGGAGATGACGACCGAAGACATTGCAGATAAAAAAGACATTCTGGTAATCACCATACCATCTACCAAAACCAATAAACCGAGAAAATTTGTAGTTTGTGACCCAGATAAGAACAAACCTAGCGACATATAAAACTGTACATAAAGTACGTGGCTGCGCGACCTGTGAACGCCACAAACAAACGCTTTTTTTATATTTTATAGAAAAGGAAAATGCACTAATCAAAGCGTTGGTATCAATATATTTGGTAAAATACCGTCTAACATTGCTGGGTACCTGAACTGGAAAAATCCAGAAATGTACACTGGCCACTGTTTCGAAGATTCTCAGCAACCTTGTTGGCAACTTCTGGAACCAATATCACTAATATTAAAAGGCATGGAGGATGGAAGTCAACCAGTGTAGCCGAATCCTATATTGAAGATTCCCTAACGAATAAAAACAAAATTGCCGAGAATATCTTAAAAACGTCTTCGAGAATACCCATGGATCCAGTTTTGTCAGAAAGTACAATGGAAAATGTAATACCCAGTTGCTCTACTCAAAGTCAACTCCAAATACAATGTTCGGTAGAATGTGTATCCCAAGGAAGACATGGCATCTGCAATAAATCTACAGTATGCTGCAAATACCAATTGCACGTTTAATTTTAATATTTATCGTTAATTTGTTTTTTGTTATCCTACAAAATTTATATAAAGCATTTATAAAATACACGTTTAACTTTAATAATATGTTTAATTTGTTCTCAGTTCTCTATTCTCCTAGTCTAAAATAAAGATTTTTTTTGTACTATTTATCAGTTTTACTGTTTATAATTCTATAAAAATAATCGTGCTGAAAAGTTACTTTTCAGAACTACTAGCACTGAAAAGTAACTTTTCCGCACGATTTGTTAAATTAATGAATATCTATCTAAAACACTCAACAAGGTGAAATACTCAAGAAGCTCAATAATTTTTGTAATTACAGTATATTATTATTTACCTCAAACCTAATTGACCTTTATCTAAGAACTACAGTGTGTCCACGGATTGAGTCCCCAAGAAGGCAAATGGAGTAAAAATCCTTAAAAACTTAATTTTGTACCTAACACATGCGGAAAGTGTCTTTTCCGCCTTTGACGGCTTGCCCGAACTCCCGTTCGCGTCGTTCGTGCAACTGCCGCGTCGAAAAAGTGTTACTTTCCGCACTTGTTAGGTAAATAACTATTAACGCCGAATTCTAGTTATAGTGAAATAATGACGTTTTTACATACATCATTTTGAAAACAATACGTATTGACATAAAGTTAAGTTGTTGGTGTTCAACACAATCTCAGTGTATTATTTCTTCGACATTTTGTGTTTCGTTAAATTTATTTTAGTGTTTCGTTGTTTGACGGAAATGGCGCCCTATAGATTTGGCGCCCTGCAGTCCATGGAACAAGCAACTGTATGTTCAGATCTTTCGCTATATCATTGGCCGACTTTAAGAGTTCCTCACTGTCCTCCTCAGCAGAGCGCCTGTGTTCTGCAATTGTAGTTTTTATTGTTTTAATGTGTTCTGCGCAGTTAATTACGTCCAGGGTTTTATACTGCCATATGTTTGCGACTGGTTCCAGCAAGGAATACACTTGAAGTTTGTCTAAGTGCAGATAACAGTAGAAAAGCCTCTGTTTTTGTCCCGAAATTTCCTTCTTGAGAGAGCTGTTCTAAACCTTTAACAATTTCAACAAAATGCTTATTAAGCAAACTGATTCCCTAAAAAAGTTAATAGTATCTTTGAGAGTCCCAATGCAGTTGCGGATCTCATGAACTTTGTTTAGGTCGTTAACGACAAGGTTAGTTTGTGGGAGGCGCAGTGAAAATAGACCCTTCTTATATGTTTCTCTCAATATTTTTGGACACCACCGCCACCGTCCTTTCCCGACATCGTAGCACATCCATCGTTGCCTTGCCCGACGCATTTGCTAACATCAATATTTAATGTATTGATGAATTTATTAATTTCACCAGCTGTAGTTTCGGCATCCATTTTTTCTAGTTCAACGAACCCCATAAAATCTTCCCTAAAATTGTTTTCCTTGTGATCGTAAAATCTTATTCCTATTGATAATTGCTCCTTTCATGATATATCAGCTAATTCATCAGCCAAAATGCTGAAGGCACAAGCAACTTTAATATCGTTGATCAAATTTTCTCTAATCAAGACTCCACATATATTCAATATTTCATTGAGTTACCTCGGCGGTATTTGCCGAAATTGTAAATTTTTCATATATTTCGGTACTTTCAGACTTTGTTGCCACACTTCACATAGGTATTCAGAAGTATTTAAGGAAATCGGTGAAATGTTTTCGCAAAATAAAAACAAAGAAAACATAATCCCAATTTCTTTAAAAAACGTGAAGTAATTTCAGGAAATGTATAATCGTAATAATAATAATAATAACAAAAAGTTTACAAGAGGTGAAGATGGAACATAATTTCAGTTTCCTCACTTATCCCTCGATTGTTTCGTATTGTTAGCCAAATGAAAGAACCTGGACGAAAAGAGTGCGGGCAAAAATGTCCTCGCATATTTAGATGCCGCCACATTTTTTCCCAATAATCCTAATTTATTTTCTGTCTAGTTTCCCCTAGTGAATTTACATATTTAAATTTCCTTGAATACTTAATTTTGTTTTTTTCCTTAATCCTACTGTCTTCTATTATTTACTATTTTATTTACACAGGGAAATACGGAATACGGAATAAGTATACTATAATATTTATAATATTTATATTTTATTCGCCTTCAAGCTATTTAAAATACGCGACAATAGGCAACAGTGCGACGTTTACTTGATTTTTAGCGGGGAGGCAGTTTCGTGATTGGTCGCCGGATATATTAAATACACTTTGACCCTAGACCAACACCTATTTTTTTACATATTTTAAAATTTCGGCAGCGACTTGCTTTAGCCATTGGCGTGGAAATTGCCGAACTGTGATTTATATTATTTGGTTTGTAGGGTCTGGTGATATATAGGTTTTGTCGATTTTGCAAATTCTCTTTTTTCACTAGAAAGGGGGTGTCCTATATTGTTTAAGCCAAAAAAGTCGGAAGATCCGCTACATTTGAACCGAAAAAATGCCCTCAAAGTTCGAGTTTTGACACAAATTTTCAGCACCACTTCACAAAAGCACTAGAAATATAGACAAAACACATCTGAAAATCAATTGTCGGGTGAAAATATTAACTAGGATACATTTGCGTCGAACGAGAGACCTCCGTTTTGTTCCGGTCCTAATTTAAAGCGACTCATAGCCCCATTAAACAAAATTAAATTTTACTCGTAAATATCCATCCTCTTTTTTACTGTCAACTGTCACAATAGCCAAAACAAAAATTTTTAAGAAGGCACACTGTTGCCAGACGTTTACTGTATTTTCGTGAGCAAAATTCATTAGGAAAATAGTGCGCTATAAGAGCAGCTTATTCACTACCAGCTAGTCATCTTGCGGCGGCATCCTTTGATTTGGGAAAGTCAATAACCAAGTTTTGCAAATTTAAGAAGAGGGTCATGACTCAACATTGTTTTAAACGCCTGGGCATCTGAATAATACTTTTAACAGTTCGTTTAATGTAAAATATGCTTTTTATCGTCTAAAATCCGTTTAAGAACGATTTTAAAACGCAAAATTGTATTGAAATCCGAAATTTCCGCACCTCTCAGGGCGATAGCCGAGGCTTCGGACGAATTTGTCATGTATTTTGAAGCGAAAATTTATTTTAAATTCAACTGTGGAACTGAACCGCTCAGGCCACTCTCAGGTAGGCGCAGTGCCCGACACTCCAACTTTCCGATTTCGATAGAGTTGACTAGCTGGTAGTGAATAAGCTGTGCTATAAGTGTCTCTACTCTTTTTTTTATTTAGGTGAATGATTTTTTTATGGCAGTAGCACATCCTATATATGCTCGACGAGCGGTGTGTGTGCGAAGATGTTGATTGACACGGTTCTTGAATAGATAGTTAGGGGAACAGATGTCCTGGGAACATATTCGCATGTAACAGGCAAGATGTCCATTCGGCAATGCCGATCGGTTCTTGATATGTGACGTGCACGATAGCATTTAGTCAGATGTCGTGAGTGTTACATAGAATCAACAAATAAGTCTTCAATTATTTTAACACTTCATGCATGGCCTTCCGCTCGCTTCGCTCGCTACGGGGGCTCAACAAACAGAAACTAACTACGTGCTAACCAAAACTAACCCAAAATAAAAAAATAAGATAAAAATTTTGGGTTAGTTTTAGTTAGCACCTGGTTAGTTGCTATTTGTTAAGCCCCCGTAGAGAGCGAAGCGAGCGGAGGGCCATGCATGAAGTGTTTAAATAATTGAAGACTTATTTGTTGATTCTATGTAACAGTCACGACATCCGACTAAATGCTATCGTGCACGTCACATATGAAGAAACGTTCGGCATAGCCGAATGGACATCTTGCTTGTTACATCCGAATATGCGTCCTGGGAGTGAGTTCCACAGTGATGCAGTGCGCCAGACAAAGGAGTTCTTGTAAAGCGATGTTCTAGGTGTTTCCAGTTGTACGACAAACCGGTGCGCTCTTGCCGTATATCGTGACTGTCTGACAGGCGTTGTCAGGGGCGGAATAAAACGGGCTAAATCCTGGGAACATCTGCCGTGAAAGTATCTGTAAAACAGGGATTTCTCGGTCACATGTTTGCGGTGTTTCAGACTATCCAGATTCCGGGTCAACTCCGGGTCACCGACGAGACGCACAACTCTCTTCTGAACGGAATCCAGTAGCTTTAGGGTGTGCTCTGGCGTGGCACCCCAGATGTGTGAGCAATATTCTAAGCACGGTCTTATTTGAGCTATGTAGAGCAAGAGCAACTGCTGCGGTGTATACATTTTTTGTTGCGAAATAGCGTACCAAGCTTCTGGGAGGCTGATTTTGCGACGTTAGCAACGTGGTCATGCCAGGACATATTGCTGTTGACCGAGACCCCAAGTAGTCCGATTGAATGATGATGAAGGGATGGTCGGTCCTGCCGTAATGATATAATTGCCCGCCGTATGGTAAACGTGGCTGCTTGGATGATTTTTCAATGTGCATTTGCATTCATTCATCGGAATAAAAGAGACACTCATTCGATTACACTATTCCTTTGTATGTATATATTCGTCAAATATTTCACTTCATACATGGCCCTCCGCTCACTCCGGGGGCATAACCAAACAAACCTAACCCAAACTAACCCAAGACATGCCCAAGTGAAGAAAAACAAACTAAAAAATATTTGCATTTTCGACTGACAAATTTCAATTTTTTTTTTATTTCCTGCATGCCTTGGGTTAGTTTGGGTTAGTTTTGTTTGGTTGCGCCCCCGAAGCGAGCGACCCGAGAGGGTCATGCGTGAAGTGAAATATTAAATATACTTAAATAGTAAACAAACACTGTTATTCCCCATAAGAAAATGTGCAACTTTTGGAAACTCTGTGCCAGGCCCCCGGTGTCGGTTACTAAAATTTCATTATTTTCGCGTTACAATTTCAATATTTTCACGTTACACCTGGGAAAGTCGTAGTGGAAGTTTGCACTTCTAGGGCAATTAAGGCTCAAAACACGGATATTTTTTCGGCTCAAATGTGGCGAATCCTTCGATTTTTTTGGCTTAAGCTACTCTATAGGACACCCCTTTTCTAGCGAAAAAAAAAAGAAAATTTGCAAAATCGACACAACCTATATATCACCAGACCCTATCAACTTTTCTTATATTTTTCTTGCATTTGGTGATTATTATACGCGGTTAACTAATTTTTATATATTTTACTCTCTTAACTGAACTCTCTAAATTAAAATTTTTATTTCAAAACAATTCCGAACGTTCTATAAAGAGCGTTTTGGAATATACTTGCTTCAATATTGCCTAACTTTTAATACAAAAATTGAACGCTAGAGAATTTATATGAATTAGCTACGATAAACCGATTTTTTCCAAATTAAGCGACGTCATCGATGACGTAAATACAAAACCCTCGGGAAACGAACTCTACTTATTACTACAACATACTTATGTAATACATACAACAAATATCATAGAATACTATCCTTATTATAAAAATGAGATATTATTATATGACATATTTTGTACTATAATAAGACTGTAATATAAAAAAACTGTAATTAATTTTAACGTCTTAAACTAATCAATATAATATGGTAAGAATAACCTCGTGCGGCTATGAGAAGGCAATATTTTTTACGCGCTAGTCTTCTACCCCCTTCAGTCGTCGTTAAGGTTCACTCGCTTGGCGTACTATACATGTTTACTTGTAGTTCGATTTAGGAAGACATGTGCTTCTCATAGCCCTTCCCCTTAGTAGCCCCCTACGACCCGCCTCTGCCCGAATTTCAAAGATAACAATTACTCTGTCAAAAATCTTAAAATATCAGAAGAGAGGCAAGATATCTATTATTTAACAATAGTAATAATAGAAAAGGGCCTTTGGTTTACATGCTGCATATTTGCTTAATATTTAATTTAAAATATTGTGCTTTTTTGTAATATTTTCCCACTTTTATATTTCAGCGTTCGACCGTCAAAAACTCTTTTGCAGGAAAAAATTATTAGTAAAATGTATTTAAATAAATAGCTCTCGCCTTTAAAAAGAGGCATTAGTTCAATTATCTTTCTTCACAAGAAAATCACAAATCGGCAGCATCGCCATTCGAGAGCATTTGGTTTTCCCCGTATCAAGGAAATAAATATATTTTAACTTTGCGTTTTCTTTTTTATTATTTTTGAATATTTGTTTACCAAGAAACGGCAAAAAAAATTAATTATTTTTAGATAAATAGCTATCCGCTTTATTCAATCAAATCTCTTCAAATAGGAATCACATTGGCAACGTCGCGCTATTGCCGTTTCTCTTCCGACCATGTGGTCGCTATCGATTCGTGAGCTTTCGTTACACGTCGGAAACTAATTTGAACAGCGGGAAGCGACATAAATTTTATAATTATCTTGCCCGCAGTTCCGGGTTCTGTATTTTCGACAAATTTTCGTTTTCAAGAGGTCCTTTTTGTGCTCTTGTTGTGACTAAGAGTGAAAGAGAGTATTTATGTATGATGTATGGACAATTTGTTGGCAACGATTTAAATTACTCGATAGGCCCAAAGAGATAAATAAAATAAAGGATAAGAATAAGGTAAATAAATGAAGGTAGGTGTCATATTTGTTCTACTACTAGCTTTTATATATCAACTTTTACTGACCGATTTTTAACTTGAAGAGTTGTTTTTCTTTACCTATTGCCAAACTATTTTATTATATTCTATATCGTGATTTTTACCTTCATCCTTAAGTATGACCTAGGCCTAGGTCATAATGAACCAATAGAGACCTGACACGTAAAGATCATAACAGAAATTGAAAATTACCAAGGCTGGCTGATAGGACGAAATACAATATTGCTACAAGATTTCCGAGCAAAGGTAACTTGATTGAAATAATAGATAAGCAAGATATAATAAATTATTTAATAATTACAAAAATGTTTTGAAGATGTATTAGTAGTGGAAAAAATTTATATTAACCACCCTTTAGGCAACTATTATTGACAATAATAGCGTCTGTCTAAAACTTGGTTAATAATACTATTATAGAATTGTTAAAATATTTGTTTGAAAAATTTTTTATATTTCGCTGCAATTTAAACTATGTAAAATATAAACTGTGAAAAAGCAATATATAAAATCTGTAAAAGTTATAAAGTTATACTAATAAATTTAAGCAATTGCTTTTTATTAGAATTACAATTATTTCTATTTATATTCTTTTCTAAACGAAACAGTAATTATAAAGACACTATTATAATATCCATTAACTTGGTATTTTTATATGTTATAATTATCTCTGTAACATTTTTTAAAATAAAAAGTTCTAATATTTTTGTGTTTTATTAAATTTTAGCATGTTATACTTTTCCTTCTGTATATAAAGTTAGGTTAAGATTATCTATAGACAGTGAACGAGCCTACCTTTGATACGTGCAAACTATTAAATGGGTTAAAACAATTTATCTAGCAAAAATCTGCTTTAATATTTTTGTTTGGGTTAACATGGATATTATTGTTGGGACAATAGTTTTTATGACAATTATCTGCTTGGTAAAGTTACCAATAGATGGATATATCGGATCTTAGCAGGATCACGAGGACGTTTTTGACGTCGTTCGAAATTGTGAGCGGTATGACACAGACTCCTCTCTTATAAGGTGGTAAGGGTCATGCTATCAAGGTGTACTGTCAGGGTGAAAATTGGTAACAGCGTTCCTATGGGACTCGTACAGCGAACACTCCACCTGATAGAGAGATACTGCCAGGTGAAGGAACTCAAGGTTAATCCAAACAAGATAAAGGGTCAACCAAGGATCACGAAGTCATACCTACTGAACTCTAAGTTGGCCTGGAAGGTATAAGTAAGCAGTCGAATCAAGAACGCGAATAATACTCTATGGGCGTAAGTGGGGCCTGCGGCCAAGAATCCTCCATTGGATTTATACGACTGTGGTAAGCCCCATTATCACATACAGGACCTTTTGTATAGTGGACAGGTGCGCAAACGGACAAGTCTAGGGCTCAGTTAGACAAAGTTCAGAGACTGGCTTGCGTGAGAATTACCACAGATGCTATGAGGACAGCACCCAAAAGGGTTCTTGAGAGGCTCACTGATTTGCCGCCTCTCCATCTATTCCTGGACCATGAGACCTTGAGCTCTGTATAAAAAAGGTTCGGTCACCGAGGGGACATATCAAAATCTAGAAGAGCCCGGCAGATGACTTGCCCGGAACTGTTAGTGAGGACGGACAACTTAGTATCCCAAACTTACTGGCTTACTGAAATCAAGTAGATCCCTCAGGTTTTACATTCCCGCAGATTCCACGTCCGATTAGTAGGATCGTCCGGTACACGGACAGCTCCAAGGCGTATGGTGGTACTGAAGCGGATGTGTACCTACGGACAAACCATAGGGATGAAACTTATTTTCACTCTTGGGAATTTTGCGACCATGTTCCAGGCCGAAATGTATGCGATCATCAAATGCGGATATGAGAACTTGTCCGACCGAGCGGCATCTACATTTGCTCTGACAGCAGAGCTGCTCTGACGCCGGGCTATTGAGAGGAATTGGGGAAATGGGTCCAGGCTGATAGCCTACATGCACGAAATCTACCGCTTGCGTTTTTAGAAGGCATTCATACCCGTCTTCTTTGCAGGTTATATATTCTTTAATATTCTAAATGGAGTAAGTTTATTTTTTTTACAAACTATTTCTGACGAAATGGTGAATGTGCAAGGGAAAACTTCCATCTACGGCGCACTCGGATCATTAGTTACGCCATTGAGGGTAAATTGTGTAAGCATGGGATTTAGGCGCAAATTCCCTAAAAAATGGAAGATGAAGAAAACTTCAACACCAAGCCAAATATGAAATCGTAAATATTGAAAATATTTTCGTAACTTTTGACCGTAAAGACTAATAGTTTTAAGTTTTTTGAGTTTAAAAAATGTCCCTCCGGTAATAATCTACCAAAAACTACTAAACATTTTTTAGTTCCAAAAAATAACCGATAAACTGCCAAAAAAGTGGTTCTTGCAATACTCCATATACTGGCCAGCTATTTATAACAGTGATAAGATTAGCTAGCAAACATTACACAATAATCGTCTTAGAGAGAGAGGTTCTTCGTTTACATAAATCCTTAAGTTTTAAAAATTGCCATTGGACCTTTCAAAAATTCGACAGATTGATTTATTGTAACAATCATAGCACTCGAAGACATTTATTGATAGGTATCCATACTAGTTGCAGAGATTGAACCTATTCGACAAAACCCATTAAATTCAAAACAAATGACCAGCCGTATCTTTTTAAATTTTTTAAAACCGAGTTTTATCCACAATTTCGAAACAGGATGTTGTCGCTCGACGCGCGTTTCGCTAACTATGTTAGCATCATCATCAATAAAAATAATAAACTCACGAAAATTAAACCTAAGCCTTATAGTTTCCAGGAAGTCCTAAATATTGTGAAAAACCAATCTTCTCGATCTTTTGATATGGTTGAATTGGAGCTTTAAAATAAGGGTCTGAATTCTGCATTGCCTCCTCCAAATGATATCTTACTTGATATTGCAGGTAATATAAAAGCTGTATTCAACATCTTACTGACTCTAATAAAGAATTTGTTAGAGAAGCATGCAAAATATAGACTATCGACTTGGAAAAGGAAAAAGTATAATCAATAAATTGAAGGAGAGAGTTGTTTTCTATCTGAAAACTGAGAAAGGCAATAAGGTAATATTGGACAACAGCCAATATTTTAGAGTTGATAATTTAATCGAATCCGGTCCTTATAAAAAATCGTAAGAAATTCATCAACTAAGGTGGCAACGCAAGTTTAAAACACTGTGAAGAAATATGGCAACCTTATTTATAATCAAATTAAATATAAGTTATCTGTGAGCAATCCGACTATGCCGAAACTATATCGTCTTCCCAAGATTCATAAACCTGGGAAGGCAATGCGTCCCATAGTCTCGGCAATAGGATCGCCAACTTATAACATATCCAAGTGGCTAGCAAACTAGTTTGAGACTTTACCTTTAAACTAACAGAATTCAGGCGTACTAATTTCCTTAAATTTCATTAACAAAATTGAAGGTACCAACCTTAAGGAAGGTAAAATTTTAATCTCGTTTGATGTTAGCTGATGTTTCATAGTGTACCAATCCCACAGACCTTGCAATACCTGGGTGCATAACTTCAGATGATTAGTCTTGATAATGAAATCACACAAGAATATTTAACTTTAGCCAAACTTTGCATGGATCAAAATTATTTTCACTATAAAAATAACTCTCACCAACAACTTGAACATGGGCAACTATTTATCGTCGTTCTTAGCTAAGCTTTTCATGAGTAAATTTGAAAATGAAATTAGTCAGCACTATTTTCCAAGGGAATGGTACAGGTATGTGGAAGACATTTTCACGATTTCGACACAAAAACTGCTAATTTCGCGGATTTTGCAGCGAAAATAAACAGCCGTTTCCCCACCCGGATCCCAGGATTGGTTATTAGGTATATCTATTGTAAGTTTATATAGTTTTAATCATCTCCTGATGATGCTAACCTGGTTAGCGAAACGCGCGTCGAGTGGAAAAATTCTGTTTCGACATTGTGGATAAAACTCTGGTTTAGTGCTTTTTTTGCCGGGGGTTCCAAACCTCAACTTAGTTTTCAAATTTAAATCTTATGAGTTGGAGATTTTTTTCAAATTAAACTAGTTTACCGGGTTTACCCGAGAATTTTTGCCGAAAATAACTCAACAGCTTTTATACTCTTTGTTATTCATTCCAGACTCCGGAAATCACCTTAATTTCACAAAATTATCAAATTTAAAGCAAACCGGTGCCGGGGATAGCGATTTTAACCAGAAGTGGATAATTTACACAGTTTATTTCATCTTTTTACTGGTCTAGGTGCATGACAGACCCACATGCCTTAGACGGCAACCAGAAATACATGATTGATTACAATGTCTTACTGCTGGTTCCCGATAAGATTTTTTTTAAATATATTATATTTATCGAGTGCCCGAGTGGTTTGCCTGAATCATCGTTAGATCAACACCCTCTACACAACCTCCCACGAGTCCTGAAACTAAGAAAAGCAGTAGCCAATATAGCCCTCAGTTGGGACCGAAACTAAACGAGTTTTTTGTATAAAATATGGTTAAAATTGTGAAATTTGTGCATTTGCAGTGAACAATTTATACATAGCAGGTAATTTATTGTGATAATGGCCAAGATATTGCCATGTGTTCGTGAAAATAGACTCTTAACCCTACTACACTACACTGTACTGCATTATTGGATATTGATTAAGAGTTGTAAGATGGTTTTAGGTAGGTACGTGTTGTAATAATCAAAGTATGCTTAGGCTTTGGTTTAAGTTCAGTCGCCTAGTTGAGAACATTGAGGTTAACCTGTTGTATTCCCAAATGTAGAGGGGTTTGTAATTTCCAAAAGAAGGTGAATTGAGACAGCAGTAGGCAAATTCAGTTAAGGGAGGGATTCAGTTCTTTTTTTATAGGAAGTTACTAGTCATGCACACTGTATTTTTAGTGGATGCACGTGCACAACATATGATATTAATTAATTGTGTAATTTTTCTTTTTTTTACCTAAAAATGATTTGCAATGCCTGCTTACTTTACCCCTAGGGTGGTTGTATTGTATTCAATGACTGTCTTGACTAATATCTTATAGTCTAACGCAGGCAATTAAAGTAAATATTAATTTTAGGTGTGTGTGAAATCCACTTTAGGCCAAATGAATATATGTTTTATTAATATTGATGAAACCTCAAGCTCACTTAAACTGTGTTGTCTTTATTTCTGAAAATCTGCTTATTTCAATAGAGCAAATGGGTGCTGCTGTTAACAAAATTGTATATCAAATCAACTTACCTCTTTAAGTACACACATAATGTTAATAATGTACAGAACGTTCTTATTGAAGCTGCTTATTTTCTAAAACAACATACCGAACAGCGTTCTGTAGAAGGCAATTTAACCATTGTAGGTGTTATTTCAACATCTTTGCGAACACACTCTATTTTTTGTCTTTACAATAATAACCACAAGCGCCCAAAAATGTCATCACTCAAGAGCACAAAGTCAACAAGTTCAAAAAATGTTTTTAAAACGTCGAGTCTAGTAAGTGTTACTTATTTTTCTCTCTCTCTGTTTGATATAGGTATTAAAAAAATATATATATGATCCAAAAACCTAGGTAAAAACTACTAAAGAAAACTAGTGATGCAAGTATTTTTCTATTGAACAGGCTCAAATTGAAAAGAATAAGTAATATTTTCAAAATTCAGTTATCTTAAAAATTTAAAGTTTATTTTCTAACAAAACAGAAACAATTGTGTCAAACCAAAAACTCCTCAAATTTTTTCATATTATGTTACTTTATTTAAACAGTCTTTCAAAAATATCTAAGTAACTATGTATTCTTGTTTTAGTTTATATACATTTCGAGATATAATTTAAACAAATCACTGTATATTTGTAAATTAATTGCCATAGTTCGTATTTTCACATCCTAACATACTATAATTGTTAAGCTTCTTATTATAATAATTATTCTGTTATTTTCTGTGATGGACATGGCTCCCAAACGAATTTTTGTTGTCATTTTGGTAAATGACATGTAATCAACTATTAAAAATAATTTAGGTATGTATTTTGTTGACGTCAAAAAGTAACAAAAAGAGTTTATATGAATTAATACGTTTTCCATTATCAGAGCCTACTCCCTACGCACGACGCCATCTGAGATTTAGATACCAGGCCTTCTTGATTAGATATGAATGGCAGTGTTGCCGTTTTAGTATATTTGTGCTATTTCTAATAAATTTTCGACAGCAAAGTACAACAGTATATTTCATCATAAATAGGCCTAATTCTAGTACATTTTCAAAGGCAAACCATAGCCGCTGATTCGCCGAATTCGAATTATCAGAATAAATCGACGACGACGACGACAATGTGATTTCGTACTCGCGCGTTGTTCCCTACTCCTATAATAACATGGGGCCGCTAACCGCCTATGTTGAACAAGAACGTTAGAAAAAATAACAGTTTTTTGTTTTTTTTTTATGTTTTTATATTTACATTGTTTATTTTATTTTTGATCATTTTTCAGTTGACGTGTCAGGTCGATTTTGTCGCTTTTCCTCAGAAACAACAAATTGATTGTTTTACGTCATTTTTAGACGTTTTTTTTTGTTGGCGAAAACCTAATAGTAAGCAACCTGTCTTGCAGGACACTGGAGCGATAGGGGTGCTGGGTGGGGTAAAAAGTGTATAAAAATTGAAAATATTTTGTTTGCAAAAACGAATTTTGTGAAAAATATGTGTTGTTTTTATAAATATTCCAGTGACGTAACAAGGTTAGGGAAAAAGGGCTCCACTGTCCCGTTGCAGTTGATTTAATTTTTAGCAAAACTATCCCAAGGCATGCGCAAAATGAAAAAAAATTAATTGATTTTAAAATATCGTAGGATCCACCATATTTGAGCCGAAAAAGAGCCCCCAAAGCTAGAATTTTTTTCACAAATTTACAGCACCCCTTCACAAAAGCACTAAAAATATAGGAAACTCAATTATACTTTTTTAATTTTGGGTATTCCTTGGGTTAGTTTTGTTTGGATGCGACCCCGGAGGGGCCTTGCGCGAAGTGAAATATGTATTAATAGATTGATAACAAAATTATTCAACTGCAACGGGACAGTGGAGCCTTTTTTCCCTAACATTGTTACGCCACTGGAATATTTATAAAAATAACACATATTTTTAACAAAATTCTTCTTTGGAAACCGAATATTTTCTATTTTTATATACTTTTTTATCCCACTCAGCACCCCTATTCACTCCCACTATCCAGCAAGACAGTTGATTACTATTAAGTTACCGCCAATGAAAACGTCCAAAAATGACGTCAAACACTCAATTTTTGTGTTTCTGAGGAAAACGACAATTACCTTATTTTTTGCTTCGTGTACATTTTATCATAAAAAAAATAAAAATACTTTGCAAAACATAATTGTTTAATGTCATGGACAAGGCAATAATATTTCACTTTATCGTACATTTAAATTTTAGTACAATCTAGTACATTTTATTGCTTCTGAGTTCTGCTCAGTACATTTCAGACACTCAGCGCGGCAGAACTGGTGTATGGTTCAGTTATAGTACTGTTGCCTTCAGTTAGCGAATCTAAGTATTTTTATTTTGTTCTGGATTTTAGCACATCTCGACAATGCATTCCAGTCTTATTTGATTTGGTTTCGAAATAATGCGTTCAATGTGTTCAATGTAAGAAGTAACCATGCCAAGAAATCATATGGTGGCTCTGAAATGTTCGTATTCTTGCAAAAAATGTAGTACAGTTTTAAGCAGTTGTATTATTAAGTATATTTGATAAAAGGCTGAAAGGATAAAAATGACATTTATACTTATTGTGTTCGCTCAACGGAAAAATTTTAAATGAAACGTGGCCGAAAAAAAATCAGTTTCGTGACCAGTGCCACTAATATTACGAGTGCAAAAAATCATCAACATAGGCGCAAATGATCACATTTGATTGTGATGACGGAAAATTTAAAAGCGAACCGACAACCAAAAGAACTTTTTTCAGTTTTGCGATGCGATCGGTGTCTATCAGTATATAAAAAAATCGTCACAATTGACGAAGGTATGTATAAAGAAACTACACACTCTTAACGACGTTTTTATTAACAAATTATAAACATCATTTTATTACCTTCTATCAGATCAAATCATAATAATTTAAAGATATTTTGTAATATTAGAACACCATGTATTTTTAAATAATATTTGAGATAAGATAATGGCTATAAAAATCAAATATGAGTTGCTAAATAATATTTACTTTTAGCAAGTAAATATAACCATAATAAATTGCAAGTCCCTAGACGAAATTTTATTATCACTGTGGAAGTACTTCTCTTTACTATGTCAATATATATAAGCAAAAGTGTTTGTTTTTTATTTGTCTCATTATAAGTACTAAATTATTTCTTACTCGGGTCGATCAACAAAAAATGCAAATCCATAACATTAGTTCCGGTATGCCCTATCTTAACCAGACAATCCCCGTCAAGGAATTCGTTAAAAAACGTATAAGAATCATTGTTTTTTAAATAAGTTTCCGGATTAATATCCAAACCGGCACAAGTTGCCGCTAATTCGGAGTATCCGATGGCGCCGGCCGCGTCCGTCGGCCCATCAATTCCATCTGTTCCGGCGCTGAACATATAAATATTTCCAGAATTCTCGGATTCCGCCGCCAGTTTACTAAACTGTAGGGAACAGGCCAGGGCTAATTGTTGGTTTCGCCCCCCTTTGCCGGACCCAGTTACCAAAACGGTCGGTTCACCTAGAAATTGATATACAGTGTAGGTATTAATATCATAATATCATGTTACAATAAGGGCAAAAATAGGTATTTTATACTTGTCAGCTTAAGTTACCTAAACTAAATTTTGATCTTGTATTGAAAATGAAGCGAATTATAAATCGTTTTGCACCTAGCTTCATTGTAATTGAAATGTTGTTGCCACTTCCAAAAGATTTCACATTTTGATTATGTAATTAATTGTTTTTATCATTATCTTCGGCATTTTTAAAACGGGAATTATTTCTGCGAATTCACAACTTATTAGAAACCTAGATTGAGTTTAAAATTTTGTACCTACCCCTACAGTTTGCTAGACACACAATACCATAATGTTGAGTGTTGAAATAGAACAAGTAAATAGGGATTTCGAAGCGAATGATATATAATCACATAAAATACAAGGATTGCAGGTTATGGTATTATTTTAATTAAAAAAAAAAACAAAATATCAGTTATACGATTAAATGGTTTAATTTAATCTGTCCGTTTGCTTATACTTAAAATATTAGAGTTAACCAAAAGATATAAATCGAGAGAAAAACATCAATATAAGTTTCAAATCTGTCATGAGTTTAAACCTAGCCTAATGGATATACGGGGGATAGTCAGCGATACAGTTCAGTACCGCAACGTTTTGGATTGAGACCAAATAGTCAACACACATATGTGTTGCATTTAAACAAGGTTGAATTTAAAAAAAAAACTTTCTTATATTGTTATTGTTACATATTTGCGTTTTCCTAAAATTGTTAAGCGGTTCTTATTTGATCACCACATAACGTGTTATTTAATATCTAGTACCTACAAGTAGTTCCACCTAGAAGATCCACCTCCCTTGTCTCCGTTATATTTAAAGATATTTATTTGAAAGCTTAGCCTAAATCCTTTCTAGAGGTGTTATCACATTTAACCTAAACTGATTACAAAATATTGTTTTGGAAAAGGTTTGCATTTTTGGGCTACTTCTTAAATGGAATGGTACCGTAGCGTTGGGTTACTTTGCCTAAAGGGATTATTCAAGTTTATATGCTGTCGCTATCTCCCTCCGAGCGATAGAGCCAACCAAAGCTTTTTACAACACTAACTACCACTAAACCACTTTTGACTCAATACAGGTCGATCACCCCAATTCAGAAATAATCGTTCCGGGAGATTTCATGCCCACAACCCACAACATCAACTGGCTCAAACATCACAACAAGACCGACAACGAAGGTAGAGAAGCTGAAGAATTTGATATCAGCTGCGGGCTTACTCAACTTGTAGACGAACCAACTCGAATCTCATCGAGGGGCGAATTCGCCGCCCTCCTGGATCTTTTTCTAACCACCAATCCTGACCAGTACACAATTACAGTTGGTCCGCTATTAGGTACTTCTGACCACAAACTTATTACAACGGTTTGTGAATTGCTACTTCTACAGAAGAATCCACCATGGCCTCGCAAAATCTGACATTACAATTCTGCAAATTGGGACGATCTAAGGGAGTTCTACCTTGCTTTTCCTTGACTCGACGTCTGCTTTGGCACTGATGACCCGTCAGTCTGTTGCGACCAAATAATCTCCTCAGGAATGCATGCATACATCCCATATTCCACCAAGTTACCGTCTAAAGGAAAGCCCTGGTTCGACAGAAAATGCGAAAGAGCTGTAGGTAGGAAACAACAAGCCTATAAGTGCTGGCAGCAAAATTAGACTGCTGAAAATCGCAATTATTTTGTCGAAGCGAGTAACGAATGCAAACGTGTGATCGACGAAACTAAGGACAGACACAATCAAAGGATCAGGAATAAACTTTTGCAATGTCCCAGTGGCTCCAGGAATTTTTGGTCGGTAGCAAAGGCAGTAAGTAATAACTTTACAAAAACGTCTCTCCCACCTTTGACAGACGAAGGTGGCATGACGAAGCAAACATGATCGCCAAAATGTTTTCATCGCACTCTACCTTATACAACCCCCAAGGCAAGGCTCTCCCCACCATATCGAACATCAACACTACCATGGCAGAAATCAAGTTTCATCACCGTTATATTCGTAAAATCCTTAAAGAACTAGATACGCAAAAGGCTTTAGGGCCGGACGAAATACCTGCCTTCGTGTTAAAGAACTGTACCAACGAACGAACACCCGTTTTTCCAGACTTTTTTCTCTGTCTTACGGAAAAGGAATTTACCAATCTTCTTGGAAAGTCGCTTGAGTGCAACCTGTTCTAAAAAAGGCAAGAAAACCACAACCTCAAACTATGGCCCAATTGCCTTGCTACTCATAGCCTCCAAAGTCATGGAACGTGTAGTCAATCAGCAACTACTCAAGTACCACGAGAACAACAGAATAATCAGCGATAATCAATACAGCATTCGCAAAGAGAGATCGACAAGCGATATATTGGTCTATGTCACTCATATATGGAGTAGGGCAATTGAGAACTACGAGCGATTGCGTTGGATATTTCGAAGGCATTCGACACAGTTTGACATAACGGATTGCTCAACCAACTGCCGTCCTTCGGACTGCCAACCTCTCTCTGCAGCTGGCTTGCCAGTTTCCGTAAGAACCGAACTCTGCACGTTGCAGTTGATGGACACATCTCAGACACATTTACCATTAATGCGGGCGTCCCTCAAGGTGCAATAGTTTCATCAACTCTGTTCCTAATATATATTAATGGCCTGCTGACGGAAACGAATAATCCTGTTTACAGTTTTGCAGATGACAGTAACCTTGTCACCCAATTTAGATCACAAAAACCTTTACCAGCCACTGAAACTTACCACTGATTACAGCAGATTACAGCAATTAGTCAAGACCTGGAGAAAGTTCAAACTTGGGGTGACAGAAATTTGGTCCAGTTCAATGCAGCAAAGACCCAAGCAGCCACGTTTACCAAGAGGGTCAATACGGCAGGCCCTGACATCATTATGGCAGGATCGACCATTCCTTCATCCTCGTCAATTGGACTACTGCGTGTCTCGGTCAAGAGTAATATGTCTTGGCATGACCACGTTGCTAACATCGCATAATCAGCTACCCAGAGGCTTGGTGAGCTATTTCGCAACAAAAAACTGTATACACGGCAGCAGTTGCTCTTGCTCTACAAGGCGCAAATAAAACCGTGATTAGAATATTGCTCACCTCACACATCTGGGATGCCGCACCAAAGCACACCCTAAAGCTGCTGGATTCCATTCAGAAGAGAGCTGTGCGTCTCATCGGCGACCCGGAGTTGATCCGGAATCCTGATGGTCTGGAACACCGCAGACATGTGGCTGAGATGTCTCTCTTTTACAGATACTTTCACGGCAGATGTTCCCAGGATTAGACCTGCCCCATCACGCCCCTGGCAACGCCTGTCGGACAGCCACGACAGACGGCAAGAGCGCACCAGTTCGTGACTCGTTTTCTTTAACTCTGAGTGACATTTTTAAACTAAAGGAGATATTTGGGGAAATAAAAAATAAAAAAGCATTAGGTTGGGACGAGATTTCACTGCGAATGTTCCTTGCTTTTCCCGATGAAGCTATTGAATGGCAGCATCTGTAAATGACCCGTTCTGTAAAGGAACATTTCCGTCTTGCCTTAAAAGGGCTAAGGTTTTACCTCTTTTTAAGGGTGGGGGATCATGAAGACCCTTTAACAGACAGACCCATATCTCTTCTGTCGACACATTCAAATATTGTGGAGAAACGAGTAAAAAGAAGGGCTTTGGCATTTTTGCAGAGGCATTATGAGGTCTGAGCGCTTTGGATTTCGGGACTCGAGGGGTACTAATGATGCTCTTTATTCCTTTTTGGGAGAATTCTATCTCTGGTTGAATCAGGGTGAGACGGTTACATCAGTGTTCTGTGATTTGTCAAAAGCGTTCGATTACGTGAGTCACGGAATACTATTGCAGAAGCTTGATGTTTATGATTCCAGGGTGTTGCTTTAGACTGGTTCAGCTTCTACTTGTCAGATCGGGCTCAGATGGTAGTGTCGGGAGATCGGCTGTCAACGCTTATGGTGACGACGGCCGGTTTCCCCCAAGAATCGATTTTGGGCCCACTGGTGTTCCTGATGCGCGGATGATATGACTATCCTTTGGCACCATCAATATGTCAAGTTAGTGGGAGGAATTATTAAAAGTGATCTAGCAATGATGGGAAGGTGGTGTGATTCCAACTTTTTGGTTTTAAATACTTTAAAAACCAACGTAGTTAGCTTTAAGTGTAATGATGTTGATGTTTCAATTGATGATATGAGTGTGGGTGATGCGGATATTGTGAGGTTTCTCGAGGTTTGCACTTATTGAAAGTCATCTTCGATGCAGGATATGCTTTTGGGGATCTTGTTCCCAATATTTTTTCAACTCGCTATTTATTTTACAAAAGAGAACCTTAAGCCTAAGATACCTTTGTCGGGCTTCACCCAGAGATTCCTGTGGGCCTCTGCTTTTTGCCTACAAGATTATCACACTACCCAGTATTTTTATATTGGAGACTATACGTTTAATGTTTAAAAATATGCAACGGATATTGACGGGTCTTCTTGTCATGGTACAAGAAGCACATCCACTATTGGCCTGCCCATTCCATCTACTACTCTCATCCAAAATTCCACGTCTCATTTAGGCCTAATCCGTTTCGACACCTTCAAACGTCTCGATATCACCAGAAATAATAAAACCTTTTCCTAAAGCAAATACAGCGAAGAAAAAAGAACGGCAAGAAATCAGAAATTCTGACAGAGTCGTCATAGAGAAATTAACTGAAACAAAAGGAAATCAAAAGGTGTAAGAAGAAACCTAACGGAAGCAAAAAGTAAGAAAAGAAAATGATGACTCCGAACAATCACTGCCCAAGATACAACGAAATTTATCTAGACCCGCCTGAGTCAGACTGGACTGAATTCAACATATGCTATAGGTGATATCATGAAGTTTGCACAGCATATGCAGGATTGGAACCGTTCAACTGTGATCAGTGCAACGGTGAATCGGAATAAATTCTTAATTAAAATCCATGCGTGCTTTAAACATTCACTAGCGAACTCTTTGCTATTTGCGTGACTAAGAGTACGCATATGCAGTGTTTCTAAAAATAATTTATACTTTTTTAAACTTAATTAATATATTTTCACTGTGCGTTTTTTTACCCGACTTTTACCTATGCCTAATTATTAAGATCAATACAGGTGATCGAATAATATGATCCAAACACACAGTTTTTTACCGAAGAAGCATTTCAAAGTTTTGATGTTAAAATCGAACATCCTATGAGGGGGGGGGGGGGGGGGGGGAGGATTACAATATGTCCACAGATGCGGTTGTCAAGTGAACTTGTTAATTTTTCGAGAAAGATATTCCCTGTAAAAAATGTTGCTTGTTAAAAAAAAATCGATTCACGTGAAGAAACTGTTGCCTTTTTATACAGGATATCAAAACGACCAACCTTGGCAATGGGTTTCAAATTATTTGAAAACTCGAATTTTTTGTTATGTATAGGGTTTTCCCCTATGCCCCTATATTAGATATATTCGAATTGGTATTTTATATTGTCGCAGCAAAATGACCCTCTCAATATTGAATTACCCACCCTAAATGCGATGTCATTGAGTCTAAACGAATTTTTAATTAATTAATTATAAAACCACTAAAGAGTCGAGATTACAAAAGATCTAGCTGGGTTTTAAGCCCAGAAACATGTTTAATAAAATGCAGGAAGGCCAGGCCGGCCTACAGCGTTCTGGCAACAACGGTAATAAAGTGACGTCATTAATTTCAGTTTAGGGCATAACCGAGTTATTTTCCACGGAGGTTAAATTAAGGGAAATTGGGAGGCGAGAGCGAAATATTAAAATTTTTAATGAGAATGAAACTCAAGAGAAATTTCTGGAAATCCTGATGCGGCGTTAATTAATATGAGTATCAAGTGAAAAGTATACCAATCTTACCAACCTGCAAATATTAGAAGCATTTTTTTCGTGGCATAAAGACTCATCACGTCTGTAATAGCATTTTCTTCCAGCTCGAATGGTAGGTCTTCCAGGAGTTTTCTTATTTTCGCAATTCTGCCATTCAAAATGTTATAAGCCAATTGGGCGTATACTTCGGCAAGCCAGTTCACATTTCCCTCCACCTAAAAAATGCACCGACAACTATTGAGAGCGTTTATTCTTGATAAAAGCTAGTGAATGATCTAAAACGTTTATAATGATAATGCTTGCGTAATGAGACTATAAATAAAAAAACAAGAATAAATTACAGAGATACTCTCATTTTTTAAATATAAAGATACTTAATTATGGAATATTTCGTAGAACAATATATATAATTTAGAAGAAATGTTTCCATTTTTCAACAAAAGGTTGAATTTCTTATTTCCCCCCTCCAATACTGACTTTGTTCATTTTAGCAGTACGCAACCTACAGCTATAAAGCCGTACAATATTTGAAACATTATTCAATATTTAATTTATTATTTTAAAAACCACTTTTCTGGAGAAGTATTTACATTATTTTGGTTTGAAGTTTTACGAAAAACTGAAAAGTTATAAAGATAATGTAATATTTTATTCAGAAAATGAATTGTTAAAAGAATGTATCAAACCTTAAATAAATAATATACACTTAAGGCCGTACTCCAAAGAGGGATATACTTATAAAAAAATTATAATAGATACGCTTTAAATCTTTGAACTGTATTTAATAAAATATTTTTATATACTGATTGAAAAATAAGGGTAGTTTACTGTTGGACCATTTTATTATCTTTTTTTTTATTTCAGCGTAACTGCGAAAAATTAGCCAAGTATTATCTAGAAACTCTGGATCAGGCATCAAAAACCAGTTGGTACCCACGACTTCGTCCACATTAAAATTACCCCAGTGCATTACTTTGACATGGTTCAAAAAATGCATGTAAAAAATTAAATAAAACTGACGACGCGTTTCCCAGTTTTTAAAATGGTTAATGTTTTTGGAGATAAAAAATATTTAATTTTTTAGGGGAATGTTTATTCAACCCCTGAATTTGAGTATTGAAAAATCGCTTATTATCGAACGCCTACAGCCTAGAATCAAATTGTATGCCGAAATTCAGTTTCCTGTGTCGAGCTATTTGAGCTGGGTAATGATGAATGAATGAATAAGTGAGCAACTTAAGTATTTTATGTAATATGTAGGGCGGAGTGAGAATTAACTTCAGAATTGTTTTCAGTTTGTGCAGTTTTGTTTCAACCACTCCGTATATAGCTTACAAAGTGGAAGGGAACAATTTACAAATGCGAACAGCCTCGTGCTACATAGTTAGATATGCTACAGTTGCTCCCGATTCCAGAAGACCTAATATTTTAACAAGATAGATTACCTCACAATATATCAAACACGTTAGGGACTAACGGTCGGTGGATTGTTTGTGAAAATCTTATCGAAAAGCCTGTTAGTTCACCTAATCTGACACCTCTGGGAATTTGTTAATCAAAAACATGGAGAATATGAGCAACTATATTTGGATATGCTAAAAACTACTAGCGTCCTACATATTGTTTTAAACAGCTGAAGAAATTCCATATAAATTTGACAAAGATGTAATATTTCAGTGTTTAATTCCTCGCAAATTCAGGAGATCAGTTAGAGACTCTTTAGGTGCAGTTCCTACCGAAGTTCTAAGGAATAGTCTGCTCGATAACCTGATTTGATACCACTGAACCTTTTGCAAGGTTTTGTGCAGCAGGAAGTGAACAAATATATTTTGGATTTACATTCTGATCGGAAGTCAGGAGATTTCCGACAGGATGATTTATTGATGTTCCTTAATTCTTATGGCCAAGCATATACAATTTATACATACGACACAAGATACTGCCCTGATTTGAATTATGTCACAGATTTCGGTTCTATGACTCAAATATTTACTGGTAAGTGGAAAAATATATTTAAAAATCCATATTTTGGCCATATACAAATTTTCAAAATTACAGAGGGTGTTACT
This sequence comes from Pissodes strobi, assembly GCA_016904865.1. Classification (NCBI taxonomy): domain Eukaryota; kingdom Metazoa; phylum Arthropoda; class Insecta; order Coleoptera; family Curculionidae; genus Pissodes; species Pissodes strobi. The sequence goes on from MU182043.1 coordinate 467,722, forward strand.
AACTAGTTTAAGTTATAAAACGAGGTGATTCTACAACTAATTTAAAATATAAAAGCCAACATGAACATGGGATTTTGATTTTCGAGACAATTTTACTAATTTTTTTAAGTTTTTAAATTTGTTTTTAAAGGTATGTAATTACAATTTTCGTTCGCATATCAATTTTTATCGTAGCCACAAAATAACATTGTTGGGATTCGAATAATCCACAGACAATTTTTTGCAAGTCTTGAGCCCTGCTTTGGTTGCCGACTTCATTTGGAATTTGTTGCTTTATTTAGAAACTTCTTATCTTGTGTATTTTTAAGTGATGTGTATTTTCATTCAAATTTTGCAGAGTTCAGAAGTTATTTAGCCTAAATGTCCAAAAAACGTAACTATAACAAAAAGAATTACGTGCCTCACCTTTATAAGCACACAACTCAAGTGAAACAGATACTAGAAATTGAGTTTTTATTTTTTTAAGCTTGTTTTTCTCAACTTTTGCCCCCGGTTTCGACACGTTTTTTTATTTATTTTTTTCTTTTTTTTCAACTTTTTTTTCGCCAAAAACCGCGTTTCTCCTCCTTTTTTTTTTCTCTCTTTATTTCGTTTTATAATACTTTTATTAACTTTCCGAACAACACTTTTATTAACTTTCCGAATATTTTTTGAAGTTTTCTTAAATTTTTTGAAAAAGTTTTGTTTTGTTTCACAAAGCATTTTTTCTTCCCATTTTTGTCATCTCCGACCTCGTAGATGAATTTCTTCGCCTTTTTTCGCCGAAAACCGCGTTTCTCAAACCTCTTTTTATTATTATTTTTTTCTTATTTGGTTTTATACCTAATACTTTTATTAGCTTTCCGAACAATTTTTTACGTTCTTTTCATTTTTTCGAAAAATTTTGGGTATCCGGGATAAGTTTTTGTCCAGGATCCTCATTTTACCCCGGCTACATGTCCTGAAAATTTCAATCCTCTAGCTATACTTGAACATGCTTAATTAAAGGGGCGTTTCACTTCGATAACCGTTTCAACTTTGATAAGAGTTTTTTGTATCGAGCGCAGTATTCCTGCTGAGTGAATATCAATTATATTACATAAAACACTTTAGAATGAACAGAAAGATTCTTCTATTTTTTGGCCAAGATTATTTTCCGATAATAAGCATAGCTAAAAACATTAAACTGCTTTCAATCAAAATAAAACCACTAGAACAAAATAGTCAAAACCATTTTTTACTTAAGTTAATGGTCAAAACAATTCGAAAACAACGTTATTTGAGGCCTGCCTTTCCAAAACGTTGTAGGTGCCATTTTTAAAATTTTACAGAAGAAGCAAAACACTGATTTTTCCATTAACTGTACAAATATTGCATTTTTCTTCAATCAAGTTGGAGTCATCTCATGTTTAACGTCTATCAAGGATGAAATCGGGTAAACATGTATCGGTAAAGAGAAAAGATAAATTCAAAAATCGCTTAATTCCATAACGTTGGAAGTCCTAACCAACTTTGCAAGTCAAAACGTTGTAAGTACAAACACGTACAAAGAATGACAGAGGTCTAAAGCGATGTAAGATCATAATAGAACACTCTTGTCTTGCAAAAAACCGATGTAACTTTAATAATACAAGTTTGAATATATTAAAAAAGAAAGCAAAAAGTATAATACTCTATGGGCGAACGTTACTCAGGTTCATTCTAGTCGAGAAGCTGTGCATAATATCCCTTTGCGTCATATGTGAGGTAAGGAAGCATGTCTCTAATATGGGTTACTTTTTCCTCGGGAACACCATCCCTTGCAGGTTGTTCATTAATTTTAATTATGCAAAGTCGTCAATAGTTTTTGATGTTGGCAATCAGTATACTTCTTAATAATTGCCTGCACCAAGGAAAGATCCTCAAAGCATGGCAGAACGCAGAGATTATTTTGCTTTTCAAGAAAGGCGATACCCCCAATATGGAAAACTATCGACCGATAAGTCTCCAGTCGTACCTTTACAAACTTTTCACAAATATTAGTACAAACCGTCTGACAAAGAAATTCGATTTTCGAGGCAGGTTTCCGAAGAGGATTCAGTACAACAGACCACCTACAAACAATTCACAACCTAATCGAGAAAAGTGTTGAATATAATATACCCCTCCATATCGCGTTTGTAGACTACCATAAGGCGTTTGATAGAAACATGGGCGTTCCTAACAGCAATGGAAGCAGCCAGAATAGATATATTATTACATACAAATACATCTACGAAAATGCAACAATGCAGGTTGCAATAGACGAGGATTTAATAACAGATCAAATCCCAATCAACAGAGGCGTTCGTCAGGGGGATACTACCTCACCCAAGTTATTTACCTTGGCCCTGGAAGATGTATTTAAAAGTATCACAGGCCGTTTTGTCTAGCGTATATCGATGCGTAAATAACCCTAGAACTTGTCGCCCTTCGTGTGGTTCCGAGCGCACTCATGGTTGGTAGCGAAAAACTCCCTTAGATAATCTGACTTCGACGTTCTCTCGATCGAGAAATTAAAATAAATCCGCGTCGCTAAACAATTCGATTTCGACCCAATTGAATTTAGCCCGTGAAAATAAGTCGGTGGTAAAAGGCCTTGTTTCCGGCTTTCGTAGCATACTGTATTGGGATTGGTTGATGGGTTGAGCGTCGCACGCTTTTATTTAATTACCCCTGAATAATTGAGAAATTCTATTAGTTGGAGTGGCTTAATGACAATGCCCTTTTGGCTACTCTGTGCAGTTTTTTTTGGTGGATGAACTATTGAGAGGAATATGTGATTCGTCGTGCCGTGTATTCATTGGTGGAGCGAGTTTTTTTCCGAGGTAGGAATCCTCGTGCTGCCTTTCGGTCTTCGATCGCTTGGGTGACTCTTTTACGATGATCTTGTGAGTAAAGCAGTCATTTTTTACACCCGTTGGAATCAATTTTACCTGTTAATGGGATTTTTCCGACCGGGTCATTTTAACAGTTTCAGTCTTTAGTTGTGCCTTATCTTTTCTTAAGTGTTGGTGTCTGAAACTGTCCATTGTGGTATTCGAGTGCTGCTTTTGCAAGAGGCCCACTTGCCCAACTGAAAGCCGTCTAGCGATAAGCAACTGGCTACCCCTACACAGGATACTACCGTTGGGTCTACTTCTACCTTTGGGTCTATGCCACCGTCGGATCCATTGCTACCGCCGCGTCGCGTCGGGTCGATTGTTATCTACGAGCTACGCCTGTCTAGCGATACTACCTATATAGAGCCTTGCAGTCCTTCGCCTATCAAGGAAATCTTCTGGCAAATAAACAAAAAAGGATTGATTTTATTACCTAATGAAGTATCACAGCTAGTCGTTAGAAAAAAAAGGATTAAATACACGAGAAAATTTCAGTAATCCTAGCAGATTATTTTTTTGGTAACACTGTATTTTTAATGAGAAAAGGCAGGCTTTACTCGGTTACTTGAAGAGATAAATTACACGCTTTATCTTAACAAATGCAAATATTCAATCGTAACTTACGACAAACGCTTTATGCAATAATAATAAAAGAAAAATTCAAGTAACTCGAATATTCACTTATTCAAAGACTAATTCACGAGGCTCGAATCATGATCCGTTACAATGCCGTGTTACTACCTAACTATGGTTATTCGGTTCAGTTAAGCTGGTTGATAACTGCCGCAAAAACAATATATGAAAAAAAACTAGTTAGACCTGGCGCATTATAGCCACCAATCAATTACAGGCCTTAACATATGGCAATTTACGAGTAAGTAACACCCCGGTCAAGTTACCGGTAGGACAAAGATAATAAACAATTTGTTCGAGTAAAGAAAATATCAAAGGCCGCAATAAAAAAAACAATTAAAACGGTTATACAACGTAAACCAGAAATCGTGATAATTGAGAATAATAATAAAACTAGTTCAACCTACAATGTTATTATGTCAGTCAATTAAAAGTTCAAAGGAAAATTCTGATCCAAAATCTGATTTATTCTAGATCAATGGATCGATCTTAATTTTAGAATTTGATTAAATAAAATCAAATATCGCAGGCTCGACAAGATTGCCCATAAATTCAAAGTTCATTTAAAAGAAAATATGAATGACTGAATGTTACCATAATTAAGGGGAAAAAGTTAATCTTTGTTAAAAAAAAGCCAAAAAAAAAATAATAATAATTAGAGGTCGTAAGTTAATTACTCACTATTGCCGCAAAATATATGGATAGAAAGAAAACAAAATAGAAATTGCTCACTTGGCCGATGAGTAACTCCTCGGGCAGCTTCCAGAAAAGAACTGCTCATGGTAGAAAGAAGACTTCCTTGACAGGCGAAGGACTGCAAGGCTCTATATAGGCAGTACCGCTAGACCAGCGTAGCCAAGGAATACCCTGTCGCTAACAATGCTCGTAGGTAACAATGGACCCGACGGTAGCAATGGACCCGACGGTGGAATAGATCCAAAGATAGAAGTACACTCAACGGTAGTACCCTGTGTATGGGTAGCCAGTTGCTTATCGCTAGACGGCTTTCAGTTGGGCAAGTGGGCCTCTTGCAAAAGCAGCATTCAAATCCCACAAAGTACAGTTTCAGTCACAAACACTTAAGAAAAGATAAGGCAGAACTAAAGACTGAAACTGTTAAAATGACCCGGTCGGTAAAATCCCATTAACAGATAAAATAAAAAATTTATTCCAACCGGTATCAAAAGTGACTGCTTGACTCACAAGTTCGTCGTAAAAGAGTCACCCAAGCCATCGAAAACCGAAAAGCAGCAAGCCGCACGAGGATTCCTACCAATGAATACACCGCACGACGAATCACATGTTCCTCTCAATAATTCACCCCACGGAATTAGACGATGAAAACCTGAGATTTCGATGTATACGCATCCACCAAAAAAAACTACACAGAGTAGCCAAAAGGGCATTGTCATTAAGCCACTCCAATTAATGGACTTTCCCAATTATTCAAGGATGCGTGCGACGCTCAACCCATCAACCAACCCCAAAACAGTATGCTACGAAAGGCGGAATCAAGGCCTTTCACCACCGACTTATTCTCACGCGCTAAATTCAATTGGATCGAAATCGAATTGTTTAGTGACGCGGATTTATTTTAATTTCTCGATCGAAGCAGATTATCTACGGGGGGTTTTCGCTACCAACCACGAGTGTGCTCGGAACCACAGGAAGGGCCACAAGTTCTAGGGTTATTTACGCATCGATATACGCTAGACAAAACGGCCTGTGACAAAAGGTTGCATTGGGGAGCACGAGGCATAAATGTGAACGGGGTATACCTAAACCATCTACGCTTTGCTGATGATATTGTGTTAATAAGCAGCGACCCCAATGGAATAGAAAATATGATGAAGGAACTACATGAAAAATCCCTAAGGGTAGGACTAACAAAGAATCTCAACAAGACCAAGATCATGAGTAGGGACGATTTACAGATAACAATAGACGACCACCTATTTGACACCGTAGAAGAATACGTGTACCTAGGTCATTAAATCAAGTTAGGAAAGGAAAATCAAACGTCTGAGATAATTAGGACGGTGCGACTGAGCTGGGCGGCGCCGGCGTACGGGAAATTGGGACATATTCTTAAGAACATAAACATCCCCACAAGTCTTAAAAGAAAGATCTATGACGCATGCATCTTGTCCGTGTCTACATATGGGCTGGAAACTGTAACCTTGATGCATAAAAATGCAGAACGCCTCAGAAAAACACAAGGAGCGATGGAAAGGCCCATGTTTGGAATCAGCCTACGAGACAAAATACGCAATACAAAAATAAGAAGGAGGACGAAGGTAAAAGACATCACTGAGCGTGTAGCTAAACTAAACTAAACGTCTGGTAAAATGGCGACCACGATTAACAAAAATAGGTTTTGAAAGACCCCAAAAGAGATAGCTAGACGATATCAAACAGTCTGTGGGTCAAAACTGGCACCAACTTGCCCTAGATAAGGACATGTGATGCTGATGAAGAAGAAGAACACAATGCGCCACTTCCAAAGATCCACGTCGTCCAACAGTTTCAGGCGAAAAGAACATGAATTCATTTACAATTACTGAATCATGAATTCCAAAACTGCAACAAGCTAGCTGCTTGGAATAATACATGTCAGACTGTGTAGTTGTGGGACATAAATTTGTTCTTGCATGTCATACCATATAGCATACAAATTGGAGTGTTTGGTATTTCTTGGAAGGAAATCTTCTACTGTAGAGGAGGGATACGTAGATGAATCCACTGCGAACAAAACAGCATGTAAAACAAGTGTTTACACGGGGCACTCTAAAGCTCAGATTATCGTCTGTTAAAAACTTGGTTGGATTATTGTCCGGAGACTGGATTCTTCGGTAGTTATTGATAATATCTTTCTAGGAAAGCCCTATACATTTTGCTGACACTTAAATCTAGAGATAAGTATTTAGATTTCGTTTTACTTCGACTATAATAGCTAACTTCTGACGGAAAGGGGGAAATGTATTCTCTATTTTATCTTTCCACTTTTGCATATTCGGTATATTTCTAGATCCTCCTCTTCTTTCACTGTGATCCATCGTTCCTGAGACAATTTTCTCATATAAAACCTGAATTCTGCTGTTATCTAGAAAGTAAAAGCAGAATAGTTTCAGACAAACTCTGACCTCGGATCCTCCGGAAAGCATAAAATACTAATGAAAGGTGTGTTGTCTTCCACGTTGTCCTTAGTGATCTTATCTTCCATGTCTGCGTCGTCTTATATACTGAGGGTGAATTCATATCTGCTGGTAAGCCTGCTACTTCTAGTTTTCGAACAGTCTAATTCTATATTTTACCTCGCTTATCAACATTTGGTTCAACCTCCGCCATGTTGCTAAGCGAGCTAAAGACTAAATAGTAAATTTATACGGCGTAATAACCGACTTACGCTATGGTACTTGCAACGTTTTGAGTTTCAAACCCATTTAATTACGTAATTATTTCACTTCACATAAAATGTGCTTTGCGGGAGCCACAATGTGGGAGCGTAAAGTAAAAAAGTCAATTCAAAAGAAATTGGCGCTTATAACGTTTTAGAAAGGCAGACCTCATTTATGGTTCTAACCATGACGTAATTTAACATCGAACGATGACATCACGTTACGTAACAATCCGCGCGTGCCCGATTTTGGATCAAACCAAGCCCCACTTGGAAAGGATACTATACGGATGCCTTCTTATAGGGATATGGAAAGCAGGGAGTGAACGAGATGATTTTGGATCTAGGTTCGTATTGGGTGGGATCTTGTTTTATTGTCATTCGTGTCAATCAACTGCAACTGATGCCCAAAATTAATGCGAACTAAGCATATGATAAGCAACAAATATAATATATTCACTACAATAGGGCTACATTTTTAAAACCGAAACATATTATTTTTATGACGATATTTTACTAACCTGATGCGACACGACAGCGCACTGCCATCCCATCTCCGAGGCGCTACTTTTCACGGCATTCGTCGCTATTTTATTAGTTCCAATTATGAAATTGGAAACGTGACCGAATTTTCCATTCGGAAATGATTCTTCCACGCCATCATTAGAGGTTGGCGTGACTGACATTCCGTCATTTCCATGAGTTGAATGGATTTCTAGATATTTCAGAACTGTTTCGACGGAAAGCGGCAGGGTCTCGAAAACGGCGTATTTTTTCAGGATCTGAAAACGAGAACAAATCTATAAGTGTCATTTGAATGGTGTGAAAGGACCTTTAACATTTTAGTAAAATAGAAGTTATTAATTTATGATTTATTAGCAAAACACAACAAGAAGAGTTATGAATACAAAATATCTGTTAATGCCGACATAATTTGACCTTTCTTTACAGAGTGTTGCAGACGTAACGAGATGATTGCTAGTTGTTTTACTTACTTAACTCCATAGGAGAGTTCCTTACAACCTTACCGTAACCTATCAAACACAAACCCTCAATCTTCTGGAGGGAAATACTGTAAAAGGCATCTTTTCATTTCATATCTACCATTAGAAATAATGTCTATTTATCCGTAAGTATATCATATTTTTTAAAATAGGAAAAATGAAAATAATTGCGATAAGTCGTGTAAGAGGCTCGTAATTGCCGTAATATTGAATTAAATAGCGAATAAATTAGAAGTCGTAAAGAAATTAGGTTGCACTACGGGCTCTAGAAAATTACTTTAATATTAAAGGTACGTAACGGCCTTTTAAGAGACCCCACTTTACATGCATGGCTGGCCCGCGGGAAAGTGCTCTTGTAGCGTTACGATGTTGTGTTGCCTCGAGTTATTCGAAGAAATGGGAATATTACATAACATTTTGCCTCGATGAAAAGCGGAGCAGCGCTTTACAACAACGCGGTAAATGGTAATATAAATTCGCGCCTAACTATGTCTCAGGTGGATATAGAGGCAGCGAAAAGTTAAGATGGTAACTCCTTAATACCGATAAATACAACTGCGAATTTAATCACCTAGGGATACTCTGCAAAGTAGATTTAATTTTTATTATAAAATAAACGACAATTTGAACGCATATTATACGATGCCCCCGCCTTTGATGAAGTACCTAATTTAAGAATTACGGATTTTGTTGCATGTTAAGTGTTTAATCGTTAGGTAGTTATTAATCATTTTTAGAAAACCCTCATTTCGTATTATTGCTATATGAATTCTAGAGGATTAAATTTTCTCCGATAGAGCATATTACAATACCTAGTATAGTAAGTCCATATCGGTCCCAGCGCAACGAAAGTCAAGTATTTTTCTATAGCATTTGCAAACAAGAAGATGCCAATCTACCTCATGCAGAAAATCGTATAAGCTAATATATCCTTTCAATGCATAGAAGTAAGATATGTCGAAGTAATGATTAGGCAAGATGCATTATTAAGCAGACGTTTTGATAGTTCTTTAGCTTGATGAGTTTGGTTTTACCGCTTGTTCGTACACTTACCTCGATTGCTTCCCGAGGTCCTTCATCGGAGTAAACCGTAGGCCCGCTTGCAATTAAACCAATATCATCGCCAACGATATCGCTCAGAATCAGCGAGACAACTTTAGCGGGATATGCCAATTTGGCAAGGCCTCCACCTAAATATTGAGTTTATATTATGTATATACTTTTTCTCCCTGCTCAATTAAGTACAAGCAGACGTTTTCATGTCTGAAAAGTTAACGAATTTGATTCCTATACCTTTTAATAGAGATAACTGTTTACGGACAGTGTTAAGTTCTTGTATGGTAGCGCCCCCTCTACTCAGGCCCTTGATAATGTTTTGCTTCTCTTCGAGACTTATTGGCGCTTTCGGAAGAGGCAAAAGAGCTGAACCGCCACCTAAAAATAATAAAATTTACGAGATGAATGGCATCCTCAGATGGTGGGCCTACGCCCATTCACCCAATGGCAATTGGCCGAAATACGATTCGCCAAAAACAATTCGAATGCACTGCGACAATTGTCGAAAGCGAGACGTGAAGACGATTCGCCGAAATTTTTTTATATCTTCTGTGATATCAGTGTGTATACCTATATCTGCGTGTATGACACAATCATATGGCACAACAAATTAGGTATTGGTTTCTTTATGGCCTTATGTCAGAAAGTTTAATGGCGTCTAATGTCTAATCGGAACAATCTTTAAGCTTGAAAGGGGCATTTTTATTTTAATTGTATGTATATATATACTTAGTACGAAGTGGTTTGCCTTTATTTAACTCTGCCTTATACAGAGTGATGTTAAAATTATCCAAGCAGATAAAATCATCTCATTTTAAAATTGGTGCAAAGACTTTAAAATAGGCAGGGGAGGAGAACCAACGGAAACACACATAGGACAGTTCGGACTCGGCACCAGAAATGAAAGGGGAAAAATGTTAGCAAACTTTCTAGAAAGAGAAAGACTTTATCTGATGAAGAGTTTCTTCCAAAAGAGAGATAAATGCAGATGGACATGGAGTAGCCCAGATGGACAAACCAAAAATGGGATCGACTTTATAATCTGCTGCCATAAACACATAATCCAAGACGAAGATGTAGTCAATCAATTCAACACCGTTAGTGATCACAGGGTCGTATCACAAAAATGAAAAGAAAAAGAAAGATGGAACAAACGACGAAGAGAGGAAGTAGAGAAAAGATAGCGGAAAGAAAGGAAACATACAAACAAAAGCTGAATGAACATTTTTCCAATAATCCAGGAAAAACAGAAGAGTCATTAAATGATAGCAATAGGAGAATAAAAAAAATTGTAAAAGAAACAGCAGAACAGATAATAGGCCTCCTAGAGAAAACGCCGGACAAACTGTCGATAGAAACAAAACAGCTCCTTGAGTGAAGGAGAAAATTGATAACCGAGGGTAAAAGAGACACTATTGAATACATAGAAACCAATAAAACAGCAAGAAAAATTGCGAAACAGGATACACTAAAACATCAAACGAAACAAGTGCAATCCCTATTAGAACAGAACAAGGGACTAAATATATTTAAAAGACATAACACACCTACGAAAGAGATAACATAGTAGAAGACAGACAACAGATATTAAAAGTTGTGGAATCTTTCTATAGAGATCTGTACGAATCCAAAATATCATACACAATGACAAGAGAGAGCAAATAGTAATATCAACTCAGAAGAAATACCCGAGATAGATATGGAAGAACGGGAGAAAGGGTTATCCCAGATGAAAAGTGGCAAAGCGGCAGGAGAAGACAACATTCTGCCTGAAATGCTTAGGGAAAATGATATTAAAACGAGACAAGAACTAATGGAACTATTCAATGAGTGCCAAAAATTGAGAGAACGCTGTAGTTGTTCTGATATACAAGAAAGGAGACCCGACTGATCTCGAAAACTACCGGCCGATAAACTTACTATCACAGATTTGTAAATTATTCACCAGAATAATCACAAACATATTAGAGCGAGAACTCAAAGTTTACCAACCAAAGGAACAGGCTGGGTTCCGAAGCCATTATAGTACGACAGAATATCTACACACCGTAAGGCAGATGATCGAGAAGGCTACAGAATATAACATAAGCCTATGGATGGCTTTTGTCGATTTCCGAAAAGCCTTCGACACAGTAGAAATCTGGGCAATCTTAAAATCATTGAGAAATGCTAGAGTGGTTCAACGTTATATACACCTTATTGAAAACATCTATAGGACTTCGAAAATGTCGATAAGACTTCATGAATCATCTAACAAAATAAACGCCAAAAGGGGACGTAATATCTACAAAACTATTCACTTTAGTACGCGAGGATATTTTTAAAAAGCTACAATGGGAAAACAAGGGATTGAACATATATGATGAACGCTTGCACAATCTAAGATTTGCCGACGATATTGCACTATTTGCAAAAGATAAACAGGAATTGATTGATATGTTGGAAGAACTACAAGATGAGGCTGCAAAAGTAGGATTACACATGAACTACACAAAGACCCAGTTTATTACAAATACACCAGATGCAGACGAAACAATACCGATTCATGTCAGCACAATACAAAAGACAGAAACATACATATACCTTGGCCAAGTTATAACACCGGGCAAACAAAATCAAGAAATGGAGATTGATAGGAGAATTAGACTGGGATGGGCGGCTTACGGCAAATTAAAGTACATCTTCGGCATGAATATCCCAATAATTACTTTAAAATCAAAAGTCTATAACGAGTGTATACTGCCTGTTGTCACGTATGGTTGCGAGACCTGGGTAATAACCAGAAAGATCAAACATAAATTGGAAGTACATCAGAGAGCCATGGAAAGACGAATTTTGGGAATTTCTCTGAGAGACCACAAAACAAATACATGGATAAGGGAAAAAACCAAAGTTAATTAAAAGAATTGGTTCCCTAAAATGGCAATGGGCAGGACACGTGGCCAGACATACAGAAAACTGGAGCGGGTATATCACCAGATGGAGACCTTGGGAAGAGAGGAGAAGTGTGGGAAGAGCCCAGCAAAGATGGTACGACGAGATAAAGAAGGTAGCAGGCTTACATTGATATCGAGTTGCGCAAAACCGAAGCCAAAGTTCAAATTTGAAAGAGTCCTATATCCAAAGGATAGAAAGCGGCTAAAAAGGAAATAGGATGGACTGAAAAGGCTTTGTTGCTATAGTAATTTTCCTTGCTATCTTATTTAGGTACAGACTGTACCGGTTACAGCACTGTGCCGTTCGTGTTAATAAAAAAATACAAAAATCGTGACGTGGCCAATTATGGACGTACCTACTTAAGGGTTATTTTAGTGTCGGCTAGATACTCCCTCACTAAATTCCTATTTTTATTGTTATTGCTGATACTGTTATGGTTATACTGTTATGCTTTGATACTCTTCTACAGCAAGCTTGTTCTTTTAATTCTTTAAATTCTTATAGTTTTGCGCTGTAATTAGTACAGTACCTACCTAACAGAAACCTGTAACCAAGACGCTAATAAAATAATTATTTATTGTTTTGATTATTTTAAACTTCAATTTTAAAATTTGCTTCACTTACAAACTCTGATGTTTTCGAAATCACCCTGTATAAATGTGGAAATTTTAAATATATTTTTTTTTGGATCCCTTATGCAGGTTGCCTTTACTTCCTGTACTTCAAACAGTTGAAGTAACTCTTAAGTAGGTACGTCCATAATTGGCCACATCACGATGTTTGTATTTTTTTTATTAACACGAACTGCACTGAGCTGTAACTGGTACAGTGTATAGTATGTAACTAACTAAGATAGCAAGGAAAATCATTAGTACAGCAACTACCTAACGGAAACCTGTAACCAACACGCTAATAAAATCAAATGTTTCAAATGAATTTATTAAGCACCAATTTTAAAATGAGATGATTTTACATGCCTTGATGCTTTCGACATCACCCTGTATAAAACAGAGTTAAATTAAGGAAAACCACTTTGTACTA
>MU182043.1:485668-507703 GCA_016904865.1 Pissodes strobi
CCTTCATTTCCTTTAATTTTTTAAGGTAGTAATAGGAAGGTGTTCTAAGTGCCTTTCTTTAAGCACATTTTTTGTAATTATGCGTCCCATAAAATTCAAGCTTTTCAAAGGCTTATATAACTTTGTTTATAATTCCTATTGGTTGAATGTCTTGAACGAAGTGGCAGTATCTGCCTGAATGTGGTAGACAATGACTTATTACAGGTATTTAAAAAATTTCGAATTTCCATTGTCTTTATGTAACTTAACTACACCACGTTTCGGATAGTCCTATTTCTGTCCGTTGTCAAGTGTAAGTTTACAGTTGATAACGGACAAAGATAGAACTGTCCGAAACTTTGTGTAATTAATTTAAATAAAGACGATAGAAGATCGAAATGATTCTTATTCGATTACAATTAACCAGGTTTGAAATCTGTCGATTTTTAAGGGCATCATTGTCCTGATTTGCTCGCTCTTACAATAATTTGTGTCAATAAATATAATAAACGCGACAATATTACGCGCATTCGCCATCGTCAAGAAATGGTATTTGAAATTATGTTCGAAGGGTCTCTGTTCAACGAATTCTTACCGGGTTAGAGGTCGTTGTCGATATTGATGCCAAAAATTTAACTAAATATAATTAAGCACCAGATAAATCACTTAGTCATATTAGATTTTGCGTAAGAATTTGGCTACTCCGTGGCTAAGAAACGTTTGTTTTACTTTACGCGGCGGGTCTGTAGCGTTTGGTAATAACTTTTGGACAAGGCATATTGACTACATTAGCTTCAATGGAGTTGTACGATAAATAACAGGCAAAATAAAACCGAATTTTCAGCGAAACAGTTAGGAGAAAATATATGTGTAACATTGCACGAACGTGAGTTTATCGATCTCGATTGATCCAGAGTTTTTATTGGATGAAACACTAGTTATTCATTCTTAATTTTGCCCATTAAATTATATCTCTCAAAATAACCTAATATTGAAACCAATATAAAGAGTTAAACAATATTATCAGGTATCAAATCAAATTTATATTTATTAGAGAAAAATACATAAAATAAAATAGACAACAGTTAAGAAAAACCTGCATATATACATTCTAAGCATAAAAAGGTCAATTGATAAACCGAAAAACAAATAAATACATCACTAATCAGCTCACTTCTCACTTCAGAAGAATTAGAATGATGGCAGATCGGTGGACAGCAACTCACAATGAAACTCGATATTACATGAAACAAAAAATGCAGTGTCACACTTACATATAACTTAAAGAATTAGTGTTTAAAGTGTTTTCAATCTAGGTCGAATTATTAAGTAACACTTACTATATTAACAAGATTAAATATGGTAAAATAGATTATGCAATAAAATTAACACCTTGTATGACATGATTAATGTTCTTCGGTTACTTTTTTGTTGTAGGTTCAGTTAAAGGCCAATCCCCATTCAAACATTTTAAACTTGGCGACTTCATCACTTATGCATTGGGAATTTTATTCGATATGCACACAGTTTAGCAATAAAACATATTTCACTTTTCCCCCAAGTCTGGAGGAACTTTAGATCCATTAAAGACAATAGAGATTTATAAATAAAAAATAGTCATCATTCGTTTAACATTTGTAAATATTTAGGTCCAAAAATAGGTGTGAAACAAACACAACACAAAATGCAACAGAAGTTAAAAGCTTGTGCATTGAAAATTAATCAAATCATCTGTTATCTTACGAATTAGAGATTTTCAAGATAAAATAGTGCATGAACATGGGCCAGCCTTAATCTGTTGTAAATTACACATAAAATATTGAATTATGACTTAATAATTAGAGTAGGTATCGTATTTACGTACTAACAAAGAATATTCTACTACGATCATATAATATTCTTTGGTACTAACCAAATATTTTACTTTCAAGCTATAAATATATACTGCCTAAACTTGCTCATGAACTTTTTGCTATGTATCTTAGGCATATCAGAATGTTAAATGTTAGAAATATGCAGAGAATTGAAAAAATTATTAAAATAAGTGCAAAAGCTTGAAAAATACAATACTTAAATCTATAAACAGGCAGATAACAATTGAAATATGAATTTGAATCAAAGGATATTTTCAAGATAATAATTATTAGCAGAAATACCTACGGAAAGTTTACCTGCCTAAAATATACTATGTGAAGTTAAAATGCAATAAAATAGACAGACAGAAAAACTCCTAGAGCTACTGACCAGTTATGTGTCACTGATTTTGGTAAGAATTCTGAGGAAAATCTACTCACCTGACTGAAATACTAAAAAGTCAGTGTCTCCTCATTGTGCGATGATACTGCATTTCTCAGAATCCAGGCATTCCTTGGCACTACAAAAGCCCAAACTACCCACCTACAATAATGGAAATCCAGTTATAATTTCATTCCTGGATCTCGGGGCAACATTTTTTGTTTGGCACTACAAAATAATGAGTTAGGACTGTTATGCTACTTGCTAGCATTCTATTCTAGAACAGTCATTGATACCAACAAGTTAGTAATTAGTAAGATAACTATTATTGGAATAAATGATACTTTAAATCGAAAATCCGACACTTCAAACTTTGAAGTGTCGGATTTTCGATTTAAAGTATCATTTATTCCAATAATAGTTATCTTACTAATTACTAACTTGCAAAGCTGATCAGCAATTCCCATTTCAGCAAAATGTTCATAGAAACCTATTCAACATTAATTTTTATTAAACTGTGAAAATATACAAACTACAAACTTTACGTACCTCAACACTCAAAATTACGACATCCAATTTGTTTTGCTGTGAATTTTACGAAAATATATACACATTAAGAGATATTTAATGATTAATATCAAATATAATATAAATCCCGAAAATATAATCCATTCAAAATCAAAGTGACAGACAAAGCGATAAACGTCAACTCAAGCTAGAGATGCGCAAGATATATCGATATTTTAGAAAATTGATATTTTACTCTCAATAATTGAAATTAATTTATTTTCTAACTTGCCACTTTTTGCGATATGTTTTGGTTCTAGTTAATAGGTAGTTCGTAGAATCCAAATGTATGTGTTAAGTTGTTAACAATTTGCGTTTATCTTTTATTAATTCTCTTTTATCTGATTCCCTTGCAAAATCAGTGCACACTGTATTGAAAGTATCACTGTACTGAAAGTATTTCAGATTTCTATTTTATTTTAGTAGTATAAGACAAAAAGAATAAGCGCATATTAAGTAATTGATTTTGACTTATTTGAGTTATATAATACGTAAGAGGCATTACATCACTAGTACATAACATAATCAAGACGTTGTAAGTAAAATAAAGTGACCATATTTCGAAAAGTAGAAAGCGGGATAAGTGCTCACGGCAGACGGCAACGGAGGCCAAAATATTGGGTGCCACGTTCCTTTTTTGGGCCTTTTGATATTAATATTTATTTAATATTAAAATACGCTGTCTGCAATATTACAATATAAATCCATATAAGAAATAATAATTTTGGCATTCTCGATTATTTTTTAAACTTTAACTTTCAACCCATAACACAAGAAATTGAAAAACATGTGATGAGTTATGAGTTGGCGAGTAATGGGTCGCAGCAATGACAGAATGGCACTAATGACATAAATTACAAATGACGTTCGTTAACCCGGTCGTCAATCGGAACAAAAAATGTAAATCACTCCAAATATTCTTGTTTTTTTTGCAATATCATGAAAGAAAAAATTAAATCACTCCAAACGTTCTTTAAGTGTTTCTTAGGTCATAATGAAAGAAAATATATAATATTATAAAAGCGCCAAAAATTATTTAAAAAGGGCAAGGGGCAAGAAGTAAATTTGAGGGGCTAGAAATGGCCCCAAAAAAGCTAAGTTGACAACACTGGACAAAATCAAAACCATGGAGGGGGAAGCTAAAATATTTCATTTTCTTTACACATTTTCTTTCAAACTTGAAATAGAAATAAATATAATTATAATGTAATAAAGAAACAAGAATACGTTAACATTATGAATTAATTAGTAAAACTAAAACCAAATAAACTTGCTGGTTTTATTTAAAAATTTTTCCAAAAACTATTTCTCCTTTGTATGACTCTTTTCTAATGTGACAAATATAATTACAACGTTGCCACATAATATTTAATTAAGTGTTGTCACGCCAACTTAAAAAACTTTTTTTTATGTAGCTAAAATGAAATAATTATATACCATTTTTCAAAATCGGACAAAAGCGGGACAAAATCGAAACACATGATAAATCGGGACTAGTGGTTTAAAATCGGGACTGTCCCGTCTAAATCGGGACGGATGGTCACTTTAACATAACAGTGACTCTTATTTTATTAGTATGACTTCAGAGATTCTTTTACGCACAAAATTTTCCATGCTGAATATTCTTTTTAACTTTTTCATTTATATTGTTATGACACCAACAGTTCAACTCTGACAATTTACGCTTCTCCTCAGTTTCCTTGTCTAAAATATTTACAATTTATTGTTTAGTTGCGCTAATACTAATTAAAACAGAAATATATTATCACCGAAAATTTGTTAGATCGATATCGCAAATTAGGGTTGCCAAGTCGAAAAGGAGGTAAAAGAGGACAAGAGCGCCGCAGACAAAAAGTTTTGGGTTAATTTGGGTTAGTTTCGACAAGTTTTATAAAAGAAAATCTCAGTTCAATCAAAACGTACCACAAACTAGTTGGAATAGAAAACGTATTTCCATGAACCACTAATTAATTATCCAGTTTTAATTAAGTACATAATTTCCAAATTAACACTAAATTAAACAAAAAAATACTAACTAAAAAAAACATTCACAAAAATTAAAACTAACTCTTAACCACAAAAATAAAGCATCCTAAGAGCTTATGTATATATAAAGCCTCAACTTTTTAGTCAAATTTATACTTTTTGTGGCTTTTAGCTGCATCTAAAAGTTTTTCATTCGATTTAATGATTTCAAAAACTCTAAGTAACTGCTCTCGGAATTAGAGGGGACAATCTCATAATTTTTATTATCGTATATTATTACTCTATTTTGATGTTTAAAATATTCTGGTGTTAAAGGAGGACAAATTGCGTTTATTCAAAGGAGAACTGCTCTCCCGCTCGCAGGACGACAACCCTATGGCAAATAGTTATTTTAGGCAAATGCTATTCGCCTGGGCAAATAGTTTTATAGAATTTATTTCGTGGTTAAACGCTGTTTTTATAGACAGATACATTTGCATAATCCGGCTTTAGGTAAATAGCTTCAGGTTATTTTAAATTAGTGGCTAAAGTCAATGGAAAATGAAGAGGCGGGGGGCCGAGATTTCGGTGAACCATCGAAACTGAAACAAGCATTTTTTGTTTGTTTTATTAATAAAACGAAATTACCTAATTAGTAAAACTGTATGTCGTTAAGGAAATAGGTAATGTGAAAAATATCACATTTGTTAATTCTTCAGAAGAAATTTTGTAACGTCTGGATTTTGTCTGGATTCTGGATTTTTTTATAAACTTGTCCTGGCTGGAGAAGCCTTCACTTGAGCCTTCACCTGGTAACCCTATCTGCACCCGAAGCCCAACGGATGTTCTCCAAATGGGTTAACAAACAATGAGCATGAAGTACCATAAATTTATGGAGTGAGGACGTTATTTAGGAGTTAAATATTTTTTTCTGATTTTATATACACATACCTTCCATATAAGTTAAAATTTAATTCAGCGGCTTTTGGGATATTTAAATTTAAAGTTTAAACTTCTACCTGCCCACCTATCTAAATAAAGGGGATATTGCACCTGTTTCATTTGAGCCTAGAATTCACGTTCCACTAAAAAATCAAAATTTATAATATTTTAACATATCTAATATTCATTTGTTTTTTCTTGTTGGCATTACATTACAAGGATTTTCCATAAAATTAAAAGAAACCTAATAAGTCCCTGTTTCGACTAACCGAGTCGATACATTACAATTAGTTGAATTGTTTGTTTCGATACAGTCAAAGGAGTTGATTTGTACATCTCCAGTTACACGCTGATCTTGCTTCACGTCACAAAGCATCCACACATCTCTTGTGGCGCGAAATATACGACTTGGCAATGTTGGTGCGGGGCAATCTACCTCTCGTCAACTCGTCAAAATAATCATCGGGAAACGCAGGGGATATTGCGACGAAATTGTAAATTAAAGGAAACTCTTTCTAAAGCGAGTATCGATCAGATCGTTCAACTACAAAACACTCTTATCGATCGATATCTTTCTCAGCTTGATGTCAATGCCATTTCGAGGTTTATCGATGCGTTTATTTTCAGTTCAGACGTTACGTATCATTTTAAGGTCACGATCACGATACTGTTTTGTAGCAAATAGAATATATAATATTTGAAGTAAACGAAACATTACTGGTCCAATCCATGGTATAAAGTGTATAATAGTGTCCTAGCGTAGTTGTGTTGGTACTTTACCTGGTTCTGGATCAATGTATCTGGTTGCACTGCCTTTACTGCTTCGGAAAATAGGTTTCTCAACGCCGCAGAATTTTCACTTGCTTTGCACGATGACGACATTTTTTTTCTCTGCGATTTAAATAAACACGGACATACGCTGATGTCATCTCTGAAAGAGCGCACGCTAGTTCTTGTCAGTGCCCTTAGCATGTTTTATTGGGTAACTAATTTTACTATAATACTACATGTGTACGTGAATGTTTACAAACTTTTGTCGTCGATTTCTGACTGTTTATTTGGTATGCGGCCTGTTATCAAGTGAGTTAGTTAAAACCGAAAAACGCTTACGATTATGATGTTAGATATGGAGGTCGGCGTGTTAGATAGGAATAACGTGCTCATTCGATACAAGTACCCAATGAAAACTGTGACTGCGTAAAATTATTAAATTGATTTAACACATATTTAATTTTCATTTAACCAATAAAAACATGCTAAGAACACTGACAAGAACTAGCGTGCGCATTTCGAGACCAAAGTAATACGTAATTTTTTTTTATCACAAGTGGCTTTCCCTGTATTTTAAAATATTTTTTTAAATCTCAGTGGCTTAACCGAATGCTACATTTATACTTAGGCCTTTATCTAGAACAAAAACAATAATAAGAGAGAGAAAAAAATGTTAAAAAATGTTTAAACAGAAAAGTTGGATGTGGAATTTCGAATCTCAAACAATAGTTATTTGTGTATTTAGAGCGCAAGGTAACGGATCCGGGATTGCCGCTTGAGAAAGAATGTTACTGCGCGACGCGTAGCGGAGCGCAGTAATCTTTCGAAAACGGCAATCTTACTTTGCGCTCGAAAAACACACAGAATTTTTTCTACAGCCGCATTTTTTAAAATTAAATGCACATTTTTCTCTATACGTATTCTGAAAATTGCAAATGACCGTCAGTTTTGACATATTATATTCGGGCATATTTAGAACAAGATTGCCAGCAACAAACTGTAACAAACGCAAGACTGTCATTTATTTATCTTCGGTTTCCATGACCATTCAGCACACTAGACGGAAAAAGTGAGAATTTCCTTTGCCATGTTCGCGCTAGAGCGAAAAATAAGGATCCACGGCATTAGTCGATTTTGCGATTACATTTGAATTTAATATTTAGTTATTTTGCGCGCGGCTGTAGAAAATAGTTATTTGTGTATTTAGAGCGCAAAGTAACGGATTGCCGCTTGAGAAAGAATGTTACTGCGCGACGCGTAGCGGAGCGCAGTAATCTTTCGAAAACGGCAATCTTACTTTGCGCTCGAAAAAACACACAGAACTTTTTCTACAGCCGCATTTTTTAAAATTAAATTCACATTTTTCTCTATACTTATTCTGGAATTTGCAAATGACTGTCAGTTTTGACATATTATGTTCGGGCTTCGGGCATATTTAGAACAGGAGTGCCAGCAACAAACTGTAACAAACGCACGACTGTCATTTATTTATCTTCGGTTTCCATGACCATTCAGCACACTAGATGGAAAAAGTGAGAATTTTCTTTTCCATGTTCGCGCTAGAGCGCAAAATAAGGATCCACGGCATTCGTCGATTTTGCGATTTCATTTGAATTTAGTATTTAGTTATTTTGCGCGCGGCTGTAGAAAAAAATATTTTTGACGTAAGTACGGGGCGAGCCAAAGCATTTTTTAGAATGAAGCTCTCTGCATGGTATTTAATGTCTGTAAATCTACGCAAAAGTCCGAATATTTTTGATAGTACACACTTTGAGCGTAAAACCAGTTATTCTTTCAAACATATTAAAAGCATTTAAATAATATAATCTAGTTCCTATCTAAAATGAAGTAATAGATAATTTGGTAAACACCTTACAACTTTTGTATTTACGAGTGTGTAATTTTTAGTTTTCGTTCTTGATACATATCTAAAAATCAATATCTCGAAAACAATAAATGATTTTAGATCCATGATATCTGATAAAAATCACAAATTTTACGTAGGTAGTTTTCAGAATTGCAATAGATACCACATGACTGCATTAGGTGTTTCATACGGAATATTAACTTTACTTTACCATGTAGAGGAAAATAGCCTATTTACAAATAGTGTTCTAATTTCAGATAGTAAAATATTTCAGATATTGTACTGTATTGTTAGACCTGAATAAGTTGAAATGTTACTTAATATGTAGAAAATTAATCAATTCGCTCTTGCCCGTGCAGAAAGAGACAAGTCTAAATTGGTAGTTTTTGGGAAATGAGGATTTAAAAAATTTACATTTTTCTTCTCAGTTTTGTCAACTCTGTATTGTAAATCAAATACTTTTGTGTTTACAAAGGAACTCTATTAATAAAATTGTAACATTTGCAGTAATAAACAGATTTTAAATCTTCGAAACTAACAAAAAATAAGAATTATCTCCTTTTCCGCTAAAAAAAAATTTAAATTAAGGTAACATAACTCAGTACACACTAACTATCTTCCAAATCTTGTTCGTCTAGATCAGGTAAGAAGTCTTTTATATTCTTTTCTGTTGGCAAATTTTTGTAGAAGTCATGAAATACTTCATCTAGGTATGGTAGCAGCTCAATCAAATTAGCTTTTTTCTCTTCTGAGATGACGTTTGGATACTTGCATTTCAAAATATCTTGAGGAGAGAAGCCGTTGACATCTCTTTTTAAGAAGCTTAATGTTTTAAAAGGCTCATTCATATCATCTCCTTGTAATAAATTTTCCCAAAAGTTTTGTCATATCTTATCCATTTCACGTTTCTCCAGATAAATTTTTCTCCATCCTCGTTGACTTTTCTTATCTGAAACGTTTCTCTTAGTAGGCTTGACAAATCTAAAAAGTCATCTTACCACTTTCGAGGATGCTCGATGGGGTTCTCATATTTTTTTTCTTTTTCTCAATTATAGAATAATCCGTGTCGCATTCCATGCGAGTGTGCCCCGGGATCAAAAATTTGTGGTCTATTATTGATAAAGTAGAACACTGCATCAGGATCATAAACACTCGCATAAACATAACAGCCACATGTGAGTTTTTGTTTTGACCCGCACAAGTATCAGGGTAGAGTATAACATGCTCGATATCTGATGGTAAAGATATAAGTTCTTTATAAAGGCAAGAAAACACTTGATTTGCACCTCTGCTGGAGATGATCTCATGCCACATGTAGCACTTTGTTTCACTTCGAACACATTCATGCATCGTGAGATTATACGTCCAAAGCTGCCTTTTATAAAAGGCAATCGATGTATTTAAATTCGGCGTGGGCAAACACTGTTGCATATCAAAAGTATAGACAGCTTTGGAAATTTCTGCAAGTGCTTCTTCTTTATCTACCTTTTTTGCTGAATAGGCTTTTTCAGCATCTTCTTGGTGCTTATCCAATTCAACCTTAAGATTTTCTTTCTCTGTCGCCCTTTTTTCGGTAGCCATCATGCTTCTCAACTTATCGCATTGTTGACAGGTGTCCTTGTTGTAGCGTTTTATCGAAATATTCATTTTGTGAAAGACAGACTCATAAATATTTCTGCTCACCGGAGGTTCTGGAGCAACCATCAATTTGTAGAAAGAAGGGATAAACCGCCGATCCCCCGTTTTGTCCCTACAATAATGGCTCTCATAAGACGGTATTGGCAGGATGTGTTTCCTAACTACCTACGTCAAGTTTTTCATCCCCGATTTTATTTGATGGAATATGGCGGCCTCTTTTGGCATCATCTTGGACTTAAAAAACGGCAAAAATAACACACTAGAGCATAAAATCACGTGTTTGGTCCATTAATTCGAACAGAAACTGAAATATTATCGAGACACTACCCAGCGCAGTTTTGCGTTACTAGAGACAAGTCTCGTCAATTCTTTGGTGTATAAAGAGACATCATAACTTAACTCTTGTTGCACAAAATTGGTATAGAGCAACCGGAGTTATCTAAAGAAGTATCAGTCAGCACTTTTTAATTTATCATATCTCTTGTACCACTAAACGATTTAAAGGGATCTCTAAGACATATTAAGATGTCTCTCTTTGTACAAATAAAAATAATAACGTAACGATTATAGACCTTGATTTATCTCAAAATGCACATTTTTCGACTTATCTCCTTTTGCACGGGCAAGAGCGAATTACTAAAATACAAAAAATTAGAAGTAACCTGCTTTCGGATATCTGGGATTCCCCTTTTCGGCTGTCCGAACTTAGGAACCCAAGAGTATCTATATCGGCACATCTACTACTAAGCGTAAATAACCGTAGGAAATCACCCATTTCAGAATAAAGTCTGTGCCAGGGGTCAGCACAAAACATAAGAAATGCATGGGGTCCTAATCAAATGAAAATGGCCATTAATGCGGTCCTAAGTAAGGAAATGGGATACCAAGTTGGTTGCTGGTCCTAAATCGACTTTAAAAGATTAGGTACGTTAAACAAACCAATAACAATCCTGAGTAGCTATGTGCAGTTTCGATTGATTGAAAGAAAGCCGACATTAGAAAAAAATTAAATTTGGTATTGCTTGGAAATGGATGGGAAGTTCTACGGGCTCGGCCTTGGTTGTACTAAAATGCTTGCTTACCAATTAAGTCAGCCATAAAAATGGTTTACGCCATGCTTTTTCTCATAAGACTGGAGCTGCTGGTAAAAAATATGGTTAAAAGGGTTCTTTAATTAACGCCGACCAAACGTCAGTATTAAAAAAAGTATCTCAAAAGGGGAAATAAACGGTTTTACTTCAGAAAACGTAAATAATTTTTGTTATCCACTTGAAGCGGCTTGAAACTAATTATAATCTTGCGAGAGTTTTCAACGTCGATGAAAGCTGTGCAATCCAAATATGTTCGTCTTATAGCTCCGAAAGAAAAGGAGCAAGTTGAAGCGATTACTGTTAGGGTTTCATCGAGACGAGAAATCTCGTCTCGAAGGCAATTTCTCGTCTCGTCTCGATCACCGAGACGAGAAATTAACAAACTCTCGAGTCGATGTTTTTCTTGAAGGCAATTTCTCGATCTCGATTCGAGATTCTCGAAATTTTGAGAGTCTCGAAAACAAAAGCTAAATGCTATTAACCTACCTATATACCTACATAGTGAAATTTATGCAAAAATGGTGCCACAAGAATATCCTTAGGAGTACATACATTAAATTTTTGGCACTTTATGACATTCCTTTACCCTGAAAAGCCAGATTGAGCGAACAGTATTGTGAGTCAATTTTTAAAGTATCAATAATTATCTTTTATTATTTATTTTGTAGTAAATAAATATAAAATAGCATTGTACAAGACATTCATTATTGTATTAAACGAGGTATTAAATATAATCAAAATATGATTTGCGAACGAGTCAGGACATAAACGAAAACTGAATCTGAAGTAAGGACCACCTGACACTTGACTCAGGAGTAGCGGGGTGCAGCAGGATTGTTTGCTTGTCTTTGAAATTATGTGACGACTGACGAGTCAGTCAGTTCCACATATGTGTGGTATGTGGTCAGTCCGTGACTACGTGCTAACGTAGCGCGACGTCTGAACGTCTCTATGTTATGTTAAGAGCTGCGAGTTATTGCAGCACCTACATTTTTTCGAGATCGAGAAATCTCGAAAAAATTACTCGATCTCGAAAAGTCTCGAAGTGTTTTGTTTTCGATCTCGTCTCGAAAATTTTCTTTCAGCCTCGTCTCGATCTCGTCTCGAAATCGAGACGAGACGAGACGTGAAATCTTGAATTTCGAGAGTCTCGTGAAACCCTAATTACTGTTGCTGAAAGAGGGTCAAGCCGTTTTTTCTTAAACCGCAGTTGGTGTTTTTTCGTCCTTAATTCGTTTTTCCAAGGAAAATATGCAGTTCTGAATTGTTAGCTAGAGCGTATCTTGGATCCATCGTGACGTGCCAGCCATTAGGCTAGATTTAACAATACACTTTTACCCAATGGATAGAACACTTCATTCATTTTGTCAAATCATCCCCTGCTGATCCAGTGGTTCTGATTCTTGACGGTCAGTACGGGCACATACAGAATATTGCGACATAAAAACTGCTCGAACAAACTGCGTCACAATACCACCTCATACCTTACACAAGATGCAGCTCTAGACCTATCAGGTATGTCGTATTTAAAACTATCATTCTCAGCAAAATCTTGTCCGAATTATCAGCTTTTATCAGCTTTCTGAGCTTATGTGTTTTGTTTATTTCAAAAGTGCCACTGTAGGGATTTCATTTATTGAAATTCGCAAATCTGGTATATCTTCATTTAACATTTTCGAATCATGATTTTGTAATTGAAAGATAAAGAGAGAGAACACCACCACCAAACAAATAAAACAAATAAGAAGTTATTTCCCGGAGAGACGAGTTGACTGTACAACCACAAAGACAAAATACAAAACCCCCTTCAAAAAAAATATCGTAAAAGTGGAGAGCAATTACCTTCTTATGGTGGAAATTCAAAATCTAATTTTTAAAATGAACGCATAGCTCTAGCTGCGCAGTCACTAGTACATCATACAAAGGCGAACTTGAAGAAAGCCTAAAGCTGGCAGGAACGTCAAACTGGTGAGAGCAGTTTGATTACGGGGAGTGACGCCCTCGCCAATCCGAGTTGCTACGGGATGTGGCCCACCAAATCTCATCGCCCTCCCTCAGGCTGGAGAACACCGAAGTTCAAAGTCTGGAGCTGATCAATGACAATTTGTGACAAGAGGGGCTGCATTGTATTAGCTGGCAGGGACGTCAAACTGGTGAGAGCAGTTTGATTACGGGAAGTGACGCCCCCGCCATTCCGAGTTGCCACGGGATGTGGCCCATCAATTCCCATCGTCCTCCTCCAGGCTGGAGAACACCAAAGTATATATAAGTCCTTTATTTAGTCACAAACTAATACATTCTTATAAACTAACTATCATTTAATTTGTGGTAACAATCTTACTACCTAATTCACAAATTCCCTACCTTAAAAATAATTACAATCAAGCAATGTTTGTCAGCAAGTGCCTCTTAAGAGTTACTTTAAAGGATTAAAGGAATTAACATTTTCAATAGCCCTAATTTCAACTGGTAGCATATTATATTTGTTTAAACCATCAAAAAACAATGAATTTTGAGCACGTTCTTGGGTAACTCTTGGTATGTGGAAGTTTGCTCTATTTCGTGTATTGTGATTGTGAATGTTGACATTGTATGAGACTTTGCTTAATAGATATTGTGGTGCTTGTCCAACCCTAATTTTATGAATGAATGTGAGTGTATTAAATAGCAGATGCTCTTTAACTGGTAACCAGTTCAGAGTTTGCAACATTTCTTTTATAGGTGTTAATCTTGGTTTTCCCAGTATTACACGCATTGCTCTATTTTGTAATTTTTGAAGCCTATACAATTCATTTTGCTTCAATAAAAATAAAATGCTGGAACAATAATTAAAGTGTGGTAGTATTAGAACATTATATATGGTTTTTTTAGTCCAAGAACTCAGATAAGATGAACATTTCGATAGATAATGAACTTTATATGAAATTTTCTTTATAACTTCTAGTGCATGTGGTTTAAAGTTTAAGTCACACTTACAAGTACAAAGTCTGGAGCTGATCACTAGGGAGTGACCCAACAAACCCTATTTTTACCCCTGTCAGACTAGGGACCACCAAAGGAAAGAGTCTGAGGCCGATGCATCCGGTGGAAGCGGCCCTAGGTGGTAGATGCATACGCCTACTCGCATCGTCCGGTGAAAGACCACCCCACCAGAACTGGGAAGCGCTAAGTGGTTTTCCCGAATCACGTTCTATTTCCGCGCTGGTGGTTTCGGGTTCCACAGTAGGAATATAATAATATGGACATGATGGGGCTTCCAGGATCAAAATATTCCGGAGGTAAACTCCCCGGCCATTCGGATCTCCGGGCGCTGGGTGGCCCTGGGAACCTATCCGCATTTCACAGACAGCAAAGATGCCGAACCAATTTAGAATTGAATTCTGCAACACAAGAGGCCTAAATACAAACATAAATTCGGTACACCAACATCTACAAGCAAATAGACCACACATACTAGCCCTTACAGAAACACAAGTATGTTCTACAACAACAACAGTGAACTACCCTTATCCTGGTTACGACTTACATACCCGATTTAGACATAAGTTCGGAATATGCCTTTTTGTCCGAAGCGACCTTTCATGTCACCGCAAGGAAACACTCGAACCGAACAACCTTAACGTCATGTGGCTCAAGTTCACCGCCAAGGGATTAACCAAGTTTATATGTTGTCTCTATCGCCCTCCGAGCGATAGAGCCTAACAAAGCTTTTTTTCAACACTAGCTACCACTTTTGACTCAATACAGGTTGATACCCCAATTCAGAAATAATCGTTCGGGAGACTTCAATACCCACAACACCAACTGGCTCAAACATCACAACAAGACCGACAACGAAGGTAGAGAGGCTGAAGCATTCGCCATCAGCTGCGGGCTTACTCAAATTGTAGACGAACCAACTCGAATCTCAGAGAGGGGCGAATTCGCTGCCCTCCTGGATCTGTTTCTAACCACCAATCCTGACCAGTACACAGTTACAGCTGGTCCGCCATTAGGTACTTCCGACCACAAACTTATTACAACGGTTTGTGAATTGCCACTCATACAGAAGGATCCACCATTGCCTCGCAAAATGTGGCATTACAGTTCTGCAAACTGGGACGATCTAAGGGAGTTCTACTTAGATTTTTCTTGGCTCGACGTCTGCTTTGGCGCTGACGACCCGTCAGTCTGCTGCGAAAAGATCACGCAAGTAATCTCCTCAGGAATGGAAGCATACATCCCAAATTCCATCAAGTTACCATCAAAAGGAAAACCCTGGTTCGACAGAAGACGCGAAAGAGCTGTGGGTAGGAAACAGCAAGCCTACAAGTACTGGCAGCAAAATCAGACCGCTGAAAATCGCAATTATTTTGTCGAAGCGAGAAACGAATGCAAGCGTGTTATCGACGAAACTATCGGCGACTACAGCCAAGGAAAAAGCAAACATGCTCGCCAAAATGTTTTCTTCGCACTCTACCTTAAACGTCCCCCAAGGCAAGAGTCTCCCCACCATATCGAACATCAACACTACCATGGCAGAAGTCAAATTTCATCACCGTGATATTCGTAAAATCCTTAAAAATCTAGATACGCAAATGCATCAGGACCGGACGGAATACCTGCCATCGTGTTAAAGTTTAAAGAACTGCGCCAACGAACTAACACCCGTTTTTCCAGGCTTTTTTCTCTGTCTTACGGAAAAGGGATTTACCTATCTTCTTGGAAAGTCGCTCGAGTGCAACCTGTTCCAAAAAAGGCAAAAAACCACGCCCTCAAACTATCGTCCAATTGCCTTGCTACCAATAATCTCCAAAGTCATGGCACGTGTACTCAATCAGCAACTACTCAAGTACCTCGAGAACAACAAAATAATCAGCGATAATCAATACGGCTTTCGCAAAGAGAGATCGACAGGAGATATATTGGCCTATGTCACTCATATATGGCGTACGGCAATTGAGAACTACGGAGAGTCTCGAGCGATTGCGTTGGATATTTCAAAGGCATTCGGCAGAGCTTGGCATGACGGACTGCTCAACAAACTACCGTCCTTCGGACTGCCAGCCCCTCTCTGCAGCTGGCTTGCCAGTTTCCTTAACAGCCGATCTCTGCACGTTGCAGTCGATGGACACATCTCGAACACATTCACCATCAACGCGGGCGTGCCTCAGGGCGCAATACGTTCACCAACTCTCTTCCTCATCTATATTAATGACCTGCTGACCGAAACAAATAAGCCTGTTTACAGTTTTGCAGATGACAGTACCCTTGTCTCCCACTTTAGATCAGAAAAACCCTTACCTACGACTGAGACTCATCACCGCAGACAGGGGCAGATAACAGCAATTAATCAAGACCTGGAGAAAGTTCAAACTTGGAGCGACCGAAATTTGGTCCAGTACAATGCAGCAAAAACCCAAGCAGCCACGTTTACCAAGAGGGCCAATACAGCTGGCCCTGACATCATTATGGCAGGGTCGACCATTCCTTCATCCTCGTCAATCGGACTGCTGGGTATCTCGGTCAACAGCAATATGTCCTGGCATGACCACGTTGCTAACATCGCAAAATCAGCCTCCCAGAAGCTTGGTGCGCTATTTCGCAACAAAAAACTCTATACACCGCAGCAGTTGCTCTTGCTCTACAAAGCGCAAATAAGACCGTGCTTAGAATATTGCTTACATATCTGGGGTGCCGCACCAAAGCACACCCTAAAGCTGCTGGATTCCATTCAGAAGAGAGCTGTGCGTCTCGTCGGCGACCCGGAGTTGACCCGGAATCTAGATAGTCTGGAACACCGCAGACATGTAGCCGAGATATCTATGTTTTACAGATATTTTTACGGCAGATGTTCCCAGGATTTGGTCCGCCTCATCCCGCCCCTTGCAGCTCCTGTCAGACAGTCACGACAGACGGCAAGAGCGCACCAGTTCGTCGTACAACTGGAAACACCTAGAACATCGCTTTACAAGAACTCCTTTTTCTGGCGCACTGCATCACTGTGGAACTCACTCCCAGGACATCTGTTTCCCACTAATTACAACTTACAATTATTCAAAAGCCGTGTCAATCAACATCTTCGCACACACACCGCTCGTCGAGCGCCATAGGGTCTCCCTTTAGTGTGTGTGCCACTGCCATAAAAAAAGAAGAATAGAGAGAAAAACTTTGAAAGGAAAAGGCAGGAAACCAAAACTAAGATCCCAATTAGCAGATGGATCCGGCTAATTGAGAACTTAGTTTTGGTTTTCTGCTTTTTCCTTCAAAGCATTTTTTCTTTCTTGTTCTCGTAGGCTTTCTTCAAGTTCGTCTTTGTATGACGTACTAGCGAGTATGTAGTTAGAGCTAAAAAGAAGGTTGTAAAAGGCATCAAAATAAAGAAAACTTCCCGAAAAAATAGAAGAGGAATAAATTATTGTAGCAATGATGATTCATCAGATTCTGGAAGTGAGCGAGTGGTGGATGGTGATTTGGATATGAACGTAGACGATGGGGACAAAGAATTCATGTTTTGCAATGGTTTATGCTCTGAAGATGCACAAGGTGCATGAAGCGCTTTATGAGGAAGAAGAATGTGCTAACTCAGACAAGAGGAAAAATAATTTGTATGATTTTTGTTTGGACATTTAGTTGAGTAAGCTCATTTCAAAAATTGTCGCTAATTCTAAATAAGGAGCCTCTTTTTAATTAGATAGAAAAGTCCTTAGAGTATTATCATTATAAAAAACTGCAATGTTGATTTACGATAATTATTGTAATATTACCCTAGGTGTGCGGTGGTAATCAGTTAATTAATGTCGATACGTATTGGTAAATGGTAATTTTCGAACGGGATAGTGTGGATGGCAAATGACCTAAACAAAAATTGCTTCTCCTTCTGACCATTTAAAATAATAAATGAACATAAAGAGATCATGATGTTGACTACTTTACATGTAATAAATAACAGCGATTTTGAAGGCAAAAGTATAAGAGTTTCAATGCAGAAAGTAAAAAAAGAAGAAGAAGAAGAAACGAACAATGAACATGTCCATAGGAAAGTGTGTAAAAATGTTGCTTTGCGCTGCTCATGTTTAAATTAGTAATTATAATTAATAATTGCCTCCTAACTGCTAACTACATAAAACTGATGAAATATTCCAAATCTGCAAACAGTTTTTTTTAGTGGCAGCTAAGTCTTTGTTATGCCAATATAAGCCAACATGTACCGATACAAAGAGCAGATCCATAAAATTGGAGCATTTCGTCTTCGGTCGAGTCAACACGCGTTTTGTATCGGCTCCTTTGTCGCTATTTTGGGTGAACACGTGGTTATCGTTCAGTGATCGTTGCTTCTCCCCGAGGAAGAATCGGGTGTCATAGCCAGAAGAAATCCACATTTCTGTCTATGCTTGCAAGGGTTCAGCTCGCAGCTGCTTTACGTGCTCGATACCTTGAAGGGTCAAACATATAGTGTCATTGAGCCAACATTCCTCTCAGTTCGTTATACACACTATATAGAACAAAAGTCCTTAGATGCATCAATACAGAACCACGTGGATTTAGAGGAGTGAAATGGAACAGTGGAGGGCACTTACCCTTAGTTAGGCGGTCCGAAGCATTTAAAAGTAAGTTTCTGGGTGAATGCCGTCCGGCGAAACCCGTACGTAAAGCAAGCAAGCAAGCTAACCCAAATTAACAAACGCTCAGATACAGAGTGCTTGAATTATCATAAATACCCAATAATAAAATATTTGTTTACATTAACTGTTGGTTTATTACAACTCATGGCATAGAAGTTCAATATAAAATATATATTGATGACGCCGTCATGACAAAGAGGCGTAAGCGCCAAAAAGTCCAAAACGAGATTTTAATAGAAACGGATTCCAGTTAACACGGCCAATCTATTGGCATGTTCAAATTAAGCGACAAATACTCCCATTCGTGTGAAATCGGGTTTAAAGAATTGTAAGCGCCACGTCGCGCCCAAACTGTAGTTAGTAACCGCCAAACTTCCATAGTGCAAGGTGCTCTTACGCCCGGTATCAGTTTCCCACAAGGCAAGCTTCTTTATAAGTAATTTATTGCTTTCATCGATTAATTACAACATCAGGTTTTAATTCGCTGCATTATTTGTATAATTGACTTTAATTTAATGCAAAAAAGCCCACAATCTTATGTTTGTCGGTTACGCCTTTTAAAACTGACTTTTTTAAAAGGTTCAACCACCGTTATTCCATAAGCAAGTAATGCATTCTTTAGACCATGTCTTAGTTGCCACGACAAAATATTATTTGTGTAGACATTGTTGCCTGTATTAAAAATACAAGACGTAAACGCCAATGGTTTTTAACGAAAAGGCGTAAGCGACATAACTATGAATAAATTGATGAATTATGATGTTTTTAGCATTTTTTAAATTTAAAATCTGCTTTCCAAATATTAGAGAATAATTCTGTAAATTAGTAAACCATTTGTGACGCTAATTTCAGACGCTATTGGTTTTTCGGTCCTCATGTAAAATTCACGTTTTGGCACTTACGCCTATTTGTCGTGACGGCGTCGAATATTATATTCCCTTTTCTAAGATCTATTTGGTTATTTTTGCAAAACAGTATCGGAAAGTAGGCAACTTTCTTCTACGTTTTTTTCTTAAACCTTTAATACTTTTATCTTGAAAGTTTCTCTTTTGTCTTTTATTATCAATTGAAAATCAAAGTGAATGGATTTCAAACGGCAAGAGGGGTCGAGTGGCAGTTTATCTTAAAAGGCCTTCATGTCTTTAATTCGTCCTCAAAATTTGAGGTCATACAGTGCCTTATTTTGAAAAACTGATACCGATATATATATATATATATATATATATACAGGGTGTCCGGAAAATACGTGTACAACGTTTAATGACAGATTCCTGACTTCCAAATAGGCCGATTTAAGCCAACTTAGTTATATCCGAAATTGCTTCGTTTAGCCTACAGAGAGCGTCAAAAATTACAAAAAAAATCGGATTTTTTTAATTTACGTGAAAGCGTGCTAATTGATTTTCACCATATTTGGTGTATAGTCTAACACCATAAAGTGAGGCTTTCCAGTGGTATAGTCACCGGGTGTAAATAAGTGGAAATGCTATAAACGTGACGTCACATGTTAACAATCCTTTGGATTTTTTATGCCATCAACTTTCTGGCAACACAGATATTTTTTTCTGATACCGCGATCGATTTGCAAGATTTTTTACCCCTTGAAAAATTTTCCTATGATAAGCGGTTTTGCCAGAAAATAAATATTTTCAATTACTTGACTAACTACTAAACACAGCAATGAAACAGGGAGCAAATAAATAGATATTATTTAAAAAAGTGGCAAAATTAAACAAGAAGAAATCATTATTTAAGCAAATGTGCAAAATGGTCTCCAATTAGTGACACTCTTTAAAAAATGAAGTTGGCCTTTATTTAGAGTCTGGGGATTATTAAAAAGGGCGCGCCCGGGGTGCCAGCATTTAAAATTCTCGCCAATAAATCATTGCGAGAATTTACAGTTGTCTTGTAAACCTCTTTCTTAAAAGCGCCCCATAAAAAGAAATCGCACATATTTAACTCCGGGAAACGTGGTGGCCATCTTGCATCATTGCATCTTCCATCCACCTGTTGGGATATTGGTTATGCAGATACTGTCGAACAGCAGCAGAAAAATGAGGTGGGGCACCATCATGCATATGCCATAATCTCTGTTGAAGCAAAAGAGGCAAATCTTCTAGAAGAATCGGTAGCGTATTTTGCAAGAAATTTAAATAAGTATTTCCATCTAATCTGTCTGGAATCTCCACAGGACCGATAAGGTAGCTATCAGTAATACCTGCCCATACATTTATTTTGAATTGATGCTGATGGTGTGCAACTTTAATGGCATTGAGATTTTCATCCGCATAAACATGCTCGTTATGCAGGTTGGTAACTCCAGATCTTGTAAAGCACGATTTCTCGGTAAGCAAAATTGTTCTGCTGAAGTATGGATCACGGATTCTTTTCTTTTGAATAAACTGGCAAAATTCGAGGCTTATGGGAGGATCAACCGGTAAAAGTTCCTGCACTTTCAGGACATGTTATGGATGTAATAACTGTTCTTTTATAATTTCGTGGATACTAGTTTTAGGGATTTCTAATTCACGTTCTAAACGGCGAACATTAACACTCGGTTCTTCTTCAATCCTTTCCAAAATGTCTTCTTCATTTTGGACAGTTCGAGTTGTTCGCCTGCGACCCCTACCTTCAAAATTTTTCGCAAAGCTGCCCGTTTCCTGAAGACGGCGCTCAATATTCCCGAATGTTTGGTGATTCGGCACTAGACGGTTAGAAACTCTCCCTGTATACGCTACCACTTTCATGCCCGTTTCTGTGGCAAAACCCGT
Source organism: Pissodes strobi (assembly GCA_016904865.1). Classification (NCBI taxonomy): domain Eukaryota; kingdom Metazoa; phylum Arthropoda; class Insecta; order Coleoptera; family Curculionidae; genus Pissodes; species Pissodes strobi. The sequence continues at coordinate 507,099 of MU182043.1, forward strand.
ACACCAAAAGTATATCAACTTTCTCGGAGTTCGTATAGTCTTGCATCTTTAGTGGTAAATAGAGATTTCAAATTAATATTTTTAACGTATGTCAAAATTATCAAATACCATAGCAACGAAAACTGGTACAGTGATTATTGTAAGTAATGAATTATTAAATAATTAATTATTGTTATTGAATGTTATGTAATTGAAAATATTTTTTTTTCTGGCAAAACCGCTTATCCTAGGAAAATTTTTTAAGGGGTAAAAAATCTTCCAAATCGATCGCGGTATCAGAAAAAAATATCTGTGTTGCCAGAAAGTTGATGACGTAAAAAATCCAAAGCTTTGTTAACATGTGACGTCACGTTTATAGCATTTCCACTTATTTACACCCGGTGACTATACCACTGGAAATCCTCACTTTATGGTGTTAGACTATACACCAAATATGGTGAAAATCAATTAGCACGCTTTCATGTAATTTAAAAAAATCCGAATTTTTTTAAAATTTTTGACGCTTTCTGTAGGCTGAACGAAGCAATTTTGGATATAACTAAGTTGGCTTAAATCGGCCTATTTGGAGGCGAGGAATCTGTCATTAAACGTTGTACACGTATTTT
>MU182043.1:508103-544393 GCA_016904865.1 Pissodes strobi
CATGCATTTATTATACAGGGTATCCGGAAAATACGTCTACACCGTTTGATGATAGACGCCTGACGTTAAAATAGGTCGATTTAAGCGAACTTACGTATATCCAAAATTGCTGCATTTCGTCTGCAGAGGGCGTCAGAGATTAAAAAAATATTGACATATCTTAAAATTTTCAAAAACGTACGAATCGATTTTAATAATTTTTGGTGCTGAGTCTTAGACTATAAAATGACGTTTTCTGTTGGCATAGTAACCGGCTGTAATTAACCGGATATATTATGAAAGTAACGTCATATGTAGTTATATCTTCTTATTTTTATGTCATTGACTTACTGACAAATCAAATATTGCTTTGTAGTAAAACAATGTATTTGGAAGAATTTTTCTCTCTTACAAAATTTTGGTACTATAAGTGGTTATGCTAGAAAAGAATAATTTTCAATTACGTGCTCCGGCAAGATATTTTATTAATAATAAAAGAACTAAATAAAAACAAAACATTAATTAAGCAAATATGCAGAATGATCGCCATTTTGTTGAATACACTTATTTCCACTTCTTAAAAAATGAGCTTGAACCTTATCTAATGTCTCGGGATTATTAAGATAATTCTTCGCGTGTGTTTAATTTGGGTTTTAAGAGCACCCCCACAAAAAAAATCGCACATATTTAGGTCCGAAAACGTAGTGGCCATCGTTCTGGTGCATCATTGCCTCTTCCAGTCCACCTATTGGGGTATTGGTCAGGCGGGTATATGGTTGCCATAAATGTGCAGGTCATCAGCGGGACGCCACAAAGTAAATGTTAGTATTCAAGAAAGAACAAAAAAACTTCCTTAGGTGCCATCCATGTTGTTGACCGAGATACCCAGCAGTCCGATTGACGAGGATGAAGGAATGGTCGACCCTGCCTTAATGATGTCAGGGCCCGCTGTATTGGCCCTCTTGGTAAACGTGGCTGCTTGGTTCTTTGCTGCATTGAACGGGACCAAATTTCGGTCGCCTTAAGTTTGAACTTTCTCCAGGTCTTGATTAATTGCTCTAATCTGCTCCTGTCTGCGGTGATGAGTCTCAGTCGCTGGTAAGGGTTTTTCTGATCTAAAGTGGGAGACAAGGGTACTGTCATCTGCAAAACTGTAAACAGGATTGTTTGTTTCGGTCAGCTGGTCATTAATATAGATGAGGAACAGAGTTGGTGAAAGTATTGCGCCCTGAGGCACGCCCGCATTGATGGCAGTCCGAAGGACGGTAGTTTGTTGAGCAGTCCGTCATGCCAAACTCTGTCGAAGGCCTTTGAAATATCCAACGCAATCGCTCGAGACTCTCCGTAGTTCTTAATTGCCCTACTCCATATATGAGTGACATAGGCCAATATATCTCCTGTCGATCTCTCTTTGCGAAAGCCGTATTGATTATCGCTGATTATTTTGTTGTTCTCGAGGTACTTGAGTAGTTGCTGATTGACTACACGTTCCATGACTTTGGAGATTATTGGAAGCAAGGCAATTGGGCGTGGTTTTCTTGCCTTTTTTTGGAACAGGTTGCACTCGAGCAACTTTCCAAGAAGATGGGTAAATCCCTTTTTCGTAAGACAGAGAAAAAAGCCTGGAAAAAATGGGTGTTAGTTCGTTGGCGCAGTTCTTTAACACGATGGCAGGTATTCCGTCCGGTCCTGATGCCTTTTGCGTATCTAGATTTTTAAGGATTTTACGAATATCACGGTGACGAAATTTGACTTCTGCCATGGTAGTGTTGATGTCCGATATGGTGGGGAGAGTCTTGCCTTGGAGGACGTCTAGGGTAGAGTGCGAAGAAAACATTTTGGCGAGCATGTTTGGTTTTTCCTTGGCAGTAGTCGCCGTGATGCCACGTTCGTCTGTCAAAGGTGGGCGAGACGTTTCTGTAAAGTTGTTACTTACTGCCTTTGCTACCGACCAGAAATTCCTGGAGCCACTGGGACATTGCAAAAGTTTATTCATGATCCTTTGATTGTGTTTGTCCTTAGTTTCGTCGATAATACGCTTGAATTCGTCTCTCGCTTCGACAAAATAGTTGCGATGTGCAGCCAGTACTTGTAGGCTTGCTGTTTTCTACCCACAGCTCTTTCGCATCTTCTGTCGAATCAGGGCTTTCCTTTTGATGGTAACTTGATGGAATTTGGGATGTATGCTTCCATTCCTGAGGAGATTACTTGCGTGATCTTTTTGCAGCAGACTGACGGATCGTCAGCGCCAAAGCAGACGTAGAGCCAAGGAAAATCTAGGTAGAACTCCCTTAGATCGTCCCAGTTTGCAGAAGTGTAATGCCAGATTTTGCGAGGCAATGGTGGATCCTTCTGTATGAGTGGCAATTCACAAACCGTTGTAATAAGTTTATGGTCGGAAGTACCTAATGGCGGCCCAACTGTAACTGTGTACTGGTCAGGATTGGTGGTTAGAAAAAGATCCAGGAGGGCGGCGAATTCGCACCTCTCTGAGATTCGAGTTGGTTTGTCTACAATTTGAGTAAGCCCGCAGCTGATGGCGAATGCTTCAGCCTCTCTACCTTCGTTGTCGGTCTTGTTGAGCCAGTTGGTGTTGTGGGCATTGAAGTCTCCCAGAACGATTATTTCTGAACTGGGGTGATCAACCTGTATTGAGTCAAAAGTGGTAGCTAGTGTTGAAAAAAAGCTTTGGTAGGCTCTATCGCTCGGAGGGCGATAGACACAACATATAAACTTGGTTAATCCCTTGGAGGTGAACTTGAACCACATGACGTTAAGGTTGTTCGGTTTGAGTGTTTCCTCGCGGTGACATGAAAGGTCGCTTCGGACAAAAAGGCATATTCCGAACTTATGTCTAAACGGGTAGTTCACTGTTGTTGTAGAACATACTTGTGTTTCTGTAAGGGCTAGTATGTGTGGTCTATTTGCTTGCAGATGTTGGTGTAGCGAATTTAGGTTTGTATTTAGGCCTCTTATGTTGCAGAAATCAATTCTAAATTGGTTCGGTATCTTTGCATATTCATATTTAGGAGATAGTTTTGGGAGTACCTAAGCTTAAGTACTAGGATATATGAGTATATCTTTGGTATTCCAGTTAGAGATAAAGGTGTAATCGGGACATCTGCCAGGCAAATCGGGACGTCGGGACACGGAGCTCAATAACGAGGACAGTCCCGATATATCGGGACGGATGGCAACCCTATGCAGGTATCGCCGAACGGCAACGGAAAAATGAGATGGCGCTCCAACGTGCACGTACTGACAGTCCCTGCCGAATTAAGAGTGGCAAATCTTCCAGAAGAATTGGCAAAATGTTTTGCAAAAAGTGTAGGTAAATATTTTCATTCAAGTCGTCTGGCAATACCACAGGACCAATAAAGTATCTATCGATAATAACTACCCAAACATTTATTTTAAATTGGTGTTGGTGGTAAGAAACTTTAATGGCATAAGGATTTTCATCAGACATGTTAGTTGTGCAGGTTGATAACTCCTCACCTTGTAAAGCATGTCTCGTCGGTAAATAAGATTTTCCTACTAAAATTTAGATCATGGATTCTTCTATTTCCAATAAATGGACAAAATAAGAGCCGCTGGGAGGATCAATGGGCGAAAGTTCTTGAACTGTTTGGATGTGACACGGGTGCAACAACTGTTGCCAACATGTTGTGTCAAGATTCTAATAGGGCTCGAGAATCTTTTGGAAACATTGCTTCGGAGAAATGTTTTTCAGTGCAACATTTGACAAATTGTGCAAAATTATTTCTTATAGCAAAGAATATCGCAGTTATTTAATTTGGTTACAGCCGAGTTTCTTGAGTGAATATGAGCATATTTGGTAAAATTTTGAACCAAGGGCTGCCGTGTCATATGTAATTATTCGGTATGAACATAAATTACACCATAGGAGCTATTCAATGTTGAAATGTGAAAACAAGCTAAATTATTGTCAGATGATTTACATTTGTGTTTTCATGAGACCAACGACCAGTCCTTTAAGCACGCAAATAAGGCATTCTTGTGGTATAATCAAAATAATCTTCATTGCTGAGGCAGTACCTGAGAAGAGCAATGTGGAAACAACAGTTTTTCAAAATTTGCTCTTCAGAATAACTTTTGCGACGAAATACAAATTGCAGAAATTTTCTCTATTCCTTATTCGAAAACCAATGTCACGCCACGACTTGTTGTGGTTGGAGCACTTTGGGATCTTTCGTGATGGGAATTGGGAGCAGTATTATTAATAAAAGCTAAGGCCGCTAAGCACGTGCATAGTCATATCTATGACTATACTTAATTTGCTATGTGAGTATGTTTTTCATCCAGTTTTTTGTTACTATGTTGAAAATTTTTCACTATCCTAATGTGAGTCCACCGTCGATCAATGACTTCTAGCTTAACTTGATATTGGAAAAATCGGTCATAATATTTTACCATATTCACTTAGTGAGATTTAAAAAGTAGTCCGTCTAAACATACCTCCATTGTCAATTAATCATTATTATTATTATTTTTATTACAGAACAATCGGTAATAACAACATTTAACCGAAAAGAAAACGGCATATTCATAAACCATGAGAAAAATCCAATGACATCATTTGCTTAAGTCCCACTCGAGCGAAAGTGTGTCTTATCGATACACATCTCGCTCGGCGCTACACATGTTATTGCAATGGTTCAATAAAAGTGAAGGCGAGTGCCGCAGAGTACCGCAAACACCGGCGAAGAACCAAAATTCGTTGTTTTTTTTTTGGCTTATTTTCGACAGTCGCGCGCGACAGAATTAATATCGGATTCACTCATCTTCGATTGATTATATTCGTCTTTGATGGTACTAATTCTTGTGGTACCATGTAAGACAGTACACTCGCGACCGCTTTCACTTTCTGTGCTTGGGTTTTACGCGAAAAATCGATGTTCAAATTATTAATTTAATATATTTTTCGTGTGTTTGTTAATTTTCATTTTTCGTATTTAATGGGATAGGTGCTAGGTACCTATAAGCATGACCAAACCTCGAGGTGTTTTTTGCATAGTGAAACGAGAAAGTGCCGTTTTTATTTGCCATTATCTGCTCTTAATTACTTTTTCTGGTGAGTATCTACTGGTCATTTCTTTGAATATTATTAGGTTTCAATTTTCGAATTCAATAGAAAAAGCGCCTGCCTACGTAATGTGTATCTATTTGTATGCATATTTTGGCAATTCAGCACTGAAAACTATTAGAAGGGGCAAAAAATATAAATACTGAACTATTAACTTGGCAAAATTGAGAGAAATGTTGGAAAACTTAGCTCCAAACTATTATTGCGTAATACAGTCCATTTCATCACGAAAATTATGACAACTACCATTAACTTTTTTCTTCAACTGCAATTAGAGGAAAGTCTTCTAACGTCAAATACATAAAAAATGTGACTTTATTTTTGGAAAATAAAAGAAGCCTGTTTGCTCCAACTCTTCTGTACTATTTGCTTTTATTGCGTTAATTTTATAAGATATAACCCCATAAGAAGAAAAGCACGGTCAGAACGGGAGATATTGGGAGCGATCTTCCTATTCCAATGCATGACTATTTTTCGGTTAAAGATGTTTGCATAATTTTGATTTTGAGACTCACAATTAGGAGTTTCTCTAGTCACTGATTTCAAAGGAAAAATTAAGCCTAATTCTAACTTTAGCATTCAGAATTAAAGATTTTTGATTAATTCTAACTTTGACAGTCAAAATTAAACTTAATTTCGACCTTTGAATTAAGCTTAATTTCGAGTTTGAAATTCGTAATTTAGCTTAATTCTGGTTTTCAAACTCGTAATTTAGATTTTTCCTTCATTTTTTTAAAAGCAAGAAAAGTAAACTTAATGCTGACTTTGAAACTCAAAATTATAGACTTTATTTCTGAATTCTTAATTTGAAACTCTAAATCAAGCTTAGTTCGTTACAAACGCATGCATTTTTTGGGGGTCTTAATTTTAATTTCAAGACTGAGAATAGCGCCAATTCTGACCTAATTTAGAACTAAACCTAATTTTGACTACTTATCATACTAACTTAGAATGCTTTCAATCATAACTTTTAAAACCGAAATTAAGCTGAACTCTGACTTTGTAAAGAGAATATTAGGTTTAATTTTGACTGCTCTATTCTAACCTTAAAAGCTAGTATAAAGCTCAATTCTGACTTGTAACTTAAAATAAAGATTTTTTTCTTAATGATTGAAACTGAAACTCAGAGATAAGCTAAATTTTACCTTTCAAATACAGAATTACAGATTCTTCAGCATAATTCTGATTTGTAACTTACAATGATTTTTTTTTACTTAATTATTGAAATTGAAACTAAGAGGTAAGCCAAATTATGTCTTTCTAATACAGAATTAGAGATTTTTCAGCTTAATTCTAACCTATAACTTACAATGAATTTTTTTAAATTATTGAAATTTAAACTCAAAACTAAGCTAAATCCTGTCTTTCAAAAACAGAATTACAAATTTTTCAGCTTCATTCTGACTTATAACTTGCAATAAAGGTTTTTTTAATTTATGGAAACTCCCAGATAAGCTAAATTATGTCATTCAAATACAGAACTACAGATTCTTCAGCTTAATTCTGACTTGTAACTTACAATGAAGGATCGTTTTCTTAATTATTGAAATTGAAACTCAAAGCTAAGCTAATTTTGTCTTTTAAGCACAGAATTACAGATTCTTCGTTAATTCGTCAAATATAAAAAAATGTGAATTTAATTTTGGGAAATAGAAGAAGCCCGTTTGCTTCAACCCAGAACGGAAGATTTGGGAAAGTTTTTTTCTAGTTCACCTATTCCAAGGAAAAATAATATCGGTGCATGACTATATTTCCATTACAGATGTTTGTATAATTTTGATTTTGAAACGAGATATAGGATTTTTTCTAGTTTCTGATTTCGAAGCAAAAATTAATCCAATTCTGACCCTAAAATTCAGAATTAAAGATTTTTGCTTAGGTAGTTCTAACATTGACAGTCAAAAATAAACTTAATTTCGACCTTTAAGTTAAGCCTAATTCGGAATTTAAGTTCGTAACTCAGCTTAATTCTGAGTTTCAAACTCGGAATTTAGTTTTTTCCGTCATTTCCTTAAGCAGGAATTACACTTAATGCTGACTTTAAAACTCAAAATTGTAGACTTTTTTTCTAAATTCTTAAATTGAAAATCTAAATCAAGCTTAGTTCCTCATAAACACACAGATTTTCATAAGTCTTAATTTTAATTTTGAGATTGAGAATTAGGCCAATTCTGACTTAATTTAGAACTACAGCTAATTTTGACTATCATACTAATTTAGGATGTTTTCAATCATGAGTCTTAAAGCCGAAATTGAGCTTAACTCTGACTATATAAACAGCACATTAAATATAATTTTGACATTAAAATTCGGAATTGAGCGTATTTTCTCTCTTCTAACCTTGAAAACAACTATTAGGCTTAATTTTGACTTCTGACTTACAATGAAGGTATTTTTCTTAATTACGGAAATTGAAACTCAGAGCTAAGCTAAATTCTGTCTTTCAAATACAGAATTGCAGATTCTTCAGCTTAATTCTGGCTTGTATCTTACAATGAAGATATTTTTCTTGATTATTGAAATTGAAACTCAGAGTTAAGCTAAATTCTGTCTTTCAAACACAAAATTACAGATTCTTCGTTAGTTCGTCAAATATATAAAAAAGTGAATTTAATTTTGGGAAATAAAAGGAGCCTGTTTGCTTCAACTAAGAACGGGAGATCTTGGGAGGGGTCTTTATCAACTTCACCTATTTCAAGGAAAAATATCGTTGCATGACTATTTTTCCAATAAAAATGTTTGCATAATTTTAATTTTGAGAGCAGAATTAGGGGCTTTTCTAGTCTCTGATTTAAAATTCAGAATTAAAGATTTTTGCATCATTATAATTTTGACAGTCAAAATCAATCTTAATTTCGACCTTTAAATTAAGTTGAATTCCGAATTTGAATTTCTTAATTTAGCTTCTGATTTTAACTTGGAATTTAGATTTTTCCTTCATTTGTTTTTGAAGCAAGAAACGCAAACTTAATGCAGACTCCGAAACTCAAAATTATAGATTTTTTTTCTAAATTCTTAATTTGAAACTCTAAATCAAGCTTAGTTCGTCACAAGCACAAGGATTTTTTTGGGTCTTAATTTTGATTTCGAGACTAAGAATTAGGCAATTTCTGACTTGATTCAGAACTAAACCTAATTTGGACTAACATACTAATTTAGGATGTGTTTCAATCATGACTCTTTAAGCCGAAATTAAGCTTAACTCTGGCTATGTAAACCGAATATTGTTTAATTTTGACAAAAACTATTGCGTTTTGCTCTATTCTAACCTTGAAAGCAGATATTAAGCTCAGTTCTGACTTGTAACTTATGATGAAATTTTTTTTCTTAATTATGGAAATTGAAAGCTAAAGTATGTCCTTCAAATATAGAACTACAGGTCCTTCAGTTTAATTCTGATATGTAATTTACAATGAAGATTTTATCATAATTATTGAAATTGAATTTCAGACCTCAGGTAAATTCTGTCTTTCAAGCACAGAATTACAGATTCATCGTTAGTTCGTCAAATATAAAAAAATGTGAATTTAATTTTGGCAAGTAGAAGAAGCCTGTTTGCTTCAACTCAGAACGGGAGATCTTGGGAGGGGTCTTTTTCTAGTTCACCTATGCCAAGGAAAAATATAGTTACATGACTATTTTTCTTAAAAATGTTTGCATAATTTTCATTTTGAGACAAGAATTAGGAGTTTTTCTAGTCTCTGATCTCAAAGCAAAAACTAACTTCAAGATTCAGAATTTAAGATTTTTGCTTAATTCTAGCTTTGATAGCCAAAATTAGTTTTAATTTCGACATTTAAATTAAGCTGCATTCCGAATTTTAAATTCGTATTAAGCTTAATCCTAAGTTTCCTTAATTTTTTTTGAAACAGAAAAAATAAACTTAATGCTTACTTTGAAACTGAAAATTATAGATTATTTCTAAGTTTTTAATCATAAACTTTAAGTCAAGCTTAGCTTGCCATAAACACATGGATTTTTTTGGATCTTAGTTTTGATTTTGAAACTGAGAATTAGGCCAATTCTGACTAAATTCAGAACTTGGCCTAATTTTTACTATCATACTCATTTAGGATGTTTTTCGATAATGACTCTTAAAGCCGAAATTAAGCTTAACTGTTACTACGTAAAGAGAATATTAAGTTAAATTTGACAAAAACTCGGAATTTAGGGTGTTTGCTCTATTTTAACCTTGAAAGCGGATATTAAGCTTAATTCTGACTTGTAACTTATGATGAAGATTTTTTCTTAATTATATAAATTGAAAGTCAGAGCTAAGCTAAATTCTGTCTTTCAAATACATAATTACCAATTTTTCGTTAGTTTTTACTCTGAATTTGATAACTTAATTGGGACTTGAAGCTCAGAATAAAGCTTTATTTCCTGACTTTTAAATTAAAACTAAGTCTGACTTCCAAAATAAAAAAATTTTGAATTTTTTATTTAATTTTCATCTTGTAAATTTCGGGATTAATCTCGACTCCGGATTAGAATTTGAGAATATTTTTCATTTTTAGCTCAGGATTAAAATTAATTCTATAAATTAACGCTTTTTCCTTTTGTTATAATCATAAACTTCGGAGTAAAGCTTATACTTTTGACTTCCAAACTAAGAATTGTGGATTGTGTGTTTAAAAACTAAAAGAAAAAGTGTATTACGTATTATGTCCTCCACATTTTTGGATGTAATTGAATTTAAAAATAAGGGCGATGATGATGACAAAACAGCTCAGATTTTGAGGTGAATTTAAATAAAACCATATATATAAGGGATATTAAAAATACCCCTCAGTGTTAGGCACGAAGAATACATTACAGCTTGTTTTTCTTTCGTGTATTTCACAGTGTTTTTCGTTACATATCCTTATGACCCATAATAAATTTTTAAAAGTATATCGATATTAATTTTAAAAATATTCAGCAAAAAAAAATCAAAGATATTTCTGTTTCAAGTGCTTTTACAATTACTTGAGGAAGTACAACATTACTTAACAAAACAAAAACAAAAACATGAACAAACCGTTATAAACGGACTATTAGAAATTAATTTCATTAGGAATTCATCGTCTATTTATTCAAATAATACATTATAATAAACTATCAATTAACAACATTATAGTCAGTAGAAAGTAAAAATGGAGACTACCGACTGAAATTGAACGTTCGATATCATGTAAGAAAGTTGTCCGAGAAGGGTCAACGATTTCGCAACGCGTCGCCGTTGAGCGTGTTGTTTTTAAGAAAAATGTCAATTGGCGCTTTCTTCTTTTTAACCTTCATGATGTAACTGGTTCGAATTACGATGGCGAGCGGAGGAAATTTGAGGTCAACGATGGTATCAAGTAGAAGGAGTTTATCGATGAAGTAATATCTACATCTGCAACAATACCTGACGTTACTTGCAGGTGTTTCTGACTGGGGCGATACCGGCCGCAAGTTAGTATTGCACCATTATTTTTCATTACTCGTAACTTCAAAAATATATACAAAAAGCACTAAGGCCTAATATATTTATCTCTCTTGATAACTAGCAAGAAGATAATTATAATAGAGAAACAATGGTTTTAACAATGGTATCCATAATATGCCCTTAGTAGAGTTACCAATAGATGGATGTATCGCACCATAAACGATCGAAAGAAAATAGGCATATTTTCTTAGTCTACGAAGGATTCCACGAGACAAAATTTGGCAACATGAGTTATAAAATTATCGATGATAACTGTCATCTATCGAAAACGTCATCTGTCACTTTCCGTCTGGTAGGCAATAAGGATATTTCCTCGAGCTTACCACAGTGATTTGGTCACTTGAGTTCATGACGTCATGGTCTTTTTTATAGTTTGAGTAGTGGCGTAGATGTAACTATATTCAATTCGAGGAAATTCGTAGCTCGCTCTCTCTCTTTCTGTTTCTCTCTTACCATTTCTCATAAGAGATTAAGCATCATAAGTTTAATTTATATACACTTGTCTATATTTTGATAGCATTTTTTAGGCAAAATAATATTGACATTTTTTAGTTTCAAATATTGACAATCAACAGCCAGTTAGTTGGTTTGGTTTCGTTTAACGTCATGGCTTGGCATAGCGTGCGAGGATTTATGATTGGTTGAGTGCAGTATGCTGTTGTAAATTCAAGGACATTTCCTTTATGATATTATCGATGTCAAAAACGTCATCTGTCACTTCATTCACCAGAGCAACAATATCATATCGGTGACGCTACATCATTTTCACTAACGTAATAAGAGGTTTGTTCCAACCCACTTGAAAACCGTACGAGGGACCGTCATTTCTAGTTGTCAATTTCACTTTTGAAGGCGATAAATATCCTGTCATGTTGACAAGACAAACGAATTATACAACTGGAAATTACCGTCCCATGTACGGTTTTCATAGTCAGTTGGAACAGAGCTATTATCGATGATGCCATAGCATATGTGGGTGAAAATGACAGATGAAGTCAATGAAGTGTTTGGCAGATCACGCCATAAATAATGAGCCTTTTGTCGCGACATAAACTTTGCAAAGATTATCTTGGGTTATGCTTTTCAGTACTGCCGCCAGAAATATTCACATACAAGAAGTGATTAAGACGTAGTGATGACGTTGGTATTTTAGATAAACATACATAACCCACTTTCAATGAGATTTTGGTGGTTTATGTATATTTGTATAGGTAAAACACCGGTGTAAATATTAACTATTTTCAATTTGAAACAATAAAATTGAATAACATTCTTGTTGAATTTGAGAGAAATGACTACTATATTACAGTAGACATAGAAACAGCCTGGGAGCTTTTAAAGGGTAGACTTTTACCTCGTATTTCTAATTTCTGCGATTTCTTCAAGCCTATTTTTTTTTTAATCACAAATTAGTAGAAACCCGTGTAAGGCAAGCATTTACGGCTGTACATCATTGGGCAATTATTGCTTATTTCAAAGTCGTCAATAAGAGTAGTTTTCATACATGCATGCATCTTGATATAAAACTAAAATAAAAAGGCAACAAAAATCAGAGCCACTATAAAACGAAAGGACAAACCTGTAAATATAAAACTTAAGTCTATGACCTGTGACATCTGTTTTGCATCTTGGATTGAGAGTTGTTTAACCGTCGCCTCGAGATAATCTTCTGTGATGGTAAGGGTAATTCATCATCAAAACCCAGCTTAAATAGAGATAATTTGATTAGGCTCGTGGCAATAAGCTTAGTACGAGATAGCATAATTGAAACTATTTTCCTACTACATAAATTGCACGCTAAAGACAATGGTTGCTATCACAAGGTCATAGTAGTTTCAATGTCACAAACTGAGATAGAACCGAGTTGAAACTAATAAGAATATCCCAATAATGTATTCCTCTGCACCTCTCTTCTTCTTTTTGTAGTGTAGATCATTTTGAATGCTAGCGATCATCATGGCGATGCACTGCAGCTCCAAACAAACCCACTGTCGTTGTGCTAAACTATGTCCTTAAGTTTTCTAGCCACAATATCCTTCTCTTTCCTAGTCATCTTGTTCCGTCGATCTTCCCTTGTAGTATTCGTCGCAATATTTCATATATTTGGCCGTTCCTCATGGTGTGACTCAAATATTCGCGCTTTCGTGTTTTTATTGTTACGATCAGCTCATTCTCTTTCCCCACTCTTCTCAGCACTTCCTGATTCGTGACGTAGCCTGTCGAAGGGATTTTCAGGATCGTTAATATAACCATATCTCAAATGCTTCGATTTTTCTGCAAGAAGCCTCCGTCAAGGTCCATGATTAAACTCCGTACAAAAGCACCGAAAATAAATAGCATCTCATCGAACGCATTTTGGTTGTCAACAACCGTGACATCTGAATAGCTCGATCATCCGTAAGGAGGCATTACATTTCTAGAGAGTGGTCCTATTCCTCGTTTATTGTTATTCCGAGATACGTGTACTTTCTCATGCTTTCTATCGGTTGGTTATTAATTATAAGTTGATAAAGACAAATGGTATTTTGTGACATGACCATATACTTAGTTTACTTTGTGTTAAAGAGAAGTTCATAGTCGAGGCTAACTTCCGTTCCTCTGTTCATGATCTCCCGGATTCCTTCCTTGTTATCAGTGAACACCACTATGTCATCTACATATCTTACATTGTTCAAACACTCGTCATTTATTTAAACGCCAAACTCTACATCCTCCAAGGCCTGTTAAAATATTTGTTCTGACTAAATGTTAAACAGTAATGATGATAGCACACAACCCTGTGTAACTACTCTCTTTATGTAGATATGTTCTATATTGTTGTGGAGGATTCATGTTTACCTTACAAATGTTTGCCTTTTGCTCCACCTCTATTTACAAATTCAAGACTTGACAATTTGCAAGAGCTTTTTATTGTTATTTACATTTGACTAACCATTTTAATTTTTTGATTTGTTCGTTCTTGACAACGGGGGCGGATTTGTTCCTCGAAGCGTCGACCGTTTTTCCAGTTTCCTTTAGAGTTTTCAGCTTCATTGGGGTCACTAAACTAGCACTTGTGCTGTTTACACCTTGGAGTCAAAGCATGCGGCTCTATTTTATGAAGATCTGTAAATAGAGGTGGAGCAAAAAGCAACATTTGTAAGGTAAATCCTCTCTTGATCTTGTATGTGCTCTGAGTCTTCCCCTTGGATTTGTATAGTTGATGACTCATTCCAATATAGATTATTTATAATTCTCGGATCCTGCTCATTTATGCCAATGGTCTTCAGGATGTCCATCAATTTGTTATAGTGTACCCTATCGAATGCTTTCTGGTAATCGATGAAGCATGCATATATATCACACTTGACGTTTCTGCACCTGTGGAATAGACCGTGGATGTAAAATATGGCTTTTCTAGTGCCCATAGCATTACTAAAGCCAAACTGTGTTACTCACGAGGCTGATGGTTAGAAAATTGGTATAGTGTTTCTTTGGTATCTGATAAGAACAAATAGCAACCGTGGCCTGGGTATTACTCCTACACTGTATATGTTGTTAAATATCTTTACCAACGAATAGATATCTCGTCAATAAGCTTCAAGAAATAAGTATGGATGTTGTCGGGTCCAGGTGCTTTGCCCTCTTTTAATTGAAATATGGCACGTTTGACCTCTTTTGTTCTTATGGGAGACTATTTGGAAAACCGAAGTCCTGCTAGAGCCGAGGCCTGTCAACTTTGAAGGATCCCGTTATGCATGATTTCCATGTGTCCGCTATCTCTCTTTTGTCAACTAAAATTTTATTACCCTTATTATGTAATTTGTCTGTTGTTTTTAATCCATACAATCCCGCGGTTTCTTTGATCTTTTTGTGCATATTGAGTGATTCATATTTTCGATCCAGTACCTTGTGATGAATTGAACACTTGGGCGTCACTTTATAATGAAATACTAGCTCAGTCGCCAATTTGAAAGGATAAATTTAGCGAAAGTTAATTTATTTAGTTTTATTAAATATGAGATTTTTTTGTCTAAAGGTGTGAGTTGTCTCTTAAATTAATTATATTTTTTTAATATTGTGGGCGCCAGAGTTCTTAGAGACAATGCGAACAGAAAATTAATACTTAAATATCAATAATAATTATAAAGATAAGAATATTAAAAAATTGCGCTTATAATTCACATCTTACAGAACTCGATCCTGCAATAAAGTAAACAAATTATTTTTTAAAACAGTAATGTATTAATTTAATAATTAATTTAAAAGTATGAGTGATGAGGTTTAAAAAAATTGAAATCTATATAATCGGATGTAAATATAATTTATGAAATTGTTTGAAATACAGTTTTTTCTTTTAAATAAATTGACTAGCAATGATAATTAAAACTAATATAAAAGATAAAGAAAATTGAATGAATAAGTAAGATGATTACAATGGTCTTTACAATTGTATTTCTCTTCTGATTGGCTAATACTTAGCTTGTCCAACTATCCCGTATCCATGCAAACGTATTGGGACTTCTACTGGAACCTGCTTCTGCCTATTTCCAAGTTCAATTGACTTAAGGTGATCTAGGACTTAAAGGTTGGCCGAGTATCTGCTCCCTCTATAAGTTTGCTATAGCGATGTGGACGAACAGCTGATGCTTTTTCCCAGTCAATTCGGGAATTTTGTGTACATGGAAGAGAAAATAACCTAATTCTATACCAATGTATATCGCTAATTAAAAAATTATTGAAGGAAATATCCTGTGGACCTCAGTTAAACGACTTCACAGGAGGAAGTAATCAACAATTTGAAAACTTACTGGTTAAAGCAGGTATAATCAAAAACTTAAATTACAATTTTAAGTTGAGCAAAACTTATAAATAACTACAGTTAAGCAAAGTTATAAATAGCTACTTTTAATCAAGATATTCTTTTTCTTTACTTGAGACATGAAATTCAAAAGAAATTATGACTGAAATTAAAAATTCAAAGAAAATGATGGAACTACGTTCCAAACAGTGGCTCTCGGCAAATTTAAATAAAAGATAACTTGAATTTAGTGATAGATAAAAATAATAGAGGTACAGAGTGACCGGTTATAAATGTAACCCCCTTTAACTTTTTTTATTTGCCCTCGTATAAAAAAAATGTTAAATACAAAAGTTGTAAGAATTTTCATACAGTTTTCTGCGGTGTTACTAGAAAAACAATTGAAGATCGAAATTCTACTGTACAGATTAAATTAATGTTTTTTTAATGGGACACCCTGTATATTCTTCTGTATATCGATAGAGCCCTTTAAGGCGAGTTCAGTAATATAAGGTTTGTTGAGTCTAGCTATAATAGTTACCACGTAAATTGTAAGAATGTCGGGTATATGATTATTACTGAACCCCTCTCCTAAATTATTTATTTGGTGAGCTAGAAAAAAATTCTTTCTTCAGAAGCTTTTCTGATGTTCAGTTGTTTTTCTAGTAACACTGCAGAAAAGTTTCTGAAGGTACCTACAACTTTTGTGAACATTTTTTTCTAGCTCACCAAATAAAGAATTTAGGAGAGGGGTTCAGTAATAATCAGATTCTTGCAATTTACGTGGTAACTATTATAGCTAGACACAACAAACCTTACATTACTGAACTCGTCTTAAAGAGCTCTACCGATATCCGGAAGAATATACAGGGTGTCCCATTTAAAAAAACATTAATTTAATTTGCACAGTAGAATTTCGATGTTCAATTGTTTTTCTAGTAACACCGCAGAAAACTATATGAAGACCCTTACAACTTTTGTACTTAACATTTTTTTATACGAGGGTAATAAAAAAGTTAAAGGGGGGTTACATTTATAACCGGACACCCTGTACAACCTCTCTATAAACGAGTCTTATAACTCAAAATAAGTAAGTTCAATTACTCTACTATATGTATATGGCCCTTGGAACATAAACGACATTTGAGCGTAATTACACCTCAATTAATTAAAGATAAAAGTAATCACCATCTCGCATTGAGATATAAATTAAGATAAAAGATAAAACAGGTAAATTTACACATGTGAGTTAACCCCTCATTAATGCAAATTAATGTCGATACATCATGGTTGAAACGCGACAGGGCAAGTGCTAATAATTCTATGCTTGATGTTACAAATAAACTAAAATGTTAATGAAATAAGCTTGAAAAGAAAAAATATTAAACCAGCATTATTGTGAGGAAAAATTCGAAGGAATTCTACCGAAAATTCAATTTACTACCTTCACAGAAATATATAGAATCCAAGAATTTCCCAAACAATACTGTTCAATTTAAATGGAAATACGTAAAACAATGTGTGTGACCGCTAAAAGATAAAATAATTACGTTCCTGCAATTTTGGATTAAACCTCTATCAAATTACATGAATTTGACCCATGAGAGACGGAATTATTCACCAACAAATCGGTATTTTTTACCGAACGGTCACTAAAAAAATTAAGATTATTGAAGTTGTAAGTTCATCGAACGTGTAATATAAAAATGCTAATTTCATGCTTTTGCAGAATATGATTAAGTGAATCAGAAACAATTATTAGTTATGTATTCAAAAAACAAAAAAATTAGTGAAATATATGCAAGATGAATAAAATATTTCAAGATCAAAAACTAGCACTTACCCAGCCAAGCGTTGCCAATAAGATAAACGACCTTATTTTTACGACGTTCAACAAATTCTGATTTTCGATGTTCTCATTGGATCATTTAAATCATGTGACTACGGCTGTAGGACACGCGGTGACAAACTAAGGAAATACTCAACATACGCTAAATATAGTAATCCGTATTAAATTAAATGCATAAATGGTAGGTATTAAATAGCGAACTTCGGTTTCCAATTACCCACAACATGAGATAAGCCCGTTTCCCCATAGATGTCACTTACTCATTATAGAAATCTACAGCGACATGAATCCGCAAATTGTAGGTATAAACCAGCGTACCTGTTCTTCTTAAATAATTACTTGCACCAAATATACCTGTTTGCGGACAGATGTCACTGGCGATTTATATCCCGTACATCGAAAATCATTGATAATTAAACAGAATTTAGTGGAGTAAGCCTATCAATCTTTTTCGACGGCACCCCCTTCACTCTTTGTATCGTGCTTTCCTCCATTCATCTTCTAATATTCCACTGTTCCCTGTGCGTATTTCTGAGAAGTTTCTTTAGTTTTAATTTGAATTTACCAACGAGTAATCAGTGGTTTGACGCTATCTCAGTACCAAAATGATTCTAAACATATAGGCCGCTATTGTAAAATCTTGAATTTACCAGAAAATAATCCATTTGATTTTTCACACTCTGCACATCAGTGAAGAATTGTGTGACAATTGAATTAAAATATCTTTGATTGCTAATTAGGCCTTTATATGTATGCAGTGTTGCCTCTTTTTTTACTTGAATACACAAGGCTTTCTACTTTCTACTAGAAACAGCTCAGCGTTGAAGCTAGGCAGTGGCTTGTAGCCAATATAAACCCAATTGATATTACTTCTGTGCATCAGTGATAACTTCAAGCCTTAATGCAGTGTTCCCTTATTTATGATTCGGAGACATGTCTGACGGGTTTTTTGCTTTCTTAGTTATTAATTTCAGGTTTGCATCGTTTACTAACGTGCCCTATAAACTATTATTCTACACTTTAGTGGTGAGTTCACGCCTGTAGAGATAGGCAGTGTTGCCTTTATTTATTTATAACGAAGACTCACGTCAACGTAGATATGTTGCCAGTAGGATTGGGTAACTCTACACAACTTCTAGTTTTCGACATAATTTACACCTCATCGATTATGTAAAATACTTATGAAATGCCATCTCCATCAAATAAGTATTCCACCTGAAACAGATAGACTTGTATCTTGTTTATTTATTTAAAATATTTAATTTCATCTAAAAGAAAAAATAATTACTCAATTAGTATCTTCTGATTCATTTCCATCATTGGTTAACTAGTAGAGAATGATATGAGGCACAAAACAACTTTGGGTTTTAACGGTTTTACACGTGTCGAAAGCCCTCGGTTTTCTATTAAGTTGAGTACCTCCGCTTTTCTAATTACTCAACCTGCCGCCCAGTAATACGCTTTTTAATTGGGTGCTGGATCATTCATTATTTTAAAAAATCTAAAAACATGGTCTTTTGAGAATCGATATTTATTATGCCGATGTATTTGCGAATCAATTCTTTCAACTACGATCTAGACTTTTTAGGTAAATCAACTAAAAAGCCAATTTTTAAAGAAAAATCGATTTTTGAAACTACTAAGAAAAAGTTGATAATTTACTGGCCTGAGATTTTCAAATTAAGGTTTGTAATGATTTTTTTATTATCTCTTCATTTTCCAGGAATATACGGTCAAAAGGCTAAAGGTCGACAAAAGGAGGCTGAGCCTCAATCGATTCAGGAGCTATTTAACACATCTTCGTGCATTCCAAAACCTTACAGATGTCCACACAAGCAGATAGAATTTTACCTTTACACTAGGTAAGTACATACATACAAGGTGTTTTACCTAAGAGGGTACGCTTAAAATAACGTTTAAAACAAAGTATGAGTTTTTAGTTTTCAGAAAGCTTGGGGTTCAGGTTCACGAAAACTTTATCATTACGACAAAAACACTCCCGTAAGTACTTTTAAATCAATTTTTCGATAAAAAAAAACTGCTTCTTTGCGGTTCTTATACAGTTCGGTCCAGAAGAACAGTAGGTACAACACCGAGTACAATACGGTTTAATCAAAAATCTATAACCAACCAAGGAAAGAAACGCAACTGTAGTAAACGAAGAATTCAAAAGGGAAGTATGCTTGCCCGTTGATGAAAATCCATAGATACAAGTTTTTTAAGATCAGGAAAGTTCAAGAGCAGAGATTGTGCCTAATGATTATTTCCAGTATAATGCAGTTTTGTGAACAGTGGATTGATCGAATTTAGAACAATCAACACCAAAACATCACAAATAAAATATAATTCTGGGAGGAAAGTAATTTCTGTACTAATAAAATACAATGTTATAGGCGCGAGTAAATATTTACATCGTTCAGGAAACGCATACCCAGACAAAGCATAACGTGAACGTCTGGGCAACAATTCTTGGAGACAGAATAATTTAAACTGAAAAATATTGCCTTAGTTTATTTCACAAAATGGTACGACAGTTTTTCAACATGACGGAGTTTTTCAGTATCACGTTCCGAGGCTCATGGACTGACCATTTTGAGTCACTGAAACTACCAGGGCGAAGCCTCGATATTTCACTTTTAAAGTACTTCTATTGGCATTATCTACCCTCGCAACGATCCGATATTATTAGAAGTAAATCAAACAATGTAAAGGAGCCTCGAAACAGAATTATGGAGGGTCTTAGTACCATTACTTCCCCTGAAGCTCTTTCATATTAGAAGACATTTTTACACCTGTCGGATTTTATGTGGTTCGGTTTGGAGGTCGCTTTGAACAATTTGCCCCATCTTCCTTTACCCCGATCAGCACGCTCAAATAGCTTGTCCTTGATTGTTTTGCACGTGTTCCTCCTCATGTTTTCCACCTTTAGTTACGGGATTACAACTTAGCCTTAATCGCCAGTGATATATTATCGTTGGTTTTCACCCTTAAACGAGACTACGACACAGTCTTAATCGCCAGTAATATATTATAGTTGTTTTCACTGTTAGTTTCGGGGCTACGATGCAGCCTTAATCGCCACTAGAACGACTAGCGAGTGGGAACTGCACCACTGAATCCCAAGGAACGCCAGTGACCACCGAGTCTAGTCACTGGCGTTAATGGGGGTACTTGCTCGTGTGGTATGCCGTCTAAATTTCTTCAGGATCAAACTTTTCCCAATTCATCCCCGTGTCGTGAATCGAACTTTGTTAGCCACCGCATGAACAACTCCGGGGCGAGCGGTTATACTATAATTAATTATGTACTTTGAACTTTATTACGTTTTGTACCGTTTCTAGTTTGTCATTTTATCTGTCATTGTCATAGATTGTCGTAATTCCCATGTTATATCTTTCTGTTATTTAAAGCCTTTAGAAATGAAGATTCACTTACTATAATTTAATTAACAGAAAATAATAGTATACAAATCGATATGAAACATTTTTCAAATGGAGCGGATCTAAATTAAATGCCGCCAAAGAGTGGTTTGGTTTGGTTTAAAATTTTCAGAAATTCCTTAGAGAGTAAGGACAAAGATCATACGATCAATGAAGGTGAAAAATTTAAACTCCTAATCAATTTTATATCCCATGGCGTTTATGAATCTATCAGTGAATGCACAAAATTTGAGGATGCTGTAAGAGTTCTTGATGACTTTTATCTTAAAGCAAGCAGTGAGGCATTTTCTATACACTTATTGCAAGAAAACAATTACATTCAGAAAGTATTGATCAGTACTTCCAAGTTTTAAAAGAACCTCGTAAAAGCTGTATTTTTAAGTTCGTTATAGCAGAACAAAATAAAAACATTTTATAAATCGTTTATTACAATCTAAGGTTCATCAACGACTTTAAGAAAGAAATCCTTTTAGCTTAAAAGAAGCTTTTACGCAATCTGGATCTTTAGAAGAAGCAAGAATATAATCATTCAAATGCGTCAGCTAAGGCTCTACATATTTAACGTTTCCAAGTGATTTTTTCAATGAACAATCAGAACATCCTATATCCGCAGCTGGCCCGAAACATCTTCGCTGCTTCTTTTTTTTTGTGGAAATCATAAACATGCTCTCAGCGTATATCCGGGTTGTAATGCAGCTTGCTCGAGTTGTCAGAAACGTATCTAACCTAAAGTAACCCAAACCTCAGCTTCAGCATGTATCATCGCTTCCATTTTGAAGCCATTACCATATTATGTGTCCCGAGCCTTACTTTAAATAAAAGCAAACACTCTCATAGACACTGACACCCCTGACATCTTTCTAGATGATGATTTTGTCATTGCAAATATATGCCTCTCGAAAACGAGTATCTATGGCTACTACATCATCTTTAAAGGAATATTGTTTAGAATGCTTACAGTTGCCTGAAGTAATCTACCAAAACATTGGAATATCCGTTCTTCTTAAGATATACATAAATGTGATAAATGGCCCTGATATAATGAAGCAACATATTCGAGTTGGCATTACTTTTTGGGGACACCAAATGCACATTTATCTATTTGTTGTTTTACGGAAGTTACTATCAACCACCTCCACAAGTTTTAAATGTACGTGCAGGATGAAAACCTATCATAACCAGGTTCCGTCGACACTCTATTGCTGATAAAATTTTCATAATCCAAGAACCAAGATATAAAAATACTTCTAGAGGTGAGCATTATTGTAGAAAGTACAGCACAGTGACCAGATGACATAAATCATAAATGTTGTATGGTTGTAGATTACTCCCAAACCATAAATAAATTTACTCTCTTTGATGCTTATCCTCTATTAAATATAGAAGCACTTCATATGTTTTAACACTATATACTTAACACATGCCAATCACTAGATTCCGATCAGTGGTCATAATAAATATGTTACAGCTTTTGAGGCTGGAGAATGTCTTTATCAGTATTTGCAGAATTATATTTGGTCTCACTAAAGAATATATCACTGGTGTTTTTACCTACCTGGATGACGTAACCATTTGTGATCACAACCAAGAATATGACTTCTAAAAATCTTAGATACTGTGCAGAAATACGGACCAACTCCCATTAAAACTAAATGTCGATTTAGTAAAAAGTTTATCAATCTACTTAGATATATAATTTAGAACGAAACACTACAACCAAATTCTTAGAGACTTGAACCTTTTGCATCGAATGCTGCTGAAATTCGTCGAAGATGAGGTATAAGTTTTCACTAGTCCAAACGGATACACATATTGTCAAGCAAGATTCGAAGTTTAGTCGATAGAACAAAGTTTTCCTTGACCCAAAAACAAACATGTTGTAGCTTGGAAATCTGAAGACTGATATCCTAATTCTCTGCACAATAGATGAAAAAGAAGTAATATTTGTGAAAACCGGTGCATCACACTTTTGCATTACTGCTACTCTAAGCCAGTCAGGAAAACCTGTAGTTTTTTTTTCGAGTACGTTATCAGGAGCCGCGTATGTAGAAGATAAAGCTTATGCCTGTGTAGAAGTTTTAAGAAAGTGGAGACATTTTCCAATAGGTCATCTTTTTAACGTCCCTGTTGCAGAATTCGTTTGTCTGGAGAACTACTTTGCACTGGAATGGATTTCCGAATAACGTCTTTCCCGAAAACTACAACCTACAGCGCTTCAAGTCCAAAGTCCACCACCTTCTCCGCACACGCGCTGCTCGTTGAGTGGCATATGATTTTCCTTTTGTGCCGAATATAAAAAAAATATTACAGAATAAGTATCATTCATCTTTGTCATCAAACGTTCAAGTAAAAGAAATAATAATAAATAAACGAGAAAATTTTGCGAAGGCGTTTTGTTTGAATGAACATATTAAAATTATGATATTGTTTAATCGACCTGGAATTTGCTGATATTGCTGATGCATTACCAAGGATATGTGGACCAAATATTGATGCTTTTTAGATTGAGTGGGAAAATATTTTAGTCCCTGATTTAAACAAAATTAATGGAGGATGATGTGTTTGCTGTATCATTCATTTTTATTAGAAAAATCATTCACGAAAAATTCTAAATAATCTTAGTTTGTTTTATCTCATTAAATTTTTGCAACTGAAATATGTATAAAAAAACTTTGGACTTTAACGAAGTCTCTACTGAAACGCCCCTGCCCCAAAGCACGTTCCTTGTATCGAAAGGCCAAGACTCTTTGGGCGTAATCGTAACAATGGTGAATGATTTCTCGACACTGTCGGTTAAGACCCTGTTAAATTGACGTTGTTTGGTTGTTTGGTAGTAGGTTCTAAAGTAGATGTTGGTGAAACGATTATCTTGAATGATTACAATTTCTTAAGTGACCAGCCAATGCTGGCAATAAAACCCAAATATTCATTCTTTATAGATTTATTTTTCTGTACGTGTACAGTTTAAAGAAAACGCAGTATTAATTTACATAAAATAACCATTAACATGCACTAAAAAATAATACAAAAGTAATTTACTTTATCTATTAAAGGAAAAATATACATGAGAAAGAAAAATATATTTACGAGAATTAAGTTATTACCCGGTTACAATGGGCCTGCTCAAGTGGCCTAAGTGCGCAAGTGGCTGGCATATTTATGCCTCACCATCCCTTTCGTCATCCGTATGCCTATCCGCAAGTCACGACATTTCAATCAGACCCTCGCACCAAGAAGTAAACCGTAACCTTTTAATAAAAACATAACATATACAAAGTATGTGCCCCAGGACTTATAAAACATATGTAAATTTTAAGATACCACGACGGATATTACGTGAGAAGGTTCTTTTTGGGGGTTGTCCCGTGTCCCGAAGGAATCTTTTCGTGTCCCGAAGGCTCTCTTCGTGTCCCGTAGGATCATTGTACCCTTTGTTGTGTTTTGTATTCTTTAAGGATTTTACCACCAGTAGCTCATCTTATTATTCGATTGTTATTAGGAGACAAGTACAAGTAAACCTTAACACCGTTTACTTAAACATATTTGGTCTCAATCACCTTCCAACCGGAAACCTAGTCAAAATCGCGCAATTTACGAGAATTTGATCACACTAAAGTATTAAATGAAAGTTCGACCCTCCTTAAAATGATGTCTAGCGTTTTAAATCGTAAAGAATTTAAGTGAAACCAAAGAATTTACTTATCTGTAAGGAAGCCGTCTCGACTCTCCTGTGAGTTGCGCCTCTAGCTGAGGTTTTAGGATTTGTTCTTAATTTCAATTGGCTCAGGAAAATTACTGAGATGTTCAATTTCTCGTATAATTGAGAAACTATACAAGGTGTGTGAGAAACTAGTCTCTAATTAAAGCGAGTGGATGTCAGAATATGTGGAAATTTGAATGGGCACCCAGTCTCACAATTTGGCGAGTGGAATCGGACCAGTCTCTAGCCAAAATGAGTGAATTTTAAAATATGTGGAAATTTGAAGGGGAAATCAGTCTTAAGCTTTAGCGAGTGGAATAGAACCGGTCGATTCGAGTTAAAAAAATAATTTTCAATGCATTATTCTTTTTACACCTTTGCTCTGAAGATTACTAAAAAGATCTGAAGGATTCCGTTGTGGTAGAATGGTTAGAAACGTGTTAAGAAAATTTTATGGTCATTTACAAAATAAGCAATTTAAAATCTGTTAAAATACTAAGAAACTAATAAGGTCATTACTCGTATGCGTTGCATTTTAATCACCGAACATACCATATTATACACATTACAAGCAATTATTTACAGCGAGCCTTGATATAAAATAAATTATTTTTCTATCATTCCGAGTCAAAACTCGAGTTTCGTAAAAATTTAAATATACTGTGATGTCATTCGATGTTAACTTCAAAAGGTTTCAAAGGTTTAAGTCGTTAATTTTCATCAAAACTTTAATTTTCAAGATATTTCGATTAGCTAATATTTCAAACTGTGCATAATGCATTAAAATACTAGTTTCCTAAAATGCATATAATGGCGGTTTGCATTTACCGCATGTTTTTGCATCCGGCCTAAAGAAATATGTATGTGGCAACTCGATGTGTACTTCTGGGTTTTACTTGGGCGAAATAAGACATTCTACTGGTCGAGAATTTTCGTCCAATTGGTGAATTGACCAGCCGGGTATTCAGAACAAGGTCTTTTAGGCGTTTCGGCATCTTAAGTGGAGTGTCTAAAATAAACACATTGTATGTTTCAATATTTAAATAATTTTTGTTATTATTCGCTCGTAAATAATTTTTTTTATAATGTTGTTGGCGTCCCTGCCCCCATATTTATAGAAAATAAATGATGTGAGGCTAGCAACCCCCTGTTGTAAAGGAAATTTACAGGATAGTACTAGAATATGAAAAATATTCAACTTTGGGTTACGTCTTGAAGTGATATTCAATTATGATTGTTTCGATCAAAACATGCATCTCTATGGGCTAGCGCTCCAACCTGACTTTCAATAAGACTGTAGCTAAAATAGTAGCAAAATGTCTACCTTTTGCTTAGTCTTCTTTTGCTTTAGCGTTTGTTATTCTTAGTCATTATTTACAATAATTGGTATCGTTTAGACGAACTCAGCAAACTCCGGATTTACTAGACACTACCAAAGAAGAATCCCTGTACAACAGTCAGTTCAACAGACGGTACCCCGTCAAAATCGTGGTTCATGGTTTTGGAGGCGGCAGAAATCTGTCGCCCAGCACCGACATGAGGGAGGCCTACTTTTACAGGGGCAACTACAATATCATCATAGTCGATTACGGGACTCTGGTAAAGGAACCATGCCTTAGTGTAAGTATATTCGTGCAAGTATATCATTAATCCAACCTGTATAATATCTATTTTTTTAAAGATGCCTCTAACTCTTCACGTGACACAAATATATATTTTTGAGTCTCTATACCTAAATTGTATGCACAAAATATGTTGAATACGGTATTGAAACTGGGTATTCCGTTTGCTATCTCTCCTCTGAAAACTTTTGCAAGAAAAATTTCAGCTTCAAAAAAAAAATTAACTACCCTGTATATATAAAAATAATGGAAAACACATTTGCTTAATTTTTGTCTGCAGGCATAAAATTACTTTACCTCGTAGTCTAAAAAAAAATATTTTGATAATTACGCTCTAACAGGAACTTAAACACTGTATATAAAAAATATTCACCTTTATTTGCAGCCACAATATTACATTTTTGTAAATAGTTTGGGTTAGTAAAGGGAAATAATTTCAACGATTTTTTTTAACTAGACTCGCTTTATTCTAATATGGTCACTCATTCTTTCCTCACCTGCATTAGTGAAGTGTTCCAACTTCATAACCGATATTGTATGTAAATGTACGTTTACTTTCTGTATTTAATGTACGACTTTTTCGACTTAGACGAGGTGTAAGAGTGGCGCAGAATCTTTAAAATGTAAATCTCTTTTTAGATATTTACTTATATTAATTTTATGCGCAAAAATATGGCTCCTAATTATCCCTGAAGTAAGGTTTATACAAAACAATATAAGGTTTTCCTGTTTTCCATATTACAATATTAAGAATGCAACCAATACCCACTCAATAACAAGGACTTAGTGCTTGTCTTACGGCGTCATCCATGTAGACCGTGCAAATTTAATCACATAAGGGGATACATACACTAATATTTATGAAAACTATCAACAGTTAACTTATTTTAAAGAACGCTAGCTATATGACAGACTTCTTGGCAAATCCCAAAAGTCTTGTTTGAGTTTTGGCTTAATACTAGGTGTAGTAGTAAATGCCGGCTCCCAACTCCCCTACACTTATTTAATTAACAAAATTAACAGTAGTGCTTCAAATATAACGAACTGCATATTTTTAGTGCCTAACTCAATGGAATCTTCTCCTTTTTGTTAGAAAACTGAGTTTTGTAGAATTTCTACTATGAATTTTATGCGGATTGTCACGTTGTAACGCCCAACAGTAGTCTGCCTTTCCATCTCCTTAATATCTTGGTGAAAACGCTCTCCTTGCTCTTCGCTAACTGCTCCAAGGCTTCGTGGAAATTGGTTTAGATATGCGAATAGAAAATGTACCTTCAAACTCATATTGCAGCCTAATACACGAAAATTTTCCACCATTTTGCTGACTATGTTCTCATGGTCTCGATCCTTGTTATTTCCTAAGAACTTCTTAATAACTTCTTTAAATGAACCCCAGGCTTCCTTTTCATTAGGCGTCATAGAATTCTGAAAGTCTTCGTCTCTACATAAAGCCCTAATATGGGGGCCTACAAAAACTCCATCTTTTAATTTGGCATTAGACAGCTTAGGAAATTTTCTGCAAATAAATTTAAAACATTCTCCGTTTTTGTCGAGAGCTTTAACGAACTATTTCATAAAGCCCGATTTGATGTAGAGGTAGTAATATTTTTTTTTAGGAGCAACTAAGGTATTATCCTTTATGTTTTTACTTCCTGGCGTAAGGTTTTCTCTTGTAGGCCACTCCTTTTGAGTCCAATGTTTATTTCGTGCTCGGCTGTCCCATTCGCAAATAAAGCAGGGATATATAGTATTATATCCTGACTGTTGCCCATGCAAGAAGCATACAGAGGGCCTTCAAGTATCCACAAAAGCATCCAGTTATGTTTCAGGTATTTTATTTTTTCTAAGAGAAGTTCCAAAATTTCGTATGTTTCCTTAAGGTGAACAGAATCAGCAACAGGAACAGATGCCAACACATTACTATTGTGTAACAAAACACCTTTCAGACTCCTTATACTGTAAGGATATACCGGGTGTTGCATCGGAAAACCGTCCATAGGAAATCCCATGCAAATTTGAATACCTCCTAATATTATCTCCCCTATTCATTTTAGAGCAAACTTGTATTAGACTTTTTTGAAGGGCCTTGTATGGTGGACTCCCATGTAAAATATGAATAATTTTCATTTAGCGAATTAAGAGGTGTTTTGAAAAATGTTTTCTAAAATTTGTGGTACAAAAATGCGATCCTGATAATTTTCTCAATTAAACCACCAGCAGATGTCAAATTATAATAACTGACAAACGATTTCATATTTTATAGTAACTATTTGTCTTGTCAGTTTTTATAATTTGACATCTGCTGGTGGTTTAATTGAGAAAATTATCAGGGTCTCATTTTTGTACCACAAATCTTAGGAAACATTTTTCAAAATACGTCTTAATTCGCTAAATGAAAATTATTCATATTTTACATGGGAGTCTACCGTACAAGGACCTTCAAAAAAGTCTAATACAAGTTTGCTCTAAAATGAATAGGGGAGATAATATTAGGAGGTATTAAAATTTGCATGGGATTTCCTATGGACGATTTTCCGATGCAACACCCGGTATAGTATATCCCATGGGCGTAGACAGGATATTTCTCATGTGGGGGGGGGGGGGGAACGTAGATAAGACCGCAATGGTACCCGTAATAAAAAGTCGCCATTCTTTCTTCTCGTAAGAGGTAGGTCCTAGCTTTATAACTACTTCAGGAATATTGTTACAATATACTAACGATTCTTCTTGATTAAAATATGGGTTTAGGTGCTTTTCTCGATTTCTGTAGAAACTGGTTGATGTTCCTGGAGCCAGCAAATTATTATCACGAAGTCTGGATGCTAGAAGTTCTGAAGCATCTTTGGGAAGATTTAAATCTCTTACTAAATAATTTAATTCCATTTGATTGAATATTTCTGGCTATTTTCTGTCTTACAGATTCCCCATTTCCTTTGTTGGAACAGGTAAGGGTACATCAGGACCAAGAGGAATAGGCCTAATAGCAGAATTTAAGTTGGGGCATAAAATGTGCTTTTTATTCTTGCCATTAAAACCTTTTAAATCGCAGGAACAAAAGTCGCAAACATCACTATGGTTTTTTGGCTCGCGTCACACCATAGGAACCCCGAAACTCAATTACTTTTTTCTACCTTTTGTCCAATTTCTTAAAGCTTCTACACAAATTCTACATACAATGTGTGGTCCCAAGATTTGCCTTGATCTCCTATTTTAACTCCAAAGTAGGCATAATACGCATTACGAACAAATGAGGATATGTTTTGTACCTTTGTTTTATAACCACAAAACTGCCACAAATATAACAAAAGTTATCTACATTATTAACACAATGTCTCCTTTCCATGGCTCGAGAAAAAAACAAATGAATATGAAGCAGATCGATACACTCGCGACTGGTTTAGTTACGGCACCGAATATTAACAATAGACTAGAAGGTTCACTCTATGCCTCGCTCCCAGTGTTTCCCTCCTTGCCCCGTGTCGGAACCTAATGAAATGCTGGTTAACCGCTCAGGCCTCGTGCCACGTTTCACCCCGTTTGGTATAAAGTCTGGCGTCTCGCCTTTATAAGCGCTACATCAAAAGGGCCAACTGAGAGTGGACCTTCTAGTCCCTTGTTAATGTTCGGTGGTTACGGGTGCGAGAAGCGCGCTCGCGGTGTCATATAAGCGTAGTAATAATACAGTGTTGCCTCAATTCAGTATTTTAATTAAATATTTTTCGGACAACGGTTTTTGCCATATTTATACTTAAAAACTTTTTTTCAGACTTCCATTTATATAATATTCTTATGCAATAAGGAATTTTAGTAAGATCTCAGTTTGTGAAAAATTGTGAGGTGATAAGACAAAACCGCGGTCAGTTTCGGATTTAGGAGGTCAAAATAACTTATAAAGAGATGTTGGTTCAAAAACATCAATGTTGTTGTGGAGCTGTGTATCCTGAAAGTGATCATAATTTATTAAAATTTGAGACAGTAAAGTTTTAATTTGAGAAAAGTCTTGTTAAGCGCAGTTTTCATCTGGGTCATAATTAGATAGCCCATAGAACTTATTAAAATTAATAGGGCCTAAACTGCGAGACTGAAGTGTAAATGTAGATTGAATTCTAAGTCTCTTCTCTGTCTCATATAACTGTCGCACAGAAATATGATAATGATCTTTTGCCATTTGCCTGCATTTACTAAATCTATCTTCAAGAGGGTCTGTTTGAAATTTCCAATCTTTGGTAGTTCAAAGGTAGAAAATTTGAGAATTAAACTTTCCAAAATTATCAAATAAATTTACGTCCTTTGGAAAGCCGAAAACATGAACTTTAAGCCCATTTTTACAGCCAGGGATAATTACACTAAGTGTTAGTTACCACAAAACTAGCCGAAAACGAGAGAAAAACAAACAAATAAACACGAACACAAACTTATAAACTATGCTGTACACAAACGGCCGAACGGCACAAAAGTAACAGGTCTTTAAGTCCGAAATATATAGTTTTACCTATTTAAAAATACGCCTAACAATATAAATTGTATACCTAAATATACAACGAAATGTTAGGTACAAGTTTAACGTACTTAAAAGCACATAAATAGTTCCGATTTCAGACAAATGCAAGAAAATAACACTAATTACCGATTACCGTAGCCGTTAAGTTCGGCAAATTCGCAAACTAATCGTGTGTTTTGTTTGCGCTGTTGCCGGCTCTATAATGAAAGTACAGTAGACTCCTGATAATTGGCGGGTGTTGGGACAATACCCACTCAAGAGGTGTTACTGGTTGAAGCCAGCGGTACTGCCAATTATTAAGATCGGCAAGTTATCCGGCGAGTATATCTATGATTTTAAATACGTATGTAAAGCAAGGTGTCTGTCTATAATTTATAGTTATAGATACATAATATGAATAATGTATCTAATACATATGTACGTATGTATGTATTTAAAGAGATGGTTAGTAATAATGTGTGAAATTTAAAACGTACTTATTTACTTGTTCCCGTTTCGAGAATTTCTACACAGCGCGTAGCGGCGGCGGTCACCAATTATCTGGCGTCGCCGATCATCGAGCGGCATATTATCGAAAGTCCACTGTATTATTTTAGGAAAGTGCTCGAACAGGGTAGTAGTATTAGATAATTAAATAAATAAATTACGAAATACCACATTATAAAAATTGGAAAGAACATCTTATGGAAATATGTTTTTACAATATTGGAGAAATTGTAATGTAAGATATACATTCTTTATATACGGCCATCCTAATATTCGCAACTATCGTAGTAGTCTGGCAATGTTGCAACCAGTTGCACCTCGATCGCGATTATCCTTCCACCCGCAAGCCTTCTCCTACCTCTTGGCTCCAAATAGCAAAGGCCTAAAGGCCTACATGCATGACGTCACGAGCTAAAATTCTGTGAGCACTTTGTTTTTTTTTGTAGAGGTGTTATTGATACAACGCCTATTCTTTAGCAATACTCTTAGGGCCACTTCTTTGGACTCCGATTAGTTACTGCTAAATTAATCATTATTTCGAATATCACTGATCTACTAATCTCATCCTAACTCAAAACACTAATTAATTTAACGAGTGTTTAAAGTGACCAATCGAAGTTCAAAGTAGTGGCCTGTAATCAGCTTGGTTCTCATAGGTTGAGGAGAATTAAGAACATCACGAAAGCTTCGATAAAACTATATTTGTTATAATTTAATATTCGTATATGCTGGCCAAAATGCACAGTATGCAATCTTATATTAATTAAACAATAACCTGATTACCTAATGTAATAATAATCGTCAAAAAGCTGTGCTGGGCAATTGCAATATATTGTGTATTGCTTAACAAATTAAACATAGTTTACAGGATATGAAGTCAATACCCTTGTGACCTTATATGCCCAGTACACCTCCCTGGCGAAAAAAAAATATATATATATTGAGACAGCAATATATATTTTTTTATGATATATAGATAGATATAATTATAATACTTATAATATAGTTAGTATCATAATAAAGCTTAATCCTAATCATAATAAAGGTTAATCCTATTTTTATGTACTTCTACATTTCTATTATTTATTTTTAACACTACATTTGGATTTTTATTTTCTAATACCTCGTAAGGTCCTATATACAAAGCATCTAATTTACTATTCCTATTTTCGTTGAGAATCAACACTTTATCTCCCACGTTATACTCTACATTAATACATTTTTTATCGAAATTTATTTTCCGGTTTTGTTTGGATGTAATCAAATTATTTCTAGCATCATTACAAGCAGTTTGAAGTCTATATTTAAGCTCTTTAGGATAATCCTCAAAGTTATATAATGGATCTATGTTATTGGCAATATTTGATGGTATTTGGCTTTGTTTTCCAAACACAAGTTCATAAGGAGTATATTTGGTTTCGGTATGCACAGTGTTGTTATACGCAAAGCACCAATATGGTACCCACGTACTCCAACTATCTGCATGTTGTGACACTTGAATACGCAAATAAGCTCCTAAATGTTTGTGAGAGTTTTCCAAAGCTCCTAGAGTTTCATGGTGATAAGCTGTTGAATTTAAGGTATTAATTCCTAGCAATTTACATGATTCCTGAAACAGGTTTGCCAAAAATTCTTTTCCCTGATCTGTGACAATTTCTTGTGGAATTCCATACCGTAGTACAAAATTCTCCACAAAAGACTTAGCTACATCATAAGCTTCTTTCGTTTGTAATGGATAACATTCTATAAATTTGCTGAGTTCACACTGAATTGTTAATATATATGAATTGTTTTTAATGTCAGTCTTTATAGGTCCAACTAAATCAAGAAAAATTTTTTGGAAAGCTGAAGTAGCTGTAGATGTTATTGTCATTGGCTGTTTGGTAGCTTTACTATATTTATATCTTTGACACTCATCGCACTTTTTGACAAACTGATCTACATCTCGCTTCAAACCTGACCAAAAATAAAACTTCTTAATATTGTTGTACATACGGTTAGTACCCGCATGTCCTCCTGTATAAAGGTTGTGAAAATCGTTTAGTATCAATTGTCTCGTTTCTTTGTCTTCAATACGTTTTATGTCCTTAATAATGCATATTTTAATACCGTTTTCTAATATTTCGTTTTTATATCGCGATATATCTTTAATAAATTGACTAGTCTGTATATTTTTTATTATACATATTTCTGCAATTTTATACCTTGTGCACACATTTCCAAGATTCCTCAACGATGTACCTAGGTCAAACGTCGATCGGTAATCTCGACAAAAATAAATTACTTGCAGTTTTTCGTCGTATATAAAATTTGCATAATTCATATTTTTACCATGGTTTATTTTATTTTTATA
This sequence comes from Pissodes strobi, assembly GCA_016904865.1. Lineage (NCBI taxonomy): Eukaryota > Metazoa > Arthropoda > Insecta > Coleoptera > Curculionidae > Pissodes > Pissodes strobi. Next base: position 541,391 of record MU182043.1, read on the forward strand.
TTTAATAAATGCATCTTTTCCTATCGGCCGTAATTCTATACTATTATCAGGTCGTTTTAATATTTCTACAATTCCAGGGTGATCAAGCCTTTCATCCGTAGAATTTATTAAATCTTCCTGTTCTTTGATTTGTTGATTTTTTTCCTGTGCTCGCGTAATCACATTCACACTATTAATCATTCCCTCACTCATTTCTTTCAGTTCGTTCACATCGATTTTTATACGCGACAAAGCGTCAGCTGTAACATTATGTGTACCTTTTATGTAATTTACCGTAAAATCATATTCCTCTAAAACTAATCTAAATTTAGTTAATCTACTTGATGGGTTTGTCATGCTAAATAAATATACGAGTGGACGATGATCCGTAAGTATTTCAAATTTTCTGCCATACAGATACGGTCTAAAATGTTTTACACTCCAAACAACGGCTAGCAATTCTTTTTCGATGGTACAGTAATTCCTTTCGGCCTTATTTAAAACACGAGAAGCGTACGCTACTGGCTTGTCATTACCATTACATAGAACCGAACCAATAGCATAACCACTAGCATCTGTTTTAAGAATGAATGTATTATTTTCTGAAAAATTTGGATATTGTAATACAGGTGGATTTATAAGTGCCTTTTTTAAAATATCAAATGCTGTTTGACACTTGCCTGTCCAATTAAAGTTTATTCCTTTCCGCGATAATTCATTAAGAGGTTGAGCTATTTGTGCAAAATTACTTATAAATTTTCGATAATAATTTGCAAATGCAACGAACCGTTTAGCTTCATCAGCGTTTCTAGGTATTGGATATTTAGCTATCACTCTGGATTTTTCAGGATCTGGAGATTTTCCATCTGAAGAAATCACATGGCCTAAATATAAAATTTGTTTTTTAAGAAAATCACATTTATTAGGGTTTAATTTCAAATTTACTTCTCTAAGTCTTTGTAAAACTTTAACAAGATTTTTATTATGTTGTTGTAATGAGTTCCCGAATATTATTAGGTCGTCCAAATAAATAAAACAAGACTCATAATTTAACCCAGAAAATGCAACAGTCATGAGTCTAGAAAATGCACTTGGACTAATTTTTAAACCCATAGGTAACCTTCTCATTTGAAACTGACCCTCATTAGTAGTAAATGCTGTGTAAGGCCTACTATCTTTATGTAACTCGACTTGGTAGTATCCTTGAGATAAATCGAGATGAGAAAAGTACAATGCTCCTGGTAGTGAGTCTAATATTTCAGAGATGCAAGGTAGAGGCATTTTTTCATCCCTTAATTGACGGTTTACGAGTCTGTAGTCAATAACGACTCTCCATTTCCTTTCGCCATTAGTAGCTTTTTTAGGTACGATTAAAAGGGGTGAAGACCATTCGCACTTAGCCTCTTCAATAATACCCTCGTCAAGCATTTTATGAACCTGCCTATGTATCTCTGACTTTTGAGCCTGGGGAAGCCTATAAGGTTTTACATAAACTGGAACCGCGTTTTCTTTGAGCTGTAGTCTCTGTTGGTAAAGATTAGTAACCGTAAGAGAATCGCCCTCTAAGTGAAAGACGTCTGCATATTTTGCGCATAGTTTTTCGATTGAAAGTTTTTCTTCGTTGTTTAGCGACGACGTGTCTATTAGATCTAAGACTTTATCTACGCGTTCTACAGATAAATTATCGTTTTTGTTAAAGTTATAGATTTGATAATTCTCAATAGGTTCTAATCTAGGTGTGAAATTTTTAACCTTAATTTCGCGGTCATTTACATTCAGAAATCTCACGGCAATTCTTCCATTCTCCGGTCTCGCTATAACACCTGCAACGAACACACCCTCACACAACTCCTCAGAAGAAATAACACAGTCACTGGTACGATCGGCTAAGCAGTATTTTACTATTTCGCTTCTAGGTCGTATTGAAATATAATCATCGAAATTCGACATCATAGGTACCGATACCTTGTTATCGTTAACCCAAAAAGAAAATATTGATGTCTCGTAATTTATGCTTGCTCCGTATTTCGAAAAAAAATCTGAACCTAGTACACCCTGTATACCTGAATTAAATTTATTAAGTACTAAATATTCGTGTTCAATTTCAATATTATTTAGCGAAAATCGAACATTTGTTGCGCCTAGGGAAAATGTTGAACCGCTTATACCCATTATTTTTACCTTTTTTGATGTATCAACATATTCACCTTTTCTTAAGTAATCTGAAAAAAATACACTAATACTAGCTCCGGTGTCTATTAAAAATAGCATATCTTGCATTTCGTAATGCACCTGAACAAAATTAAGCTTAAAACTACATGTTCTTCTAAATTATTACACTTACTGTTAGGAACGAAAAAACCGCCTATTCTGCTCTATTCCGCTTATTCCCGGGTTTAAATTTGAATTTTCTGCGTACGGAATTTCGTTTGACATAAGGTTTGGATTGTTATAATTTGATCCACTTACGTCTGTAAAATAAGATCTCTGTTGACCCATATTACGATTTTGCTGATGGCCACGAAAATACGAACGACTTCCACGGGAGCCCCGACCTAGTCTACGGAAATTATTGTTATTAAAATTTCTCGGATTTATACTGCCCGACCTAGTATTATTATTAAAAGGTCTACCTCGATTGTTATTAAATCTATTTGAGAAACCTCTTCCACGACCACCGTAATTGTTAAATCTATTCGAATTATTATTATTCTGTCTCATATGAAATACAGAGAAGCGTCTAGCTACAGACCCCGGCCGTTTTATTTAAAGCTTCAAACCCCGTGTTATGCAACCAGCATCACCTTTTTGATTAAATGCATATTTCACTACGGTCTAGCAAAGTTCCAGCAAGGCCTCGGTGGTGTAGAGGGTAGCGTGCTTGCGTCTCGTCCCGACGCTGCGGGTTCGATTCCCGTCGGTGGCGACAAATTTTTTTTAATTGTTTTTTATTAATTTACCTTTTTATCTTAATTTAGGGTTAGTTTGGGTTAGCCTTGGGTTAGTTTTGGTTAGTTCTTGTTG